>PTEX01000056.1:4079384-4297843 GCA_003342815.1 Eudromia elegans | reverse complement strand
CTGAGAGGGGACCTGATTAATGTATATAAATACCTCAAGAGAGGGAGTGAGGAGGATGGGGCTGGCCTCTTCTCAGTGGTGGCCAGTGATAGAACGAGAGGAAATGTCCGCAAATTGACGCAGCAAAAGTTCCACAGGAACTTGCAAAAGGAATTTCTTAAGTGAGAGTGACAGAGCACTGGAACAGGTTGCCAAGAGAGGTGGTGGAGCCTCCTTCTCTGGAGATCTTCAAAACACGCTCGGACACCACCCTGTGCCACATGCTCTAGGAGACCATGCATGTGCAGGGAGGTTGGACTAGATGACTTCTAGAGGTCCCTTCCAACCTTAAGCATTCTATGATTCTATGTTCTATTTGCTGGAACGTAGCACCTATGCAAGCTGCTTTGTACTAGCAAAATTAGGAACTGGGTCTTTTCAGATTTTGTAGCAAACCACAAACTATCGTCTGTAACAGATTTTCAATTTAGTACAGCCTGGAAAGGGAAATTTAAAACCATCTAAACAAAGTAAAAATTCTCCTCTAACTTTTTCAAATGGTAAGATGTTTATTTTAGGGTATCTACACATTTAAGTGACAACTTACCAAAGGATTTATTATAAATATATATACATAGATATAAAAAATATATATAAGGCATAAAAAATAAATGCTTCAACTTTAATAAGAAAATGGATATGTTTCATTACCTCCTCTAATGATTTGCATGTCGACCTAGTTTCCAAGATTGTTCGAACATGCTCCTGATTTCTTCTCAAAGCCTGTTCAAGCTGCTGTGGAAGGGGCAAACTAGAGTCTGGAAGTGATCCTGTGGCCTCTTCAAACTGCACAGAAAAGATTCACATTCATGTTATCTAACAACTCGAAACAAACAAACAAAATCAGTCTATTTTAAGTTAATTCAGTGCATGTACCTTTAGAGTCGTGCTAAGTATGTCATGTTGTTGATGATCATATATGTCTAATTGGCGTTGCAGTTCTACTTCCCTCTGGTCCCAAGACATTTGCCTTTCTTCATGAAACTGTAACAAATGTTAGTTAAGGGCATCTCGTGCATTGAAAACAATGAAAATTTTGTAACTCACTAAAATGGGAAAGATACATACAGGAAACATAAAAAGTTTGAAAATGACTCAAATATACTATTGGAAAAAACTGTTATGGAACCACATTAAAAGATCTACATTAACAAACTCACTAGGAAAAACATATGTATTTTAAGTCACTTTACAAAATAAAAAAATTGCTCTTCTAATAGTACACAGAAATATATACCTTATTCTGATGTACAATTTCTTCTTCCAGATTATTGATTGTACATTCATATTCAGAAATTATATTATTCAAATATTTCATCTCTTCCTTTTGCTTGGCTAACTCTCGATTCAGTTTAAGTTCCTGCAAATGGAGTTCCTCCATCTTCATATGCCATTCAATTACCTAGTAATAAATTACAGACAGTATTACAACTTATAAATTACACAAGCTGTCTAGATGCAGCTACACTCTTCAACTTCGAGGCAGGAGGGCATTTAGCCAAGTAACGAGGAAAAAGGTTCTGTCTATTTAAGCTTTTTCACTTTCTTTGAATGAGGTGGCAAGGTCATTTGATTATAAGAAGAACAACTAAAACTACCAGTAAATAACTGCAGAGGTAAATATGCCTCCCCTATCCTGACAATGAGAACCCTCTCATATGTTCTAGATAATTTTCAAATGATCTGAGCTATATCCTGTGCATCTTCACATCCTGAACACACAAAAGAAAAGCTTTCAAGAAATTTTCTAAAGTATTAGCAGATATTCAAAACCATAAAAATATTGTCTAAAAGAAAAATGATTTACAGATTCAAAGTCACAGATTTGTAGTAAGGATTTAAATTCAAGTTGACAGAAGAGTACTTCAGAATGTTACTCTGTGTTTAATTTCTTTACTTCCTAAGAAACTTTAGTTTTCTTTTGAGACTACTTAAGTACAAATGGCAAATAACTAATGACTGCCTGTCTTCTTTTTTGTTAACAGGGAAAAAAGTAGTTGTCATATTCTAAATCAGTATGTTTTGAATCACAAAGAGGTGTATAAGAAACAGAGGGCTAGGGCACAAACTGAACTGAAATTGAATTTAAGTGCACATCAAATTTAATGGCTACCCAAACCCACAGAACAGCTAACCTTTTGAGCTCCTCTTGTATCCTTCAACGCACTTATTAATTCTTCTAGACCTTTTAGCTTTAACTCCATTTCCAGCGCTCTGTTTTCTGCATTTCGACGCTCTTGCTGGGCATGCTGAACTTCTTCCAGGATTTTTAGTTTGTCATTTTGCAGCTGAATCATGGTTTTTGAGAATTTTTCTTGTTGTGCTAAAGGTAGAGCACCACTAAATTGTCGTCGCAATGACTGGATTGTTTGACGTAGATGTTTGGCTCTATTCCTTCCTTCCAGTCGGGCAAAATATAAGGCTTGCTCTCTGTCATCAAGCTTCTGCTCTAAAGATAGGCTATAGATCTCCATTTTCTGTAGTTTCAATGCAAGTGTTTCCAACTTGTCTAAAGCACTGGATTCACTAACTTGAAGGGCTATGATATGTTGATGTAGTTTTGCAATAATTGCTTTTTCATCTGACTGGGCCTAAGAATCAAAATATAGAGTAAGCTATCTTTTCATTTTTATTAATGCAGTGCTTCTATACTGCATACATTTTACCCCAGATGGGAGGAAGAAGGCATGCTAAATTTGCTGCATTTGTTGAAGATTCATAAGCCATGTTAAGACATGAGTGGAAAAAAAACCCCAGACTTTTCTGTTTTTAAACATAAAAATCAACTGTAAGATAATTATTATATAAAAGAAAGATTACCTAAATAATATGGGGAAAAAAAAGGAGGGACTTGCTTTTATAGTTGTAAGAATAGAAATGGAGGAAAACAAAAAAAGAGAGAGAAAAGATCAATTTAAGTTTTATAGAACTCTTGAAATGCTATGGACATTCAAAGAAAAATCCTTCAAAAATACTTTTTACAGTTTCTGAATTTACTTCAGGATTACTTCACACTCTTCCCCTTAAAAAAAAAAAAGAAAAAAAAAAAAAAAAAAAAAAAAAGAAAAAAGGCAGGGTTTACAGAGGTTGTTTTGACCATACCTGATAATCTAAAATTTGCATTCTAAGAGATTCCACTTCTTTCTCTCTGCATTGTTGTCGTGCCTCCAAAGCTCTGACTTGCATTTTTGCAACATCAGACAGTTCTCTTAACCTTTCGGGAAAAAAAAAATATTGCATCATTTGAAATCACTGAATAACCTACTCACCTGTTCTATGCAGAACAGTTAAAAGATGAATGTCTTGACATGAAGTAAAATTTTAACCAAAGACTCCATTCTCTTCAGTGTTCATTCTCTACCATTCCTCACACACTGAGCAGAGCCTCTTAAATTTTTTACAGAAGACTCTCTTATAAATTAGATGCATAGTTTGCTATCAGATCCCCACTCCAGGAAAACATCACCATGGTCTTCACCTAACCTAAGCATCTCCCTCTTTCTCTATTTCTCTCTCAATTCCAAACAAAAATACTCAACAATTGATGTTCCCTATTCCTTCTACACCTTGATAAGTCTAATATCCCATTTTCAGCATCAAAATCACTGCAAATATGGCTTTGATGCTTTAGTATTATAATGGATTGTACTGCTTACTCAGATACAAATATCCATCATAAAAATCACATCAAGATATTTGATTAAGTCAATATTTGAAAAAAAAAAAAAAATCAATCTATTTAAAAAAAAAAAAAAAAAAAAAAAAAAAAAGAAGAAGAAAAAAACCTCCAGTCAATCTATTTTTCAGTATACTCTTTAGGAGGGGGATTGGGGGGGGGAAAGGAAAAAAAAAAAAAGCTTTGTAACTCCCTATGAGAGACTGGTATTAAATCTGCCAGACATTCTACCACAGAAACAAAACAAGTCTCAAGTTTTTTCTTTTTTTTTTTTTTTTTTTAGAAAAAAATTCTAAGCACAGACGTACCCATACCTGTCCAGAACAGTAGTTAGTTCCTTGTTGACATCACATTTAAGTGAATAATTTTTGTTATATTACCTAAGTGGAATGTTTCAAACTTGGTAGAAAAAGTTAGGTGCTAGAAAATTACTAGTGAGTGCTACACAAATAGCATATGCATATACAGCTTAAATTTTAAGAGCTTCCAAACTTACTTTTGAATTAGTTACCTCACTACTTACTTTGATACTTCAATCTTTAGTTCCATCTCACTCTTCTCTAAATCCACTATTTGTCGCCTGTCTGCATCACTTACTGCCTTACTTATACTATTTGACAGTTCATCTCTTAATTCTTGTTCCACTTTTTGTGCTTCAAGGTTGATTTTAGTGAGCTTAAAAAAAAAAGGAAGTACTCTTAAGTACACATGCACAATCCTTGCAAAGACAAAAAGTACCAAAACTATCTTTCTCTTTCAGTCATTACAAATGTCATAAAACAAAGTTTTTGTATAAGAAAAAGTTTTCTCTTCTGTCTGGTTAAACAGCTCTCTTTATAAGCACTATTGCATACATAGTAACGTAAAGTCCTAGGAATGAGCTTACCAAACACACAAGCATGTAGGAAACTAACTTGATTCCACTTAACTAGCTCTATTTCAGAAGTCGTTTATTTTATTAATATTGAAACAGACACAAAAGATTGAAGCTAAGGAAAAGGTAAGTCTGTTTGGAGTCTGTTGAATAACTAGCTAGCTATTTGTCAAAGTGATCACCATATATTTTATAGAGAATACATAATATTTGAATTTTGTGAATTAGTTTTATGTGTTCTCTCCATGTAAAACTGCAGACATCAAATTTTGCATCATCAACCTATTATCAAAAAGTCATAATCAGTTAAAACTTCCCCAAAAGCTCAAAAACATATTTTTTTATATATATATATTGCTTTAATACACGTCAAATTGCAGTCTTACCAAACTATTGCAACTGGTATGTGTCTTTTGCAATATATATTGAGGTCTTACCATACAGAGCTCAAAAGATTTACCTCAGCAAATTTTGTTTCCAATTCAAAATTACGTTCTTCTACTTGCTTTAAAGTATTCCTTAAATGCTCATACATTCGTTGTGAATGTTCTGCTCTTTGTCTTTCATTTAATTCCTTCATTTCCAACATTGTGATTTTCTTAGAAATTGACAAAATCTCACTGTTGGTTATTGCTTTTGTAGCCTTGTCTGTTGCACTGTCATCCCCTACATTCAAAAATATTTAAATTAAGGAATAAACGAGCTGATCAAATTATGAAAATTTACCCCATAAAATGGAATATGCATTTGTCTCTGCCAGATGAACTTTATTGAAACATCTATATTATTTACTAAACCATAGGCCTGGATATTGAAATAATCTTGCATCGTCGAGCTTGAAAAAATTTTTTTCTGAAAAAAATCATTATTTATTAGTGACGGATATTGTTGTAAACACAGTTATTGAGACATCTAACTGTCTTTCACTTGATACTTACTCATGTGGTAAAATTTTATTTAAAGTTATTCAAAATTATTCAAAAAAAAAAAAGATGCAGCCTTGCAAAGTTCCAGCTTTTAAACTCTTGACCTGTGAAAAATCTGTGAAAAGTCAACTGAAGAAAGCACTAAATTTTGTTTTGATGGAAGAGCTAAGAGGAAGCAAAAAAAAAAAAGAGGAGGGGAAAGGAAGGGAAATGGATACATTGTCTGGATTTTTTTTTGCTCTTTTCTCCCAAGACATACATTGATTTTAAAACGTGGCAAAAAACAATATTTGCATAAAAGACATACTGTTTCATCTCTAATGTTACAAAATAACTTTCATACTTGCCCAATTTAGTCATTTGTTCCCAAGCCTGCTCTGCAGTGTGAAGTTTTTCCTTTGTAATCTCCAGCTCTTTATTCAGTGAATCTATCTGTGCTTTCAAAGATTCATTCTCTCTCTGTATGACAAAAAGTTACATTGTACCAACAAACTACAGTGGATTTGACATTTACTATGTATAAAAACTTTTGAAGTTAACAGATCTTACATATGCATAATCCACTAACCTACAAAAATGGAAATACAATACCACTGATCTCCTTCTAAGATTCAAAATGTTCATCTTTCCTCTCTAGAGATATGTTTCCATTAATTAGCATTAATATGAAAATTTATCATCAGTTAAATCTTCAATTAAAGAAATCTAATACCATATTTAAGCCAAATATTGGCTTTGTAAATCTTCTTTCCCTCCTCCAAATAGGAGTACAAACACTCATATTAACCATAAATAGAATTCCTCATATAAATTTTGATTTTTCTGATTTTCTAAGCACACATCTCACACTATTGAGAAACACTTCTTTAGCTCCATGAAACTGCTTAAGAAGTGAAAAACGCAAATCCCCATAAAACAAAATGAACAAAGGATCACTCATTCTTTAAAAACCAGTGAATCTGACATTTTCAAGACAGGAGAATGTAATGGTTCAGCACATTTATCCAACACTAGACATTTAACTTTTGCTATACACAGACAGTCTAATAGAGAACATGATATTTATCTTAACTGCTGCTTTTTTCTAGGATCCTTATTTCTGATATGAATGAATGGAGGAGTTAATAACGGATATTTGAAGCCATCTTCAAGATTTTGAAAAGAAATTCCCTTCTACTCCAGAATAAACACTCACAGGAATAGTGCCTCTTTTTTAACATAATTATTATTTCTTCAACTATTCTATTGTAGATAATCAAAGAACATATTTTGTGAAGAAACATACCCAGATTTAAGCAAATAAACCAAATTAAAAACAAATAATGCTTCTGCATACCTACTAAAATGAAGATAATGAAAGTAAGAAAATTAAAATATTAACAGCAACATTAAGATCCAGTTGCATCATGATTTTATTTTAGCTTCCCATTTTCTTTTGCACATTACATCTTCAACAGGTCCACATCAAAAATAGTGGCATGTTAAAAAATAGAGAGGAAAATTCCTGTCTAGATTTAAGCTCCAAGTTGTCAGATCAGCTCGCTCTCTTCTTTTTCACTTGCTCCTAACAGCTCCTTCCCACTGTAGAATCATTATTAATACTAGCAGTTCTAGCACTGAGACTTCTGTGCTTAAGCGAGGATGAGGAACAATGCAAAATGAATGCAAAATGACATTTTTTCCCCTCAATGATCAATCATAATAAACATTACCTCCATATGCTCCATATTTGATGTCCGCTGGACAAGCAAGTTATCTTTTTGTAATGTATCTCTGTATTTTGCAGTTAGTGCGTTATACTGCTTATTAGCCAGTTCCAGCTCAGACAGTGGAACACAACCATCTAATACTTTTTGCAGAGCTGCAATCTTAAAGCTAGCCATTTCCTATGAAAATAATCAATACACTGGGTTACTGAGGTCTGCTAAATCTTTAAACTGAAATATTAAAAATACTCTATGAAAAAAAAAGATTATCAGTTAATATATTGTTTCAAACACTGAATTACTTTAATAACTTAATATTTATCTTTATTAATTGCTTGCAATAAACACCCACAAATTTTCTCCAGCACTCCAACTCTCTTAGTAATTTTATCAAGAGCTCCCTCTAGATCATAATGTATTAGTCAAAACCATATTTTACAAATAGTAGTTAACACAGGACTTATATACTTGAAAGGTCAAAAAGTTTGATTCTTTCTATACAATACACAATTAAAAATAAATAAATAAAAAGATGTTGAAAGAGCTTCAGAGGGGGACAATCAACAAGCTTCCTGTTACGATATTTGTTTATATTTAATGAATGCTTTGAAAATTGTTAACAGCATTTAACTGGCATTCCGTTAAGACGAACCAGACCATAAAACCAAAAATGTGTCTTACTACCATTAAACATACCTTAAACCGTTGCAAGTGTCCAATTTTCCCTGTAACTGTGCTCTCTATCTGCGTTATTTCACTCTTTAGCTTTTCATTTTCTTTTCTAAGATGCTGTTCCATTTCAAGTAAAGTGGTACATTGTCTTGTTAATGACCTTTCATTAACTCGTAAGACAGTTATTTTTCTATTATTTTCTGCAAGTATTTTTTTTGTTTCATTGGGATCCATCTGAAGCGCTTTGAGTAAATTCTGTAAAATATACATTTTTTTTAAAGAGGCTTGTACGGAAACACAGTAAAAGTCAACTACAAAGACTGCAGCAGCAGGTTCATTAGTGCACTGGCACTGCAACAATTATAGATCTACACCTCAAGTCTGTGAAGAGAAACTTGTGGGGTGCTTTCTTACCAAACTAGGGCAACCCACACATTTGCGTGTGGGTATTTTTGTTTGTAATCTGAAGAGGAGGGAAGGTGTGAATATAAACTGTGGGAATGTGGGTGTATGACTTGAGACCGACTTGGAATTAGTTACAGAGGTATTCAGAAATTTGCATGGATATATTAACATTTTCTAAGTATCTAGTGTTCTGGTTTATCTTTGGTATGGCTAATAACACTTCTAAACTTCTGCAAGTTCACCGATTCCCGGCTAATTATCTGTCATTAATAAATCAGTAAGTCACTTTCTGATTTGATTTGGATTGAACAGTGTTTTCCCCTTTTAACAAATTACATCACAGTATTAAAGCCTCTATTGTGTATCTGTAATAAAACAGTACTCACAGAATATTCCTTTATTTTTGTAGCATCTTGTTCCTTTTGTTCTTCTAACTTTCTCTTTTCCTCTTTCATTTCTTCAGATACTTTATGCCAGCTTTCCTTTTCACTATCATAGTCATTAAATATTTTAATTTAGAATAATTAAACACTTGATAATTTTCGAATCTGTATCTAAAACAATAATCCCTACAAATACTGTAGACTTTTACCGATCACAATAATGTAATTTTAAAAAGACATATTTTCTCTGTTATCCATCTACAGTTTATCCCAATTGTTTAGGCTGCTGGTATAATTTTTTTTTTTTCCTTCAAAAGTTTAAAACAGAGTACTCTGGAAAGCTAAGGTCAGTCACAATGATATGATATAAGTCTGTGCAAGCTGAATGTTTTCTCTCTCCTCCAGGTGTGTAGTGCTAGAAGGGAACAGTGACATCTCACTCCAAAGAATAAGAGATTTAATATGCTTTAAACTATAAATAATTGGCTTTCAGCCAAATTGCTTTCTGGTGTATCTCTTTGAAGATAGTACTTTGAATGTAAGTCTTTATAAATTGCCATCGCCTAGATTGAAAATAGAAAATGAGACTGAAGCATCCATAATACTACATTCTAATAAACTAATTAGAATATTTTCATTAGAATATATTCATAAAATATATATATCAGCTACAAAAATCACAATGCAATCACTATTATAAAGCATGCAACTGGAGAAAAAGTCTCATAGAAAATATTTTTTGTACAAGCTTTCTGAAGGACCAAAGAAACTTTACATAGGCTATGCCCTGCTGTAGCATTTATTACAGGAAAAATAACAATTCTTCAACTTATTATCATGTGTTCAAAATTATTAATCATTTACATATTCAAGGTTTCACTGAACAGAAAACACAATACCTGTGATATTCTTTATACAGCAAGCCTTGCTGATGACGAAGTACTGCAAATTTTCGTTTATAGTCCTCTACTGCTTCTTCAAATTGTTTAAGTAACACTTCTTTACTTTCTAGTTCCTAAAGATTGTTTTCAGAATAAAGAATATTAAAGTGTTATTACAAGAGTTTTAAATATGAAATTTCCATCAAAATTACATCTTTTTTTCTGTGTGTTTTTACACAAGTTATTTATGTCATTAGGGTCTGAGAACTGGTGACATGAAATACTTTTCTATTGAAGCAATAGGTACGAGTAACCCAAATAAATGTATGCATTCATATTAGTAATTGCAAAAGAGTGCAAAACTGCTTTTCTGAATTATAGTCCCAAAATGCTGAATACACCATATTTGACATGTTAGCCAAAATATGTAGTCTCCAAGGAATACTACTTAAACATTTAACTGGAAAGTTGTGTCTCCTTCTCATGTTCCCAAATACTTTTATTCTCCATATACGATTGAAAAATATTCTCTAGTAAACAAAAGTAATCAGAAATACAGTATAAGAATAATATCGTTTCCTAGGTAAGTATTTCAAAGAAATTTTAGCTTTTAAAAAAATAAGCCAAAGAAGTCGGTGTATTATAACAGAAAAGTTTTGGAGAGCACTGCCATGTTCATATGCGGTATGGAACTAGTACTTAGAAGAATATGTTATACGTCACAAATAATCAAAGTGTAAATGAGTTACCAAATGAGTTACCTGTAGGAGATGTATTAAATATTCATTCAGAGAATTAATCATACTAACACTTGAAGCAGCCATTCCTTCTGGAAGATTAACTGTTCTGAAGAAAATGTTGGTACCTTCTGATTGACGTAATAAGCAAACTTCATTTTTAAGTTGTGTAATCTAAACATCGGAAAATAATTGCTTTTATTATTCACTAAGAAAATACTGATGTATCTTCCATCAATATATCATGATGTATTTTCCATATATGGTTTCTTACACTGTATCAGTTGTAATCAACAAAGTAATTCACTTCCATTCCATTATATCCTAGATCACTCAAATACTCCTTGCAGTGCCTTTTCTGTTTTTATACTGTGATTCCACAAAGAACTAAATACAAAATACCTTAAGCCAAGCAATCAGCGCAGCTTTACATACATGACTTATCATGTTTTATTCTAGATTACTTAGAGAATATTGCTTTTCTATTTCTATTAAAGTGAATAAGTTTTAGACAGAACTTTTTCAACAATTATTTTGTTGTTTACTCTAAATGAATCATTGTCTTATCATGCTAAGCTATTAAAATCTCTTTATTACTTTCTCTAAAAGTACATCAAATAGTATTTTAAAGTATTAACTACTGGTAAATCTTTTTGCATTCCAAAGCTGCTTTACAGAGCAAGCTTAAATATAGCTACTCATAAAAAAAAAAAATCTTTCATTTCTCATGGTTCTGCAGTAAGCATTCCAAAGAATCTGAATCAAAACTTTAAAATCCTGCTTTTTATTGAGAAATAACCATGAACCAGTTAACTTTTAAGAACAATTAATCCCTATTGATTTACCAACTTAAGAATAAGAAAACAAGACTACTATTTTTTTTATAAAGACAAAAATCTTTAAAACTTTTTTAGCACATGCTCTCCTAAAGAAGTCACACTTAGTATTCAACGTGATAGCAAAGTGAGCATATTTTTCTGTGGACAAAACAGTAGAAGAGCAAGACTTTAAAAGTCAAAATTAACAAGTCTGTAAATCCAACATAAAGTTCAAGATTTGTACAAGTACACCTCTCATATAAGGTAAATCCAGTAATGCTTTTGTTTGAAATAATCACCACAGCCACTTTTCAAAGACAAAATAAATTCTGTACCTTTTCATTGGCATTTGCCAACTGATTGGAGAAATCTGTTGCCTCCTTACGTGTTTGTTTCAGTTCCTGCCTTAATTCTTCATTTCGTCCTGTAAGCTGGTCGACCTGAGCTTTCAAGTGCACGCTAACATCAAAGACTCCCTCTGCGTTCTTTGACTCAATTGCCTAATACAGTAAACATCTAGTTAACAAATAACGGTTAGAAATGCAAAAAAAAAAGTTTTTCATAACAGGATGGAGGTCTCCAGCTTAATCTACATGAAGTTTCATGCAAAATGCATGAAATTTTAATTTGTTTTAGTCTGCTAACAACTTTGCTGACAATACATACACCGGATACCGCAATTTAACTATTTAAAGTAATATTTTTTTCAGTAAGATTTATCAAATTATTTTCTTACAACAATTATTGCAGATCTAATACCGAAGAAACAAACGTAAATGAACTTTTTCCTAAATTTTATGTCTAAAATATTAACTGTTCTAGCACACTATTATATTATCTAGTCAGAGAACATACAAACGTACTTCTTTGTTGGTCATCTACTTTTGTTGCTGTAGTATATTTTTCTTTGCATTTTGACGTGGTGTCAAAGGACACATTCCCACTCATATAAATAGAGGTATACTGACCTACTATTAAATATAAAAGTAACTCACAGTATTTCAATTTAAAAAAAAAAAAAAATCAAAAAATCCTCTATAGCTATACTACATATGATAACTCAAGCTTACATTAACCAAACGATCCAGACTTGGGATTATTAAGGATGTTTCTCCTCCCTTCATACTGGGATCATTCTGTATTTCCTTGAGAGCTTGTAATATTTCTTTCATCCCTTGTTCAAGTTGTTTATTCTCTTCTGATAATTCCTTTACTGTAATTAAAAATTATTGTAATTAAAGATAAATAAAAATATATAATTTTTATACTTTTTTTAAAAAATCTGCAACTTACATTTAGATTGGAATTTGACAATTATGGTCCTGTTTTTTTCCAAATCTCTCTCTCTCTCATTTAACTCATTTGTAAGATACTCATTCTAAAGAAAGAAAAGAAAAAAGTTATGCTTTTTATATTTGATAATTTAGAAATATTGGTATTAGATTTCTCATTAAGTGCAAGGTTAAGAACTTCCCTTTTTAAATAATATTAATTGCTAGAAAATATTATTAATTCATATACAGTCAAAATATATAGTGAAATTATGTTATGAAACAATGACAGAACTAAGTATGAAGCAACATGAAAAATATAAAACAGTCAATCAAGCAATCTCATTTTTAAAGCAACAAAATTTCTACAGAAAAAAATTAAAGCTATGAATAAACTTATATAAATATTTACACTATTATCATAAATTTGCTTTAAAACCTTGCACTACCTGCACTGCCTGGGTTCTGCATCTTTCAAGCTTTAATTCTGTGTATTTATTTAGCATATTCTTGGCCAACAAATCTCTGGATATTTGCTCATTCTGAAGAAACAGTAAAATATTAGCACCTTTACTCATACAAAGTTGTATTTACAAGATCGATGTTCTATAACAAGGGTTTTTTTTGTTTTTTTTGTTTTTTTTTTCCTACTGAAAAATGTAGTAAGCACTATTTATTCTGTAGTTTGGTTAGCGAAGTATTTTCAAAGGAATAATTACAAAAAACCCACACTCCCAAACCATGAAAAAAATCATGTAAATAGACACGTAAAATCCTCCAATCATCCTCAACTGGAGGAATAATTTTTTTGTAACGGAACAGAATTCTATCAATATTAAGGCATTTCAGTTAAAGATGAAAAACATCACGGTTGCAGAAATGGAGATGATAAACAAAAACTATTTCTTCATTCACATCTTTAGTTGATTTCTTCCAGACAAATGACAGAGATTCTGTAGTTCCATTCAAAATGTTAGTCATCTAATCATACTACTATCTAATTCCAATCCTACTTTAAAAAAAAAAAAAAGAATTAAAAAGAAAAAAAAATAGGAGTACCAAGGGAGTACATACTCACAGAAACTTCCCAGTTTAAATATGGATTCTCCTATCCAAAATGCAATAGTATCAGAGATAGATTTACTGGTATAATTACTTAAGGTGGATCTCATGTGAATACTTGGTGAACCACGTATTCGTATTCAGCAGTTTTAGACACTCACATGGTTGCACAGACTCTAAAAATGTTTCGGAGGCTGGTTTGATTCAAGCCCCAAATATGTCTCTAGCAACCAAAACAATGTCCTCCACTATACAGGAAATTGCAAGAGTATCCCAAGGTACCTGTTTGAAAAGCTAGCAATTTTTTTTTAGTATTTTTAACATGATTTACTGCAAGAACAAGGGAAAACACAAGCACTTCTCATTAGATTTATTTTTGTTCTGAAAACAGGTAACATATTATCTTTGTCAGTGGGCAGAACCTTGTTCCATTTTTCACTTCATTCAAGCAACTACTGTTGTTTTACATGTCTCCAGGTATTTAAAATATTTTAAACAAGTTTTCCTCAAACTGTGTTCCCATTTAAAATACCACTGTGACAATCTGAATTTGCATGAGATGCAAATGATGAGGAAGAAAATAAGTATTTTGTTCATGCATACATCCATAAGATTACAGAATAAATCAGTTCTATTATCTTGCCCATCTGCATATGTGCAGACATCTGCATCACACATTTTTCACAGAAAAAATGAAAAGGCATGCATATATACCTTTTCCAACACCCCACAATTAAACTGCGAAAGAGTGACTTGAAGATATTTTTGCTCTAATATGTGTCATTTCTATTAGAAATATGCTACAGCTTTGATTAATGAAGCTGACAGTAAAATAATTTATTTTTGTAATCTGTTCTGAAGGCATCTTCTATATAATCACAACAGATAAACACATATTATATTAAAAAGGTGCCTCACCTGTGATCTAAGAAAGGCTAATTCTCTCCTCAGTCGCTCTATGAGATTCTCAACAGGATCTACCTGACCCGAGTGTTCTGACTGTGCAGTTTCAAGTCCACTTTCCATAGTCTTTACATGCAATAACTCTGTTAGGCATTTCTCTCCTTCTCTGTCTTCTTCAAAGTCAATTTGGAAATCGGAAAACTTTACCTGAGAGTAATCCTTCCACATCATTATTTGTGATTTATACTGTATTTCTGGTTTTGCAAGAACAGATTCACAAAAAAAGCCAGACTTTTGGCTCAGAGATATCCCTACAAAAACATCTCCTGGACTTGTTTGGTCTGAATTAGAAGTTATGGATATCCAGTTCTGAAAAGATGCTGTGTTTCCATAACTTTGTTTTTTCACTTCTGAGGTCTGCCTCACTCTCTGAAAAGTAGAAGATGCACCTGTATAGTCCGATTTTAAGGCTTTTGATGTCTTTCTATTGACTGCAGAATCTTTTATTCCTTGCGCCTGTGCAAATTGTAGTTCTGGTGAAACAAAAGCCTCTTTTATACTAAGAGCTTCAGAATCACTGTTGTCATTTACTGGCTGCAATTCTGTCACAGTTTTTGAACCTAACTGAAGTAAAGATGGATTCCTAGTTTCTTCCCAGTTATCAAATTTCTGAAGTGTTCGAGAAATTCTCACAGACAGATTTCCCAGAGCCTTACTGTTTTCAGATATATCTTTCTCTGACTTCAAAAGGCTAACTGATGGTCCTCTATCTGTAAATGTGTTTTTCCTTTCCATGTCATATGACCTGCTAGCCTGTGTTCACAGAAAAATAAACAATGTTTATTAACATTCAAAAAAAAATCATTAATGTAGGATTTAAAAAAAATCAAAAAAGCTAATAAAAATATTCAAAGAAATAGTTGAGCAAATATCAACAAACTAATAGTATTTTTTAAACAGAAATACAATAAATGACTATGTACTCGCTCTATGAACCTACCTTTGCTTTTACTTCGGCAAGATTATCTGTGTTTAAGAAATCCAATTTCCTCTTATTTGTCCACTTTTCCTCAGCACAGGTGTCATTGATCTGCATATCTCCAGCATCCAAGGCTAATAACAAAGAAACGAACAAGTAACACAATTTAAAAATAAAATAAAATGAAACACATAAAAAAATAAAAAAGGCCTCCAAAGAAGGGAATATATTCTAAATCGTGGATCCAAGTGGTACAAAATTGAAATTCCAAACTTTTTTGACACATAGCCTCTATATAGACTTACTGCAAATCCTGGCTAGAGCATCCTCTACTTAAGAACGGCAACTCAATGGCACAACTCTTAGTGATGCTGTTATTAGCCATCGAAAGTCAGAAAGCCACTGAATTTTAAGATTACGGAAATACCAAGGCACTCATTTTCTTACAGACTCAGTGAAAAATGTTTTGCCTTATAATTTAATCATATCAGAAAATGTAAATTAGTTAAATGAATAAACTTAGACAGAATGGTTTTGAAAAGACAGCATTTACAATAAAAAAAAAATCCTACCTGATGTTGCAGATGTTTTTCCTTTCTCTTGGGCCAAACTACGAATCTGTTTTTTCAGTTCAATTCGTTCCTCCTCAAGTCTTTCAATCTGCATATCATTATTCTCAGATCAGTATTAAATATTGTTCAAACACATTTTTAAAGACTCTTACATAGAAACAGAATTCATCACTTGCCTCTTTCAAAAGAATTTGGTTTTCAGCTCTAAACTGCTTCTGTTTTAGAGTTTTGCTGTTTCTCAAATCACTTAAATCAATCATTGTCTTGGGCTCAAGACCTGAAACACAGTATACACTCTATAGTAAATTGTTAAAAAAGACATTAAAATTAGAGTTCCTGGATATTAGTATGTAACACATTCAACTAAGAATACAGATAGTCAAATAAATTTAAAAAAAAAAAAAGCTGATGGCTGACCATATATTACACATATATATATTATAGTGTATATACATACATTGCACTGTACACAATATAATCATAAAAGCATACTTTAGGAAGCTTTGCATTTTGTTGTTTGAGTAACCTTTTTTTTTCTGTAGACTCTAAACATAAATAAGCCTTTCCAAACTTTCCTCCACGTTTTTCCATCTAGCATTAGATGTTTTGGTTTCAATTTACTATAATATGAAGTGAATTAAGTAGTATACAGTCAAAGAGTAATCAAAACAACAGAAGCCCTGCCATCCACTTTTCCTGCTCCTCCCAATCAAAACTTCGGCCCATATTTGTTATGCATAGTCAGGCAGTTTATCCTAAGACTACCTGCAAATATTAGCATAATGTACAAAATTATTTTCAAGTAGTATAATAAAAGATTTCCAATGATATTATTTCAATTTTCACATAATGAATAACTGTATATTTAATGCATATAGCATACCTAAACGCTCTCTCAGTTCCTCATTTTCATCAAGAAAATCATTTATTTTAAGTTCAAGCTTATTGACTTCCCTAATTAATATTTCAATCTCATGATCTCGTATTTTGGTTTGCTTTTTTAAATCTTTTATTTCATCAACAGCTTCTTCCAAACCATATATTCCCTGTAAAAATCCAAATGAGAATTAAAAAGAGAATAACAAACTAACGCTGTAAGAAAATAAATTACAAATCTGTGTTTCATCACTATTGAGGAGAGTAATTGAAAATAATATAACAAGTTTAGTAAATAACTGCTGTGATTCAAAATTTATACTAAGAAACATAGAAACCCTGTGATACAGAACAGAAAGACAATAGTCAAGTGAAGAGATACTTTCAGAACAGTATTAGGATTAAAATTAGTTCACACTCTTGATGGGCCTGACACAATGTCCACTAAAGTGTGTACTTTTTTTTTTTTTTTAATTATGGGATTTGATACTTTATAACTATAATGTCCATCTCTTCATGCAAACAGAGTTTTCAGGAAAACATGCTATACCTGTTCTTTTTCATCACTGCATTAAACAGTACCAGGACACTCACCCTTAGTGAATTCAGAGCTGCAATTTTACCAATAATGTCATTTTTTTGTATACTATCCAACTGTCCAAGCTAATTTTTGAGAAAGGTGATTACAGCTTAATGATTCTGCTTTTTACATCAGTAAATAGTTACACTATTCTTTAACAAAACCATTTTTCAGACTATGTTTCTACAGTGTTTAGAGTGAACACAGCCACTGAACAAATGTAGTCCCTGCAAAACTCTCTTTTCAGAGTACTGATCACACTCTGCTTTATGAATAGTTGACTCAAAATATGGTTCATGAGAGAAATACCAGAGAGTAATAAAAGTCAAACACATTTTTTTAAAAAAAAAAAAAAGTAAAAAAGAAAATGCACTAGGAGTATATAATCTAGACATTAATCATACATTAAACTTTGCATAGATGAACTTGGGCATATTATAAACTAATCTATTATTTTCAACTAAGTACAACTGCATTTTATTTTTAACTGATCTTCTCCATGTGTTTCAAAATAGAGTCCTCTTACATTAAAAAGCAACCCTTCAATGGATCCTCATCTTGACTGAAAAATTACTATTAATCCCCAAGCCCACATGAATAGGTTAAAATTGGCAAATTGAATGTAATCACATACCACTAAAGGCATTATCATAGAAAAAGTAGCATTAGAAGTCATTTGCATAATTTCTGATTAGAAGACAATCTACAAAAAAAAGTAAATGACAAAATGATCTGCTAAAAAATATGATGAAAAGCCCCATACATTCTGACAAATCACTTACCATTTCATAGTCTCTCATTCGTTTCAGAGCTTCAATGAGTTCTTTGTCCTTTTCTCTGGCATCCGCTTCTGCTAATTCTGCTGATTTCTCAGCTTCCTTAGTTCTCTCTTCCAGAAGTTTTAACTTTTCTTGCATTTCTCCAATACGATTCTGCTGAGCAAGAGACGAGACACCTGGGGGGCGGGGGGGGGGAGGAAGCAAATAAAAACCTTGATCTATTTACATTTAAAACAAAAATTCTCACAATCAACAATTGAGCACAGAAAAAGCATCTCAGGGGGTGTTATAAAGAGATTTTCATTTTCTGCTCTTTTAGTGAGGTATTACCAAACACTTCAGAGACTTGAGATATGAGCTTAAATTATTATTATTAATATTATATATCATATTATAATATTAAGTTAATTATGTTATTATATTCTACTGAAGTACTCTGAGAGTATAAACAAAAAGACTCGAATTATTTTCAGTATTTATAGAGAATAATGAAAAGATGCAGTAAATTGGTGCTTTTTTAGTTTTTCCCTTGTTACCTTTATCTTTTTGTAGTTCATTTTTCAATTCCTCAATGATCAATGCATTTTTTTCCATTTCCTTGGTATATTGTTCAACTTGCTCAGTAAGTAATCTTATCTGAGCATCTCGCTCTTGCATACCCTACCAATAATAAAACAAAATAAAATAAAAAAGAAATTACTCTTTACTGAAAAAAGACTAATAGAGTACAGCACATTTATTCTAAGCGAAATGAAAAAAATAGAAAAACAGCTAATATATAAAAATTGTAAGAAAAAAGCAAATAGACTGTACTTACAACATACAGTTCTGATATTATCTAGAAGTTTGGTGTAAAAAGGCAAAGCAGCAAAAATAAAAGAAAAATAGTAAAGATAAAGCTTTCAAAAACACAACCATACTAATGTACTGTTTTAATACATCAATTTTTGATGGAACATTAATAAATAATAAGAATAATTAATAAGTTAACAATAATAAATACTAATAAATAATAATAAATAAATCAGAGCTAAGCAAGTGCATCATGAATAATTTAGGACCATATGGGTTTCTTAGGGCCTCATAAGCAATTGTTGGTAGGAGCTGAGATACACAAATTCAAGATTGGAGAGACAAATGTTCTGTCACATATGACATCTCCTATCTTCATAGCTTGCTGAAAGGCAGTCCTGCAATCTAGGTATTTCTACATCATCTTGTGCTGCATGCATACACAATTCTAAATATATAGAGACTGGAAAAGTGATTTATATCAATATGATACTATTTCTTTGCCTAAAGATGAACTTTGAAAATATTATAGGGAGCCTAATTTTTTTTTCCTGTAATCAGTAGATTCCTGTAACAGCATAGAAAAAAAAAAAAAAAAAAAAAAAGACATTCTGTGAAGTTGTAAAGCTACAGAAAATAATTGCAATTTAAAAATCTCAAGAGCAGCTTACATTGTGTTACAGCCTTATGATGGGAAAAAAAAAAGCTTAGGCTTTCTTAGAGGACAAACATAACCATACCAATCTCATACCATACCAAACCAAATCTAAAATGGTTTTAACAATATAAAGGGGAAAAACAACCCTTCAGAACGCAAACATACATTGTACTTCAACATCCTTTGGTCCATTTTGAACGGATAATACAGTAACACCCGTTAAATATTTGGTTTAAAAATATGTGCCTATTTCCACAACTCTAAGTGGCATATCAACGACTGTCATCTAAAAAGGCATTTTCTACAGACATACAGACAGCTGAAAATGGACTTTACAACTGCTTGTAAGAGCTGCTTTCCTATAACGGCAATCAGAGCCTGTTTTGTACTCCTCCCTCACCCCCGAAAGCCTACTAGACTCTAGTTTTGGAATATTACATAAATTTATCTCATCATACTGCTCCAGTCTACAAAAGCGCAAATACATCACCATTACATATCTATTCAAAAACACAAAGCGAGTTCAGAAATCATCCTAGAGTCATGAGACTATGTTTTCCATAACCTATATTTCAGGGTTCTTAGTGTCTTTCTTCCTCTAATAAAACTTTTAAACATGAAAGCAGGGAAATTCAAAATTTTGAACAACTATGCTAACTCTGCATTAAACTAAGGGGTACTTAAATTCGGTTAGTTCTATACTAGGCTGAATCACAGGCTTAGTAGTTTGTCACAGGTGTGACAAAGAAACACAGTAGATTAACTACTGGTTAAGAGTTATAACTTCTCCTTGACCAACAAATCCTTAAAAGTCAGAAACTAAGATATATATTAACATTAAATACAATATGTTTAACTTATGCTTAGAAAGAATAATTCTGCTAACAATTACACAAGATAAATATGATAACAAAAAAACAGAACGTTCATTTCATGCCTACAAAGTTGGTTTCTCTATACTTAACGATATTAAACTAACCTTGTAGCACAGTAAGTCAGCTAGTCTCACAATTCTCAAAATGAGTAACATGTACATTCTGATATTTGCAAAACACAAAATCTGAATAATGACTTTGATCAGCAGCAAAATTCACAAATGATATTTTACAAATGTTTGTGTGCTCATGCAAACAATACCTGCTGAAGGGCCATAACATTGTTTCTGTCGACATCTAGTTGGGCCATTTTCATTTTTTCTTTTAAGTTAAACAACATTTGCTGATACTCTAAAAGCTCATCATCTTTTGAAGCCAAGATTTTCTGCAAAGTAAAATATCATCAGAACACTTTAAATAATTCCTGAAAAGAATCAGAAGTGAAGTAAAAAGTAGTCAAATCTATTGTGAAGTACCTTCCATTCTTCAACTTTTGCATTTACTGCTGCCATGAGTGGATCATCTTCTTCATTCTTTGCCTTCAGCTGGTCTGAAAGCTCCTGAACCTTTAAAAGCCATTTGGATCAACATTGTATCATAGAAATGTTTTGTTTAACCATTGAATGGATATAAACACATGGCCTCTAGTACATAAAACTTCATAACTAGCATTGTAGTCGCAAGGTTATGACTAAGAGCAGTATGACATTTTGTATGAAATTATTTTGTAATCTGCTACCAAGTTCTTAACGCTTTCATCCAGTTTAAAAACCAAGGTTTGCAGAAGACCATGTGTTCAAAAATTAACTATAAAAAACAAAAAGAATACACAAAATGATGCTATCTCTAAATATGTCATTTCTTACTTGAAATTTATATTGTTCTTTCTCCTTTCTTAACTGATCCATAACAATATCAGACTGTTGCACAATCAGTTTCATTTTGTTATATTCATCAGTCATCTTCTCCATTTCTTGTACTGATTCCTCAAGATTCTTTCTCATTTCTTGGTTTTGAATATCTAGCTTCTCATTAGTTTCAGTCAAGTTCTACAAAATAAAAGAAAAAAGGCTTTTAAAAACATGCATTTCTTAATCCCTGAATAACCAGCAATGGACAGCTACGTTAAATGTAAGACCTGAAAATATAAGAAAGTTATCAGTACAGGGAGTTTTGCATCTCTGAACCACCAAATTCAACAAATCCCAACAGCTATGCATTAAAAGTTTATTCTAAAACAGTCATCTCTCAATGCCCATCAATGACTTTATCCACTCGGATACACAGAAGCACAGTTCACAGGTCATACAATCCACTAGCACTATAAATTCCATTCCTCTAGTGATTTTAACCTATAAGCTGACTGAATAAAAAATACTGTTGTCAATAATAATGTAATAAATATGTAATATCATAAATAGATTTTACCTGAATCTCATCTAAATATTGGACAAGCTCAAAGTTCTTTTTGGACAACTGTGATCTGTAATCAGAATCATCTCGTCTTGACAAAATTGTTTCTTTTTGAGAATCTATTTGCCTCTGATAGTCAATTACATCCTGACGCAATTGTTCATTCTGTACAGAAAACAAGCAAAATTAAACCTAAAGTCTTTAAATTATGTGAGTACTCTTTTTTTTTCTACTAAGCTAACACAAAGTGCAAAGCCTATCCAAAATCCTACAGTTTGCTTTTAAATACTTAAGAGCCTCACCTTTTTCTTTATTCTTTTTTTCTTTCGATTAAAAAGGAAAGAACAAGATCAAGAGAAGAAAGCAAGAAAAGTATTAGAAGTTATCATTGCTTTAGAAAGACTAAAAAGGATTCAAAATAAAGGCAAAATAAAACTGAACGTCTATATACCTATGTGTGTACACATATACACACATACATACATCAGACAGATAAAGGACATATTTGAGAAATTCTTTTCAAAGTCCATACCAGGACAATAATTTTGACTTTTGCTGCTAATTTTAGTCTGTCAGAGGCCAAAAAAAAGTGTAAGTGTTGGAAGTTTAAATGGTAGCTAGAAAAGTATTTTGAGAATGTTCTGATTTTAAAAATCTAGTAATAATGAACATTAACTCTTATCTTTTCATTTACTCTAACATTAACATTTTGATTTTTCATAATAATTTTAACTCATCAGGCAACCTAAGCAAAAACAGCAAGCATAAACCAGGTCTTGCCTAATATCAACTTGTCAATAATATAAAAAATTACTAAAAACTCAGGAAAAAGGCCACACAAAATTAGTAGATGGTATCTTACGACTATCTAGATTAAATGTAGACAGATCCTGACCTCAATTAGACAAGTCTCACCAGAAAAAAAGTATAATATATTTGGCAAATCTGATTAAAACTTCCTATTCTCTTTGTACTTGGAAAATGACCTAAAATAGAATTAAAAGTCACGGAACCCCCAAAACTACTACATATAGGCTGCTACAAATACATTTATAAACACATTTATCAATACAGAAACTTAAAAGTAAAGTATATCACCCATGGATACAACAGCTTAGGAATATAACGCTTCACTAACCTCTCTCCTTAATTTGATGTTTTCATTTTCTGCATCTTCAGTTCGAAGAACAAGCTAGAACAACACAAACTTTTTATATAAAGTTCTAGTATCATAACCTACAAAAACAAAGAGCTTCAGAAACAAATCGGAAAAAGGATACACTATTCCATCATTTTTCAAATGTGGAGGATCTTCTCAGAATACTGACCTTTCAAACAATATTTTAGAACCTTCAGAGCTTTAGAGATGTCAAACTGAAATCCTTTTTACCTGTTCATTAACTTTCTTCTCCTTTTCCAATTCCTTTTCCATGTCCGTTAACTCCCTCTCTTTTTGTCCCAATTGTTTTTCCAGCTGACGGATCTCATCACGCAAAAAACGAGTATCACGACCACCAGCAGATCTTAGTGCCATCTTAAGTGCATTAAAATAGGCAGTAAACATAGTAAACATAGTAAAGCTCTTTAAAACAGAAAGAAATAAGAACCTAAACAGATGCTAAGACTGATGTTCAGGAAAAAAATGGCAAGGGCATAAACAGACAGTCAGAGCAGAGTAGCATCCGTCAACTATAGCAACAAAAAAAAATCAGTGGAATGTATTCAAATATACCAAAAAGTACCAAAAAAAAAAGTACATACAGCTACGTATACAGTTCTTCCGAAACTTGAGGATGGTGAATACTCAAAAACAAACAACAAAAAAAAAAGCTAAACTACTATGTCTCTTTAGTAGAAGCAAAATTGTCTTCCAATAGAAAAAGAAATTAGAGTCTGATTGCAAATCTAAGCTTTTGACCAATTTATATTTCAACTGCCTGACTGAAAATGGAAGATCTGTCAAGTTTTGAAATTATTAATAAAAACACCCCCTCTCTATTTTTAATAAAATATTGTTTTAAACTGAAATTGTAAAGAATTTCACTAAAACAAAAGAACAGACATCAACACTCTAAAAATTAACAAAATTTCAAAGCATACCTCTAATTCATTTTCAAGTTTCATCACCTTTGTTTTAAATTGATTTTCTGTTAAAATAAACCAGAAATACAAAATTATTTCATAAGGTTAAAAGTACCTAAAATACAAACATGATTAGCAATTGATTTTAGTGGGATTGGTATTCTATTCAGTAGTAAGTCTCTTCTTCAAAATCAATAATTATATGACAAAAGGAAATGACCACAAGCTGTTCCAGGGGACGTTCAGGTCAGATATGAGGAAGAATTTCAACAAGAAAAAGATTGGTGAAGCATTGGAACAGGCAGCCCAAGGAAGTGGTGGAATTATCATCCCCAGCAGTGTTCAAGAAACACGTAGATGAGGTGCTTAGGGACACGGCAGCCCTGGTGATGATGGGATTACAGATGGACTCAATGATTTTGAAGGTCTTTTCCAATCATAATGATATGTTTATATTAAGTTCCTTACACTTAAAAATGTAGCAAAAATTAACATACAAAAACATACCAAACCTAAAAACATACCAAATGCATTTAACATAACTCTTTATAAAAAGCACTAAAGACCTATCTATTCAAATAAAGACCAATCTATTCAAAAAAGGCTTGTTTACCACATTTGGCTTGCTCTTCTCCAGCTTTTTCAACTTCTTCTAATGCCAGCTCTACCTCTTGAGCTTTCATCTGAAAAAAGTTAAATAACAACACACATCTTATGTGCAGAAAGCTGAAAACTTTTACCAGAAGTAATATTTTTTTCTCTTTTCAAAAAAAATAACCACTTGCATTTTCTTACTATGTTCATATGTCAGTTAAGAACTTTGCCAAAATATTACCCTTATTTTATGGATCTATCTAAACAATTCAAGGTGTATGATTGAGAAAAAACATTTTTAAAAGCCTCTCTAAAAGTAAACTCTGCAGCTTTAACTTCTAGCTTCCAAAATACTTATGAGCAAATGCAAGATACCATGATAAATTTATAAAAATAGTTTTAGGATGACTCTGCTTCTTCTACAAACAGTGACATTTATGCATTTAAGATTATTCCAAAACATCATCCTGCCATAAAAACTTACATAAAAGTTAAATTATTACCAATATTTTATAATATACTTCTCCTTTTTAAGTTATTTGCTTATATTTTCCACTTAAAAAAAGTAAATTTCCTAATAATACACCTATTTTAGTGCAAGTTGCTTTATTTCCTGCTGGTAAATGTCATAAGTTTAACATCTGTAAGCAAGAATTCTGGTCCAGGCACACATTTGGCACATAACTACTCTAAGCTAATTACTCTTGTATGCAGTTTGTTCAAAGCAGATGAGGGGAAAAAAAAAAAAGCAAAAGCAAACATTCTGTGTTTTAAACACCTACGTGTTTAAAAAAAATCCACCTATTGAAGTGTAGAAAGGAAGGATACAAACCTTCATTAGTGACTGAGCAATTTTGAAAAGATGTATCAATTGTTCAGAAGCTTCATTTTTTAAGTCTTTTCCATCAACCTAAGGGAACAGAGAAAAGTGTTTCTATATAAATGTTAAATATCAATGAAATTAAAATAAAATCATTTTTTTACATGAAGCAATAGAGAGAGTTGAGGGAAGAATGATTAACAAAACTCTTATGTTCACTGCTTTCCAATCGAGTACCTTGGACATAGTCTCCAGCAATCTATCTGCTAGTTCCTCTTGATGAGGAAGAGCATCTGGATCAACCTTCATAAGCTTCTTCCAATCTAAAATAGGTGCCATGTTGAATTTATAATATTTTTCCTGGAGAGAAAAAAAAATTAGATGTTATCACTGTTGATCAATTTTTCACCAAATAATTTCACAGATATGGGCCAGTGAAACACGTAAAGTGATATTAAATAATTGTATGGGTTTTATAACAGAGATTTAATACTCTGTTCACATTTTAGTCCTGTAATAACATGTTTTTAAGTTAAAAATTAGATCTATACAATAAAAAAAGAATGAACACAAACATTTAAGATGATGTACGTGAAATCTCCATTTTAAAGCCTTTCCGTAATTCTCAACTTTCTGATGCAGCGCCCCTATGTTAATGGATAAGCACTTATTCTTACAGCTGGATGCTGAGAATAGAAATCTCCTTATAGTGACAAAAATCATTACTTCTTATATTTAAAACACAGCACCATGCTTTATATGCATTTATTGATGTTAATTTCTAAGATAATGAGTACTATTAAATCTCTTTTCATGATCTAATATTAGAGTACCTGAATCCAAGAAGTATAGTAAACAACCTGAAAACTAATGAAAATCTAATCTGAAAATGATGCAACGTTTTGTTTTACAATTTACCTGTTGATTGCTGTGTGTCAGAATGACTTCTCATAGTCCTGAAGGTCAACACAGTACCTGAAAAAGGCAAAAGAGTCCACAAGCCTTAGACTACTACATTCTCCAGAGCTGCTGCTATCCTATATCAGTAATATTTCAAAAACTAGATTCTCTTAAGTTTAAAGGGGAACATTTTTAATCTATTTATATATTGCCCTAAATTATAATTATGGCTTAATTTGTTTGAAAAGCTAAGAAAGACATAAAATTAACTAGGACATTTAGTTCATTAATATTAGTTAATTAATATTTAATATTAATTTTAGTTTAAGACCTAACTAATAGCAATGAACTATGTGTCCTAATCAATTGTATGTCTTTAACTAATATAAATCTATAAACTATATTATAAACTAATGACACAACTAAGATATGTATTTTATGAAGAAAAAACCTTTCATGATCACAACAATGCCACATGTTAAATATCAGGTTTAAAAGTCCATTCATCATACTTTAGAGTAATAATAGAAAGATAAGCTATTCAATTGAAATATGTTCCATCATTAAATTTTGCTGAGCTCTTCCCCTTGCTGCAGTATGTGGTTATTAGATCTGTGTGGTAAGAGCACCAGATTGTGTTTCCACAAACACATGCACTTGACTTTAGTTAGCACACGATTTCCTTCGCTTACCCAGGAAGCCAGCTATATCTAAAATGGTCTGGAAAATTCAGGGCAGATAAAATGGGAAGCAGAGTGGGTAAGTTCACTTTTCGTGCCTAATGCTGCCTACAATAAACACAAGAAAAGGCAGGTCACTACCAGGCCCACCCCTCAGCTTCACCACAGTGGAATGCAGCAGGGTGAGGAGCAGCCCTTACAGCTTGAGAAGGTGTTACACCTAAATGCAACGCCGGGGACGCTTGAGCAAGAATAAACACTAATATCCGGCACAGCCACGCGGCTGAGCCACTCCGCTAAATCCTTAGTTGTGGATTCGCCCAGATGAAGCTACTTCTAACCCGCAAACGCAGTTATCCAGGCGCAGTTCCGCTACGTGCCACCGTAATGGCTCTAACGGTTGTAACGCCTGCAAAGGCCGCCGCCGCCCAGAGGCGCCGCGCCCGGCTCCCTGCCGGCCTCCGTCGGAGAGCGGGAGGGATGGCAGGACGGAGCCCAGAGATCGCGACCCGGCTCTCGCTCGCGACCTCACCACTCCCCGAGGGCCGCGATGGCGGCGGAGGCCGCTGCTATGCGACGCCATCAAACACTCCCGCCGCCCCGCTCCGCAGCACCGGATACACGCGGGCGCGGAACGGAACACGCCTCGCGGCGCAGCGCAGCCCTCGCGGGCGCGGAAGCAGCAGAGAGAGCAGAACAGAACACGTTCCCGCCCAGAGAAAAGACTCCCGACGGGAGCAATTCCCAGTCTGCCGCTGGCGGACTACGTATCTCAGCATGCTGCTCGCCCTCCCCACGGGACTACAGATCCCGGCAGCACTTGCGGCGCGGGGGTCCCGACTGCTCTTGCGAGTGGGGGGAGGGACACGCGTGCGCAGTGCGGTCGGCGCGTCGGTGGCGGTGGGCGCGGAGCGGGCGGTGGTGGCGCCGCGGCCTTCGAGGCCTCAGGTAGGGCCGGGGCCGCCAAGCGGAAGCGGGGGGTGGCCCTGAGGGGTCTCCGGCGCGGCCTCGGGGCTACCCCCGGGGCTACCCCTGGGGCTGCCCCTGGGGCTGCCCCTGGGGCTGCTGGCGGCGGCGCCGCCGCCCCCCGCGCCGCTACCCAGGTGTCTGTATTGGTGTATATATAAATACACAAATATAGTGAGGGGCAGTTTCCCGGATCCCACCTTTTGTTTTGAGCACGAACGCATTTCTTTTAAAATAAAAAAAAAAAAAAAGGTGTATGTGGGAAACGATCACCCTATTAATTGTCTTTATTCTTTAAGCTGGAATGTCGAAAACTCAAGATTTTTTTTCTTAGCTTTCTTTAGTGAAAGCAGTTGGTGATCTTAGTGTAATCTTTTGATGTGCTTGATTTTTAAGCTTTCTCTGGTTTCATGGTTTCTTACTCTTTGCTATCTCTTAATCAGTGTTAATATTTAATGAAGACTGACACAACTGAAGACGCTTGGCACTCCTTACAGTTATATAACTTGTTCCAGACCCATTTTAGTTCTTGAGCAAAGGAAAAGGCTTTTATACGTTTGACAGAGTTTGGTTAGTTACAGCTCTGTATGGACAAAGAAAACTTCCTAATTTGTGTAGGAAAAAAAGAGAACAGGAAAAGTAACTGGAATAAAATTCATCATTGTTAAGTGTAAATCAATGATTTCCTTTCAGATGGAGGTGGTCCACAGAGAAAAAGTTCTGGCCAGAGTTACACTGTTTTGCTGCAAGATGAACTTCAGCATTTGTGTTGTCCTTTTACAGAACGAGGAAAGAATGCTATTGCCTATACTTGTAGTGCACCATATCTAGATTGCAGCCGTATAGTACAGATAACAAAGAAGTTTGTTGCAAAACTAAAAGGTATCTTCAAAGTAACCACGATAGCACTTTCATGTTTTTCTTTCTGTTTTCATTTATAAAAGTTAACCCTACATTAAAAGGGGGAAAAGGTATAAAGTGCAATTGTATGTATGTCGAGTGATGTTGAAAAGTAAATTAAGTATTTTGTTCTGCCTCACATCTAACCGTGTGGCAAGAGTCTTATAAATGCATCTTCTTTGGGTGGGATTCATGTTTGTAGTTCTGGAGCTCTGTTCTAGGCAGCTTGACCTTCGTCAATACATGAGCTGGACATCTATGTACTCTAAAAAACAGCTAATACAAAACCTGCTATATTAAGGATGGGATAGAATGTTGTTAAAGAAAAAAAAAGTGTTTACAGTTGAAGCATACCAAATAAGGACATACATAGCAGAGTCCAAAGGCTGCCATTTCTGCTTATACCACCCATGTAACTTTTCATCTGATTTTTGGAGCTAGACGTTTATATAGTATATTATTGTATTTCTGGAGCATTGACAGTATTGATCTGCTTTATCAGCATTATCTTAGAGATGTGATTTTTGCATATATGTCTTACAAGGCAACAAATGCCATTATATTCTGCAGTTATTCTGAGTATAAAAGGTGTTCTTTTGTGGCTGTTTAAATTTATAGACAGTAGCAAAAAATAAAAGAAAAAAGGCTTGAACATGAGATAAGAGGTCCTATAAGAGATTTAATTATTGTAATTTATAGTTTTTATTTATAGTTTGTATTTCAACTGATTGTTGCATCAGTTATATTAAGCAAATTGAAACTAAACAGTGCAGCATCTTCTTATTATCTGTCTTTACATTATGTTTTGATGTTTGTTTATATCAGGGTTTGCCAGCAAATGTTCTCAAATGTTGATCGTTCCTTCCTGCTCCCCCCACCCACCCAAAACAAAAAATTCTCCCTCTTGTACAGTATAATCTGACTCTTTACCTAGTCAATATTTCAGAAACTGCATGAAGAGAAAGCTGGAGGAATTGTGAGAGGAGTATTTTCCTTTTACAGGGAATCAAAAGTTCTTCAGATTAGTCCCCTTTCCCTCTGTCATGCAGTATTTGCAGAAGGAACTTGTTCTCTTAAAACTTCCGTTAAATTTCTACAAGTGTGTTTTACAGTCTTCGTTCTCCCCCTCATCTTCCCATATACAGCCTGCCATACGCTATACCAGACGTATTAAATCCTCAGCTTTGTCGTTCAAACTGTAGTCAAGCCCTGGGACAGCATTTTTAGGAAAACTAAAATTTAAATACTGCGTGGGAAAGGAAAGGCAGAGCAAATAGAAATAGTCTATATGATCGCTTTGTATTATTAGTCGATGATACCAGGTCAGCAAATAGAATATGATTCAGCCACTTTAACTTGCTGCATAGAAAATTTTTGCATTTTTTTCTCTCTGACCTTAAACTAGTATGTCAGTCTTTTGTGTGAGCTATAAATATGTGTTAGTTTAGGCGTCTCAGTTATTATCAGCACACATACCTTCAGAGTAACTGAAATGTGGTCCACTTCTGCAGATCTCCTCCATTTATGTTTGTATTTGCACTGACCTAGAATTCCAAGCAAGGGAGTGGGAAACGTGGGTTTATGATTAGGTATGTATGTAAATGATTTTTGTTAGATTTTGGAGAGACTACCTGATCCCTATGCAAATTACTTGTTTTTCATTACCAGCTACATAATTACTATAAAACAGCTTCTTGAGATAATAGTTGTGCTTCACATTGGACATGTAAGACACTGTTCATCAACAGTATTCTGTGGAATTTCAGATCTGGCGTCTCCGCTCCTTGCTTTTTCTGTGGAGAATGGTTGCAGTTTGATGACAGCTGAAAATGCTCTCATCTTGGAATAAAGCCTTGGTATGACGATGTGTCAGGCTTTCATATATACATATATATATCTGTAAATATTTAAAGCAGGAATGAGAATATTTTCAGAGTGTGAGGATAATAAAGATTTTAGAGTGCAGTAAGATTCTGTTATGGATGGTAAATAAGTTGAATCATTTTCTAAGTTTAGATTTTATAATAGTTCATTACTTTTATTGATTTGACCTGAATTGTGAATCAGAAGCCGGAGATGTCAAAAGACATCAGTTATGCTGATTCTTTTCTAGAATAGTAAGATCTCTCATCCAAAAGTTCTAACACTTAAAGCTTAGGAATATTTGAATTTCAATTTATATTTTAAATTCATTCCTTCCTGTATCCTCAGGAAATCTTGAATGGGATTAAGTGAACTGTATGAGCTTTTTCCCATCAAAAATTGTTGTTGTTATGTATGTGTGTATTTTTATAGTTGTTGATTTTTATTTGTTTTTAATTCTCTTACTGCTGCCACCCACTTCTTTTTCTTCTTTAAGAAAAGATGAAAACGATGAGTTGCATAGAGGTTTTCTTTGCTTCAAAGTTCACTGAAACGTAAACTTTATGGGGAAAGGGAAAAGGCAAGTACCATTATAGATTAGAATAAAACTTTTAAAACTATTTTTAAGTTTCCAGAAGTAGGTTAAGTTATGTCTGATTAACACAGTATTTTTTTATTACTATTTTCTCTTTCAAGGATTTATTGTAGGTATAAGGTAGCAAATAGCTTGTCTGTTACATGTAGCTAACTATAGAGTGGTAAGCTGCTATTTCGTATTTAGTGACTGCAGCTGTATTTCTGCCTAAATGTATACTTTCTACTTTCTTCTAAACCCATAATGGCTAAAAAGTGACTTCCCTAACACAGGACTCCACTGGAGTATCACTGTGTTCCTTTGTGTGTTTATTTTGAACCTTTTGTGCGGACATACTTTTCAGTCCTTACCTGTCTATCATGGAGTTGATAGTGATTAAGGAACTCTTTGTTGTCTCCTTGCTTTTCCAGAAATACTTTGTTTTTAATCTTTTATCTCACTTTTGTCTATGAAGATAGCAGACTAGATGCACTGGTTCTCAACAAGCTGCAGAAGAAAACTGGCTTGCAGGCTGAACCGGCTGGAGAGCTCTGGGTTATGAACGTCTGCTTGTCCATCTTTCCCACTTAGTGCATGGGAATTGAAAATAGGGCAGTGCAAACTGCACATTTCCATGGAAGGCAGCTTGACAAAATTAGACTAGCAATCATGCATTCTGTACAGCTTGAGCATTTTGTTTTTTCACAAGCAGCACTTGAGATTTTACAGCTTCCCTCTTTCATATTTTGCTGCTGATGGTTTTCAACTGTAAATGCTTCAAGAGGTGTTTAGGTATAATTGTAAGTTAAAAAAGAAGTCCTAGAAATAAAGCATGTTTCTGACCTGACTTAAGTCAAACGAGGACTCTGTGGTAGTTCTGTATACCAAGATTGAGTAGTCCTTGAACCTGACAGATGATAAGGTCTTTCTAGTCTTACAAGCTGTGAAAGTGAAAAGTAACTGAAGTCAAAATATGACTTAAGGGACCATCAACCAGTTGATCTGTGTAGGATTAGTCAGCAATATGGTTCTCCCTTGTGGAAAGAAAGCCTGTGCTAACAAGACAGGTTGTTAGGCAGCATGTTTTAGAGGTGTTTATCAGTATACTCATCACTGGGAGTGGTGAAGGAGTGGCACTGTATTTGTGCTTGATACTGAATTTCAACATGTCTGTTCAGCAAGAGTGAGAAAGCATTCAGTCACCTTGAACAATCTGAGCAGTCCTGTTCATACTTTCTCTTGCACATCAGTGATCTGTGAGGTGTCCTAGTGTTGTATGTTACTTATACCTACTTGCTTTCCAGCATTGAACTGATTGGCAACAGCCTTGTTAGTGTGACGAAAGTGTTGGCTGCCAAATAGCAATTGCTGTTTTCTTGAGATTAATGGTAGGTAGCATTTTTTTTACCTACCTTACTAGAGTGGATCTTTTACACTTTTTTAGTTTTTGTCATATACTCTCAACTTGTTGAGAATTTCTAGTTTGAAGCTTACCTGCTTTGGACAGTTAAGAGTCAGACTGTAAACCCGATTGTGGCAGCTGGATTTGGAAGTGGTAGCTCTTGTGCCAAGTCTTGCTCAAAATCCTCCTTGCCATGCTAACATAAAGGACTGAAAAGATCTTTTTCCATATTTATGCTTTAATTCAGCAAAAACCTTAAATTGTAATCTGATGAGGTTAAAAGGGATTTTTTTTCCTCTATTATCTGTGTTATGTGTCTTTATATATTACAAATAGTTAACATATATTTCAGGGTAGGAAAAATATCTGTACTGCCGTCAGGGAACAAGTGGTGTGGGGGAGTGAGCGACACAATGCACTTCATGGGTGGAAGAAGCAGCAGTAGGTTTTATTGATATGGACAGTGGTTTCATGAGATTCTATGGCAAGGTCATTTATTATTTACTGCATAGAGATTCAGGATAATACATGGAATTATCAGGGACACCGTCATGAGTCATGAGGTTCAGATTGGACTCCCTTGCTTTTCAAATTCCTTCTAAGAGTCTAGGTGGAGCTGGATCCAGTCCTAGTCCCAGACCTGGTCAGCGGTTTATGGCTAAGGGATTTTGTGCATAATTACAAAGTAAAGTTTATAAGTTCAGAAAGAGAGCACAGTATAATTCACTTACCACAAATCTGTTTTGGCAAGGATCTCTTAACCCCAAGGAGTCTCCTTGAGAGGTGTCTCTGCTCAAGGGGAGATCCTGGCATGCAGCCCACTGCCATACAAGGAGAGCTCAATGAGCTCTTGCACTTTCCCCGTATTTATGGGACAAGATGATTGGCTTATAGTCATTCTTTCATTTCAGAAATTACTATTGGCTGGTATGTACAATTAGCCTGATCTCCCCATCAACATGCAGCCATCGGTACTGTTATTGATGATTAATGTCCGAGTAGGGGAAGATATCAGGGAGGCAACTACCAGGATCATATAATATGATAGTTAACACCTGAATAGGGCTGTGTGTGAGAATTCAGATTGAGCTGAGGAAGGAACGTATCAGTCACAACTGCTTATTGTGAAAAATACAGCTTGTATGTATAGTTTTGCATTTCCTCAATTTCACTCTGTGCTTGTTCTGCAGAGGTATTGCTGGAAAATTTGGAATCCTTTTAGGTCACTGCTATGACTTAGTGTTGCCAAGAATTACTAGTGTTTTGTGCACTACAGAAGTTTGAGGCTGGAATATCCTGTAGTCTTCGCATGGTGTGATACACTCAAGGTAGCTCAAGTAGTGTTGTATGACTTGCAGATGAAACCAAAATAACACATTTAGTTGATACGCGTTTACATTTTACAGTAAATTTAGCGAACTCTTCAGGACTGTCTGTGAATGTTTGTGCTTTAGTACCTTTCTCGTAAGCCCAAATTGCAGTCAGATGCTTATACATAGTAATATTTCTGTGGCAGATGTGCGTATAGGGGGAGGACAAACTGCGGTTAAAAAAAATGTCATGTTAAAGGTAAAAGTTTTCATAAATTCCAAAACAGGCTCCTATAGTGATGCACTGGTCACTTAAAATTTTTGAGTATGGTTAAAATCTTAACCTATTTCTGTCTGGGAGACAGAACATAAAAACAGCAGTACTTTACCTACTATAGTTGGCATGTAGATAAATGTAGCATTGAAAAAAAAAGTTATAGATAAAAGAAATACAAGAAATTCAGAGCGAAAATGAGGGCTTATGAAAGCATCAGAATTGTGTAGAATTAGAAGGGGCAAGTAAGATGACTGTCTTGAAATATATTCTGCATGTTAAGAGAATAAATAATAACTGATACTAATAAGGAAGACTCAAGGCACCAAAAACCTACTCAAAAATTGGTGGAGGTTTTTAAACAGTGAATTTATTTAAACCTTAAGATCATGTTATCTTTTTCCCTCAGTTTTTGGAAGACGTTATTTCAGAAAATAAGATTTGTATGTTAGAGAATAATTGCTTTTTCCATGTTCTTTTTTTGATGTCATTGATTTTCAGGTTAGCTAGTCTTGGAATAGCAGATTTCTCTCATTGAAAAAACACTTTTATCTTTGGTGACTTGATGTTCAAAGGGGGTTCTATTTTCATATTTTTATATTTCCCTGAAGAATGCTTTATTTTTCAATAAGCTTTCTTTGGCTGCTAGGAAAGAAAAAAAAAATATGTTCAGATCTTACCTTAGATTTGTATTTTTAAGTGCTCCAATCCAGGTGAATAGAAGAATCCTTTGACACTTTGCTGATGAAGTGGCTTAATTTACTGTTTTATTCTGATTTTTAATTACATTCTACTTTTTTTTTGATTATTATTATTAAAAGGTGGTTATAATTTTGAGAAAGACTTTTTCTTGGTTGATGCACCTTCAATAGCCAGTTACCCAAGCACTAAAAAAATGGAAAAAATGAAAGCCGTTATATGAGTGACACTGATTGCATTGGTTTTGATTTCTTCTGAGTGGCCCTTGTCATGGTTATTGGTTCAGCTGAACCTCCATCCTGTTGAGCATTTTGAACTCAACATACCGTTCCCATACTACTGTTTAAGTCTTACCTTTAAACCACTATTTGTGGTAGGTGATTCTCATACTCTCAGTTCATGTCCTGTTTTTATGGGTAGTGTAGTGAAAACCTGATTTTTTTTTTTCTCTTTTTTATTTTAGAAGCAACAAAAGGCATTTCAGGTCTTAGGAAAATAGGCTTTATAGCACCTAAGTAGCTAATCTACTTTAATGTGTGAACTCTGATAGCTAAAAGAGTGATATTTTTATATATTTATAGATCCACATCATCTGGCTAATATTAGCTCTTCTGTGTCCTCACAGATGGTTTTCTTCTTTTAGTTTCAGAGGAAATACTATGCATTGTTATTTAGTCATAACTTTGTATTTTCCCAGAGCCAATTCATTGTTGTCATTGTCTACAGCTTTTGATATTTTCATCTCAACTGGCAGTAAGACATGTCACATATACCAGCAGTCAGAAGAAATGCCTTTATCCTGCATTCTTCCACTTTAAAAGAAAAGCAATTTATTTATGCAAGAAAAATTCATAGCCTGATGCATAGTAGTTTTACCTTTTTTGATCACCTGTATATCATTTTGAAATAACCATTCAAATTGCTGTTTATGTGATTTGTAGATATATATTTTGTATAATTTATTTATGGAAAATGGAAGAAAATAATGTAACGTATAGACAATTTATGGTGTTGTCAGTGTGTATTGTTTTTCTTCAGAGGGCTTTCCAAAGTCATTTGTTGATATCAGAATGCTTGGGAAGAGTTAAGGAAAAATGACTTCATGAACTACTGAAGATGAAAGTGAACGAAGTCTGAGCTTCAATGGTAAGTTGTTGTTGTTGTTGTTTATTTTTTAATTTTAGAGATATTTTTTGCCTGTCATTGACGACCTGTATGATGCTCTTTTTTTCTACCTGTTCTTCAACGTTTTTCTGATTTTTTAAAAAAATTTTGTTTGTAAGAAACATGCTTAAACCTAAAACATGAATAATTAGCATACTGTCTACTACTTGAATAGCTTCTTATTCTGTGAGCATCAGTGTGTTAAATTACTCAGTGTTCTAGAACAGTTAATTTCACAATTCTCGCAAATCTATAATATTCATATGAACTGCACAGCTATCTGATGCAAATTAGATCACAGATTATCTTCAATTTATTTTTTTTTTTACTAAAACATGAAATGCAGCCAAGAGATTGTATCTAGCATGCCTGTGGAGAGTGTCTTTTAATGAGAGAGCACTAAATTGTTGATAAGGCTTGAGGATACTTTTTGATGTTAAGTTTTAGAGAAGAGTTATTAGCTTATTATATTGACTGTCTTAAATTAAGCTTAGTAAGTAGAGTCAAATTTTAAATCAGTAGAACTAAGTGTCTCTCCGTATATTTCTGGTTTTGTCCACAAAAGCTCTTGGAGAAGATGGCTGATGTAAGCCTGAAAGAAGCAGCACTAATACTTGGTGTGGTAGTAGCCTGCTACTGGAACAGTCTCTTTTGTGGCTTTGTTTTTGATGACGTTTCAGCAATTTTGGACAATAAAGATTTACATCCTTCTACTCCTTTAAAAAATCTGTTTCAGAATGACTTCTGGGGGACTCCAATGTCAGAGGTAAATTGTCTGTGAAACATTTGAACCACTTGGGAAATGGAACATATAAGTTTGTAGAATTTTTAACCTCTTTTTTTTTTTTTTTTTTTCCCCCTTTTCTATTTCTTAGTGTGGTTTTAATAGTACAGTTAGCATCTGCTTCAGTTTGGTGAATGGTACTTTATACTCCTGATCAAACCAGGAACAGATATGGCTTGTATTCTCCCCCTTTGCTAAACGAAAGCACTTGTGTAAAAAATAATAAGGAAAGTGGACAGTCCTCTATTGCACATCACACTGTGTAGTTTTTAATTCTAGTTTAGGAATTAGACATTTTCCCTTACTCCTAGACAGTAGTATTTATTTCTAATTTTCATCTGGAAGGAAAGTTATACAGCTAAATAACAAAATGTGAAGAATAGGAATCAAATGCATCACATTTATTTGAACAAGTATCATGGTCTGAATTCAGAGCTTTTAGTTTGCGGGCAATTTTGAGTTATATCTGAAAAGATGCATTGATATTAAAGCTATTTGTGAAAGATACTAGGTAGCAGTGATTCAAGATGAAATTTATGTGAAGTTCAGAAAGGTACTTGAGATATCATTAACAAGGCTATGAATGACAGGCATTAAGAGTGTTACCTACCAAGACATTCCAGTTTGTAATTGTCACTTTTTATGTCCTTCATTTTTAGGATTAGTACAATGCAAAATGGTAATTGCTATCTGTACAAAATAGATTTTGATACTTAATTTTCATAACTTGTAGTGAAAACCTTAAAGCTGTTTGGACTCCATTAGGACTATGTAGTCCTGGAGCTCAGTAATTTCAAAAAAATCTAAACTTATTCATCAATATGATTTTACTCCAAAGAGCTCCTAACTTTGAGGAGATGGGGAAAAGACATTTAATTTCTAGTGTGGATTCTGCACTTTACAAACAAATGAAAGTCATGTTAAATTTAATGAAATGAACATTGAGTTTCTTTGAATGTTCACAGTTTTTTAAAAACACTTAGTATATTTCTTGTTTCTGTCTATGAATTTTTTTCACCCTGATCCATTTTCATATTCTCTTCCTCTGTTTTATGGATATAAGCATCAAAGGTCGATAAACTCTAGGTTGGCAAATATGTTTTGACTAGGAAGGTTGTGTTAAGTAGAATTTTTAAAAAGATTTATAGAAGGATATCTAATAACCTACATATGAGCTCTGCTTGTCTGTTATCTTGAAAGACACACTAAAATATTTGGATAAAACTTTTATATAAGTATACCAAAATTTTGATTTCTCTAATGCTGATCTACAGCGTAAAAGTGACAGATTATTCAAAATACATCAGAACAATTTGGAGGTTCATCAGAACCAACTTCTCTCAATTGTAAATCATATTTTACTCTGCTGTATTTTTTCTTTGTTGTTGTTAGCATTGCTGATTTTTCAGGTCTCTATTTTGAAGGTGTGTGCTTGCGAATAGTGGGGGAATATATGTGCACACAGATTTTCTTGATATTTTTGGAAGGAAAAGTGCTTTATAAGTTTGTGGTGACTGATTTATTTATTTCCTTTTTAGGAGAGGAGTCATAAATCTTACCGTCCCCTCACAGTCCTCACATTTCGTTTAAACTACTTGTTCAGCGAATTAAATGCAGTTTCTTACCACTTCCTAAATCTGGTCTTTCATGTGATGGTTTGTATCATCTTCCTCAAGGTCTGTAAGCTTTTCTTGGACAGCAGGAGCAGTGTAGTTGCGTCCTTGCTCTTTGCTGTGCACCCAATACATACTGAAGCGGTAGGTAAAGCCCCGATATGTTTAATCTGTTCTATTTATTAATCTTAAATTTTGTATTTTATGTGTGTGTTATATTTAATATATCCAAAGCATGTGTTTTTGAATTTAAACTTGTGTTTGTGTATCAGCCCATTGCAAGATGAGGAATGGAGAGATCAGTTTCTGATGACTGCAGTGTGCTCAGAGTCCCTTGATATTCCTTCCATCAGCTACTGAAAAACAATTGAGGCGTATGTTTAATTATCAAATAACTTGGATTTCTGCCACAAGCATTCACTTTTATGATGACAAGTACTTAGGTTTACAGAAGCATTCGTGCATTGTGAGACGATCAATCTGGGATTGTATCTTGCAAGTACTTACGAAGACCTTCAGTTCATTGTGATTTTCAGTTCAGACTTGTTTGTGTTTAGTTAATCACAGAGACTGCTCCCTTTTGTATTTATGCCCATATGTCTATCTCAGACTTTTTCCTAGATATGTTATAATTGATAAAAATGATAAAATTGTGAAATTTAATTATATATTTTTAAGTATTTAATTAACTCTTTGATTATTGTATAGTTCAAAATTCTCAGACAGGCTTGGAGACTAGTATCGAAAGTTGGGGATTTTTTTCTCACCATTTCTGCACTTCTGAATGGAGTATTAGGTTCGGGTTTTGTTACGGCTTGTGTTTAACAGAGACATTGATAGAGCAGAGGTGTTTAATTCTCTGCTGCCGTAAGTACAACAGTTAGCTTGGCATTAGGTGCAGAGATTCACACTGGTGTAAAAGCCCATTCCAGTTATTTTTTTCCTGTACTATTAGTCGATTTAAAATTCTCTATATTATGCTGAAACTTTCTAAAAACATTTTAACCTTTTGCCTTTTTTTGAAGTTGTTGTCATAGAATCATAGAATGGCTAGGGTTGGAAGGGACCTCTAGAGGTCATCTAGTCCAACCCCCCTACACACACAGGGTCTCCTAGAGCATGTGGCACAGGGTKRTGTCCARGYGGRTTTTGAAGATCTCCAGAGAAGGAGACTCCACCACCTCTCTGGGCAGCCTGTTCCAGGGCTCTGTCACCCTCACCGTTAAGAAATTCTTCCTCAAGTTCCTGTGGAACTTTCGGTGCCTCAATTTGTGGCCGTTTCCTCTAGTTCTATCACTGGCCACCACTGAGAAGAGGCCAGCCCCCTCCTCCTCACTCCCTTTCTTGAGATATTTATATACATTGATCAGATCCCCTCTCAGCCTTCTCTTCTCCAGGCTGAAGAGGCCCAGCTCTCTCAGCCTTTGCTCGTAGGGCAGATGTTCCAGGCCCTTAATCATCTTCGTAGCCCTGTGCTAGCAGCTCCACGTCCCTCCTGCACTGGGGAGCCCAGAACTGCACACAGTACTCGAGGTGCGGCCTCACCAGGGCTGAGTAAAGGGGCAGAATCACCTCCTTCCACCTGCTGGAGACCCTCTTCTTAATGCACCCCAGGATCCCATTGGCCTTCCTGGCCACGAGGGCACACTGCTGCCTCATGGTCAACTTGTCGTCCACCATGACGCCCAGGTCCCTCTCTGCGGGGCTGCTCTCCAGGAGGTCGGTCCCCAGCCTGTAGGCATGTCTAGGGTTATTCCTCCCCAGGTGCAGGACCCTGCACTTGCCTTTGTTGAACTTCGTGAGGTTACTCACCACCCAGCTGTCCAGTCTGTCCAGGTCCCTCTGGATGGCAGCACAGCCCTCAGGGCTATCAGCTATTCCTCCCAGTTTGGTATCGTCAGCAAACTTGCTGAGGGAGCACTCCATCCCTTCATCCAGGTCATTAATGAATAAATCGAACAGGACTGGACCGGGTGTCCTGGGTATGTGTTTTTGTTGTTGTTTTTAATGATGAATTTTGAAGAGAAAAGGCTACCTTCATCTTAGTGTAGTTTTTCCATCATTCTTTGATCAAATAGTTCTCAGCTTTGAGTCTTCTAAAGACAGAAATCCTCTCAACAATTTAGATGTCTTTATCTGTGTATTTTGAGTAAGTCCCTATAGAAAATAAGTTCATTTTTTTTTAATTGGCTGCTATTTGTGTACCTAATTTAGTCCCTTTGGAGAGGAAACTAGCAGCATGCTTCAAAACTGCAAAAGTTTAAAAGCTAAACATATTCTCACTTTTTATGCTTGGAAACACAAAGCCCCACATCATTATTGTGTGGAACAGTATAAGTAAAACACTCTTGGTTTTTCTTTAAAGAACGTATATGCTGTTGAATTTCGAGGTTTGGCGTTGCCTCTTGAAGAAGTATGATAGTATCTTTACAGGAATATCTGAAAGTTGCTAGAGACTTGCATTAGTGGTTCATGGTTTAGCTGAATTGTTCATACTTCTTTACGAACTGTTGGATCTCATATGAGATTCCAGTAGTAGCTTTTTAAAAATTATTTAACACTGTGCAGTAGAGTTAACAAAGAAGGCACATAATACCTTTAAGAATTCTGTGTACTGAAAGATGATTAAACTGGATAATATGTTTTTTTAAAAGCTGTTAATTACATATACAAAGCTAGGTAATTTGGTGATAAGTGTGTAATCACTCATACTTGCCACATGAGGGCACTCTAGGATTGTAATTGTTAGAGCTTGCTGCTGTACTTAAAACAGAATCCGGCGTTTAAGTTGTGATTGAATTCATTTGGCACTGTATTTTTGTACTCAATCTGTTAAGAAGTTTTCTTCACCTTTCCATACTCCTTTCAATTTCATCTTTCTCCTTTTCAAAAACACACTATTTTTTTCAGTCATTTTCAAGTGATTTTATTGAGATGAATTCCATATAACATGCATGTAACCAAGAAAGGATTCTTCGAGTTACAGTCTTGTTTTCTATGGGGAATAGAGGCACACCAGCAGAGCTACTCTACTAACAGTCTCTTTCAACCTACCTCAGACTACACTTCTCCTTGATGCCTATCTCAGTGTTAAACAATTTTGCAATATCGGCAAGGAATCCTTGAAGTATCTTAAGACATTTTAGAAATGAACCCATAAATACTATCCAAAATGTTAACAAATATTGTGATATCCTATCAGTTGTGAAATATATTTTGTTAAACCATGATTCAGTGTGTCCTTTGGTGTTTTGTCCAAGGATGGCTCAGTGAGTTCTGTTCAAACTGTTCCCAAAATAAGCCTCATAAAGTGCTTTCAGTATTCAGATAGGAATATTTTCTTTACAGTCTGACCTCAAATCTTAAGTGTGTTTCTCTTTATTCTCTGCTGGATAAATTATGCTTGACCAAGAATGCACCTAGAAATGAAAACATCATGTTGGGACTAGATAGCAGAAAGTCAGGCTCTATCATCATCATAATTTAAGGTTGAAATATGAGGTTTTCTTACCCAATTATGACTTTCTGTCCCAGGATAGCATGCCATTTTGCAAGCAGCTTCCTGACAAAAGTTTAAGTGTAATCAAAGACAATATGAAAAAGGGACAATTAGTAGCAAAGGCAGCCTTACAGGGTATTTTGGTTATATCAGTGACTACTATTTGCATAATAGCCAGTCTGTGGCTGTTGATCACAACTTGGCTTCATGCAGAAAACATATACTATACAGAACAAAGACTCTGTATTTCATTAGAGAATCCAAAATAACCCTCTGCCCTATGGATTTTAGCACTTTTACATAACAGAATCATAAAATCTCTTCTGTTTCGCCAAGAGGAGCAATACCTGTAATGATTTCATATTGTCAGTGAATTATCAAACAAAAGCTTGCCAAACCTATTGTAAAGCTTTAGTCATCCTTAAAGTATGTTGCACAGTTTTACCATCAGTCAGATAGCTCTTGACTGTTCAGGAAAGAGTTGCCATAGCACCAGTCAAGTGAGCACTTCTCAGATGTGTTCAGTCACTCCTACAAGATAGGAACAAAATTGACATGATATTTTCTATATGCCACTGTTTACAAGGATATGTTGCCAGGATGTATATGAAAGACAGTCTGTGTCTCACTTTACTTATAGCTCTTATTGATGAAAGTTAGTTTCTTCCAGGTTTTATGAAGAGAGCAGTCAAAATTCTGACCAATATGCTTGAGCTCGCAGCAGATGCTGCTGAAGATTTAAAAAAAAAAAAAAAAAAAAGCATTTATCAGTTGCTTCATTCGTAGTGGCACTTATGTGCACATTGAGGGTAGTTGATGGCCACTTGTTATCAGTTCTTCAATTGGTTGAGTTGAAAGCATCCTTATTATTGTTGGCCATTTCTGCTTGATTTACAGGTCTTCGTTATGCATATCCTGATCAGTCAAGCAATATTCAATACTCAGTGAAAAAGCCAGGAAAAAAGCACTAAAAGTGCTTTTTTCACTTTTTAATGAAGAAACTGACATGAACCACAGAAGAGTTTAAAAAAAGGAAAAAAAAAAAAAAAACTGTCTTGACTGATTAGCTGTGACTTTTCAGCTATCAGTCCAAGACCAGTAATTGTCAGAATAATTCAGTAACTGCATACAAAAAAGAAGAAAAAACATTTAGTAACCTGTCACTGTAATATTCCAAAACACCACAGTTAGTTTGGAACGCTCCCTGCACACAGAAATGTTGTGATTCTTTCTTCCCTCAGAGGTATGCAAGACACAAGCATGACGTTGGAGAAGAATAATAAAATAAAAATAAGAATGTAGGATCTGTTCTTAAGATCTATAGTAACCAGCAATTTTTTTTTCTTGTTTTTCCTTTTTAGGTAACTGGAGTTGTGGGCAGAGCAGAACTTTTATCATCTATATTTTTTCTAGCTGCTTTTTTGTCATATACTAAATCCAAAGGACCAGATAATACCATAGGTAAGTGACTGACAAATATATATTGTGGTAAAAGGGCTCTTAAAATAACAACATAGATGTATGGCTTACTAAGCAATTTGCCTACTCAAATAAAATCTTCAGGCCCCAGATACCCATGTAATATTACAAATATTTTATATTGTAAATTGCATTTTTAAAGATTTTATAAGTTATTTTGTAAAACCTTAGAGTTCTCCAGGGACTGTGATTCTTGCACTGATTTTTATTAGTGCAAATAATGAAAATAGACAGGGTACATTGGATTGTCCTAAATGAGCTGCAGAATAGAGATAAAGGAATCTTACCTGTTTTCTAAGTGAAAATTCAAGACTGCCTTTGAGCATTTAATTTGAAAGAATATTTTGGTGAGTTAGCAAAATTTATCTGTTTGGGCTTTTTAGACTTTTTGGTTTTTATCAAAATGCCTTATTGTTCTTTTGCCAATTATTTAATTTTTAAGTTTAAAGAAGGCAATTGTAAAACTTATTTTTATAAAGTAAGTCTGAAAATCTCTTTTATTCTATATGATAATCTCTTTTTAGATTTTGTTCAAACATAAAGAGCCTAACTTCACCTTTTAAGTTAATGTGGTATATTAAATGATGCAAGATGGAACATTTTCAATCCTGTCTTTTTGATTTGCAGTGTGGACTCCAATTGCAGTGACAGTGTTTCTAGTAGCTGTTGCAACATTGTGCAAAGAACAAGGAATAACAGTAGTGGGAATATGCTGTGTATATGAAGTATTTATTGCTCAAGGGGTAAGATTTGGTTGAAAGAGCAGATTTCTTCCCAGCAGTTCTGTAATAAGGCATTAAATATTCAGAAGCTTCGTATTTCATCACTAATTTTGTCAGTTTAGTGTACTACTTCAGTTGTTTTACACCTTTCAGATACTGGGTTGTGAGAGAGAATCAAATGCCTTCTAAATTTTGTTGTTATTTGGTTTGGGTTCTTTTTGTTGTTGTTTTATACATTTCACGATGACATATTACCAAATACATTTAATAAAGATTTGGCATGTCTGAACTAAAACCTGAGGTTTTAATTGACAGGTTTGCAAAAAGATGAGCATATAACAGAGTTACGTTAAAGTCTGAGATAAATATAGATCTATAAAGATAGATTTGTTGGTTTCTAATTACATTGACAAGAATAGAGAGCATATTATTTGCAAATGACTTCCATCACATGGAATCAAGCAAACAGATATTATGGAATGGCCTTATTACCAGTAGGATTTTTATGAAATTTATCGCTCTAAAAAAGCCTGTAAATTTAACGTCTTTTTTTTTTTTTTAATTTCTAATATTTCTGTAAAGGATTCATGAGTACTGTCTGATCGCAAACTGTTTTTCCTTTGCAGTACACATTGCCTGTGCTCTTGGACACAGCAATACAGATTCTTCGAGGGAAGGGCAGTATTCCTTTCCCTATGCTCCAAACACTGCTAAAGCTTATTGTCTTGATGTTCAGTACACTGCTGCTTGTTGTAGTCAGAGTCCAGGTTATTCAGTCTCAACTTCCAGTGTTTACAAGGTAATACAAAAATGTTTCTTGATATACAGATCTTGATAAATAATGTCTGGTAACTTCAATATTGTTAGATGGTGACTGTACAATATTATTTCTGTTATATTAATAATTGGTGTGTTTCAGTAACTGCTGAAAAGAACATCTGAAATACTGAGGTATCTGAGAAGGCATTAATTTTTAAACACTTGAAGTTCTCAGTTGATTCTACTACTCTAGAGATTAAATATTTTGCTGACAAAAATTTATTGGTTGTAATTTTGAATCTTGGAGTAGTACTTCAAAACTCTTTGAAAGTTTTATTTTTCACATCTACATAGGAAATTGCATCTTTTTTGGGAGATATGTAAAAATGCAAGGATCTAGTAGTTTCCCTGACCCTCCAGACCAAGGAACCCTAAGCCCAACTTTAGCAAAAATGATGTAGTCATTCTCTGTTGAAGCTTAAGATACCCCCAACCCCTTTCTTGAAGAAGCAGAAAGGATCTTTAATGCCGTGCTGAGATATATCATGCCTAGTTCCTGAGCTGTGCACTTGACAAATGCAGAAAGATTTTGCATGTGGCTGTAACTGGCAATTCTAACTCTGAATTTAGAGTTTACTGGTCCCTGGGCATGAACTAAAGTCCATACTGTTTTGTTTGGTTTTTTGTTTTCCCCTTTGTCCTTTTTTCTGCCGTAGGTTTGACAACCCAGCAGCTGTGAGTCCGTCTCCAGCAAGGCAGCTGACTTTCAACTACCTTTTACCTGTAAATGCTTGGCTTCTTCTCAACCCCTCAGAATTATGTTGCGACTGGACAATGGGAACTATTCCTCTTGTGGAGTCCTTGTTAGATGTCAGAAATGTTGCCACTCTTTCATTCTTTTGCTTTCTGGGATCTTTGATTGTCTTCAGTCTCCGATATCCTGGGGATTCCTCCAAGACTGTATTGATGGTATGAACTATGCATGTTTTTTGTCCCTTTCTTGCAAGAGTATAGCAGATTCAGGATGTGTAATTATGTGCCTCATTCTGCGTGTGATACAAAAATCACTGGGTGATTTTAATGTATCTAGTTGCGTACAACACAACTTTCCTTGGGTGAATACACAAGGAAAGGAAAACAGTTGCAGCGATACTGTTAACTCACAATTAATAGTACTCTGTTTACTCTGTCAGAAATTAGATTGAGAAACACAAGCAAGAGATGAGAATAAGTATGCCTGCTGTCATGTATTTGCCAACCGTATTGCGGCCCTCATGTACTCAAAATTTAGCTAACAAAGTTGGAGTTTCTCTTGAGTCTGTGTAAGTTTTTAAGAATCAGAATGTATTTTTTCCTGCGACATGTCTACGTTGTTTACATGTTATTAAGCATATTGACCGAGTGACTCTATTATTTTTCCCTATTATTTTCTAAAAGTCATACTTTGTCATTTAAGGGCATTATCTTTCCTTTTCTGTGATTCTCTTAAGATACTCGAGATACTCAACTAGCATATAATTATGACTGAATAATGTGAGTGTTCTTGCTTGTTGTAGAAGCAAGGTGAATTGTTTCACTAGAAAATAATTTTTCTAAATTCAAGATAAGAGATTTCATCAGCAACACTGCATCTCATTTTCACTTTGTGTAAACAGAAGAGTCCCAGGTAGTTAATAGGTATACTAAATGTGTAAAATGACCGGATGATCATAATTTTAAAATATAATTTTGGACAGTGCTTATTTAAATGGCTATTTAGCCAGTGCCATTCAGAAACAATTTTTTGTTTTGCAGCACTTAAAAATGTGAAGTGGCAACTAAATTATCACTTATTCAGATAACATGAAGCTGTTTTCCACCAATGCATTGAAAGTACTAGAAATGTGTGCTCAGAAAAGGGTTTTCATCTTTTTCAGAGAACTTTGAGAATCCTTGTTTTTCTGCTTTTTACTTTGGTCCCTCTTCAGTGAAGTTCATAAGGGAGAAGGGTTAATGGAATTCTCAATACATATAGTAGCAAGTCAGTATTGGTTCTAGTTTTATAAAATATACATTTGTATTATTCCAAGTGCTCTTCACAGGAAAGGTCTTCCAAGGTTATTCTGTCCAACCTGCCAGCTACAAAGTGCTTAACACAATATAATCCTTGTTTAATAAAAACTGTTTTCCATAGCTTAATGATATACTATATATTATGTATATAAGCAATATGAGTTGTGGTTTTTTTTCCACGCGTGGTATCTGAATGCCTTGAAGCTAATTTCTTAGGAAATGAGAATGCATTATTATATATTAAAACAATTTTATGTACTATAACATGCAGCAAATTTGTAGATAAAACAGATATCCTAGTATAGATAGTTCTTTTGATTTCCCATAACACAAAACGTTCTTTTATGTTGCTTCTTTTTCTAACTTATTATTAAAAGATATCATAGAGCCATCTTTAAGGGGAACAAGCTGAACCTTTGTTGAATAAGACCACTGTATTCAGTTCATGGCAATTCTGTAGATAATTAAGTTTTGAGTTGCTATTTCTAAAACTTGTTGTTTGATACTCGATTTTGCCTTTAAAAGCCTGAATTTTTGTTAATTCAAGTAAGGTATGACCCAGACAGTTAAAAATTGTGTATGCTGTTTGCATAGATGCCTCATTGTGTGTATCACTATAAAGATGGCTTTAGCACAATGCATTCGGTACCATAACTGTATGCATCATTGTATATTTTAAAATGTAATGGTCTTGAAAAGGAGTCACTATGTGCCTTGAAAGTCTCTAGCATGTTTTGAAGGTTTTATCTATCAGCTTGATGTTATGAGTGAACATTCTACTACTATCGTATTGCGCAAATGTTTCGTCAAAAAAAAAAAAAAAAAAACAACGTATACACTTTAGGAGGGATCAGTCCAGTCTCATTCTGAAGTCTAATCTAAGTGGAAAGTCATTACTTTTAAGCTCAGCAAAAGAAAAAAAAAAAAAAAAAAACAACGTATACACTTTAGGAGGGATCAGTCCAGTCTCATTCTGAAGTCTAATCTAAGTGGAAAGTCATTACTTTTAAGCTCAGCAAAAGTACAACTTTAAGCATGCTGCAGAAAGAAAGAAAGTTAATTGGACCTTGTGAAGGAAACGCAAAGGAAAGGGATCCAGAATGCAGAAGAGAAAGGAGGTGGCAAGTATGTTGGAGTATGTCTTTCCACACACGATTCGGATATAGAGTTGGGTGCTGTAATTACTGCTAATGGGACAAGGACAAGACAGAAGACAGGATTCCTCCTCCCACATCCACAAATGGCAGTGGACTCTCCAGACATCTCCAGAAGCAGTCTCACAGGCAGAATTCGCTCATGAGGTGCAGAAGATAAAGAACTCATTTTCTGTCAGTGTCTCTGATACTAGTCACCTCTAGGGGAAAAGAGTTAGGTAAGTGGATGTATGTTTCATTTTGTTTTGCTTTAATTTTGTCAAAGGACTTGAAACTACCTTTGGAAAATAACAAGTAGAACTGGAAAAGCATAAAATAGCTGAAATCTCTTTTGAAGTAGTTTATTTTGCCAGCTGATAATATTAAACTAACAAAAATGAGTTTATATATTTTAAACAATTGCATACTTCGACACACTGATGTCATTTTATTGCTCGAAATAATTATTTTGATAGTAGAAAAGGACATGCTCTGGAAGCAATGTGTGAGCAAGTAGATGCTTGTATTTTTTTGTTTACTTTATCCCTGTGAATAATCAGATAACTCTTCTAGCAGACCAGGTGACCTTTATAAGTAGGTTACAATAAAAATATTGAAAATGTTGAATATTAATAGTGCAGCTCTAGAATTGCTTAATGGCTTTGCACTTGATTTCAGATTTAAGAAGCAATCTCAGACTTGTTTATGTACTTTAGGTTTCGGCATTCCTTTGTTGCTGGAATTTTTTTTGTCATTTCTAAATATTTGCCAAGCTTCCCAAAGCTATTCCCAACGGTTAATTTACCTCCCTGCCTAACACCACCCCTCCCCACTGCTGTCATTAGTTCTCCTGGAGAGAGCGTTTGACGCTTTCAAGTGATTCATCTGCCAAGATGACAGTGCTTTTACATTTAGCAGTATTTATTTCTACAGTCTCTATACTGACAACTCAAGCTTTGAAATACTTCTTTGTGTATAATACCAAGAGCTTTTATGGTCCCATAGCAGATATTTTTCATACTTACATGTTGTAGAGTGTTATGATAATGCTTTTTTTCTGCCTGCATACTTTTAGTGATTTCTGTGTTGTTGTTTTTTTTTTTTTTTTTATCAGTTGCCTTGACTGGGATATTTTTCAAAGAACCTTCTGCACCTGCTGAAATATTTTGATAAAGAGAACGAGTAAATGAACAGAAAAGAAGACATTTATCTGCAGTATCTCTGAGGCTGTGCAGAGGAAATATGAGCTGAAGGACAATGTGCTAAGGAGAGGCAAAAGAATTGGAAAGAAGTTCAGAAAATGTTGTGCAATCCTTCTGAAAACAAATGTTGTTGCAAACTTGTAAACTTATTGGGGATGGTGCAGGGGGGGAGCTTTGAGACCTAGCAGTCCTTTCTAGTAGGTGCACAGACCAAGAATACCCAGCACTGACAAAGCATGTGCAATAGCAGCTGCAGGATCCTTTCTACTTCAAACTAACAGGAATTTCTCATTATCACTTGTTAACTGCTCCTTGTAAAAACAGGAGAGCCTTGCCTTATTTCATATTCTTAGTAAATAAAGCAGAAGGTATGACAGTTGTTGAATATTGTTGAACTGAAAGTCAAAACTTTCAGAAATTACATGCAAACATAATAGTTGTCTCTATTGTGTCAAATAGTATACATTGGCAGAGGACAGAAAAATTCCTATTTATTGAGAACTCTTGACTTCTTTTATAAAAGAGAATGACCAAGAGTCTTCAGACTTCCGTAGTTTTTATGTGTGGAATTCTGAATTTAAAAAAAGGGCATTTTGTTTTCTGTTCATAGTTGTGATTTGGATTTTTTTGCTTTGTGTTAATCATAGCGACTTTTTCTTTTTTTTTTTTTTTYTTTTTTCTTACAGCAGCGTTTTTCAGTACTGTAGAAAACTGACTAGACTGGTAGGCTGTTCACTAAGAAAGAAGGCTGTTTGAAGTCTAGAACTTGCTATGCTTAGTGGCCTCAGTATGAAGCAGAGGCCTTTTTAGGCCTTTAAAACTGCTTTATTTGGTTGTTACTACTTAATCTCGCTAACTGATTTACTTGTTTTTGTTTTCTAGGGACTTTGTTTAATAGTGTTACCATTCATTCCTGCATCAAACCTTTTTTTTCCTGTTGGGTTTGTAGTGGCAGAACGAGTGTTGTATGTTCCTAGCATGGGATTCTGCATTTTAGTAGCGCATGGATGGAAGAAATTATCCAATAAAAGGTACCTTAGTAGTATAAGTATACTTTTTAACAGTGTGCATTTACCATGTTAAAGTTCTTGCTCTACTCTGAATTCTTTCTGAACATAGAGTAAAAATGTAGATGAACTTTTTGTTAGTCATGTAATATGAAAAAATGATAACAAGGACTTTCTTAGTAGGCTATTGCATATTTTCGTTTGTAACCAAATTTCTAAACCATAATGAACAACACTGATATAAAACATGATACACTAACTCAGTGTATCATGAATACTCATACTTCATGATACTTCAGTGTATCATGAATTACTCCTAAAGTGCTGCTTTAGGAGATAGACATTTATTAGGTAGCTTCTTAGGGGAGGGGAAAAAAAAGCTACTTTTTGCATAAGCAGATATTTGTGATAAAGCTGATGTGTGTAGGTATGTTGAGTACAGTTAGAAGGACCTTCTGACTACTGAGCTGGTCTTCTGAAAAAGTGCTGATAATTTTTTTTAAATTAATTATGGCTGTGTTGAGTGCTGTAAGCCTTAGACATACCTTAAAAGTTACTCCTTGCTATTTTGCAAGAAAATAAATTTCATAATAATTTAAAAAACACCTTCAGAGTCTTTTCAGAGTGTCTTTTGAATGAGCAGTTGCATACTGGCTGTAAGATGAAAAGCTGATAGCTTTGATTCAATTGCACAATCTAGTATTTCAGGTCAGAAACTGTCTTGCTGTAGATTAACATATAATGTTAAATACATTGTTTTCTTTGAAATTTCGTGGATTTACTGTATTCCTAGTAGCATATCTAATTTCTGTGATTTAAAGAAACACATTTACAGGATTATATAAAAATATTCTTCAGATGTGATTTTTCCGTTCTTTAAACATAGTATCTGGCTAGAGTTTAGTGCATGTGCATCAGCTTCCAGCATGTTCAAAAACTTCCATTACTGCCAAACTTTTAAGAGATGCTAAGAACAAACATCAGAGCAATTCTATATGTGTTATTAATAAAGAATATTTTAGATAAGAATTTCTCATTAGAAAATTCTGCTCAGAAAAGAAACACCTTTTGGGGCTTTGGTGGCATCAAGGCTATAGGGATGCTAGTTTCATCTTTCTACTCTCTTTTAAATAAGCATAATCACCTAAGTCTGCACAGAATTTTGTACGATGACTAGAAGTAAGTTGTGCTTTCTGTCAAACCTCTTTGAAGTGCATCACAGTATGTGAAGACCTATGGTAAAACTCAAAGAAAGCTGGCAGTGGTGAACAGCTATATCTGCTTGCTTAAAACTTTTAAAGCTTTTTTTAAAAAAAAAAAAAAATGTTCATTACTGTAGGAAAACTGCAAAGTATTCAGTGGGGCTTTTTTTTGTGCAATAGCATTAGATTTTTAGCAAGTTGATCATTAAGTCTATAACATACTTTTTTTTTTTTTTTAATCGGTATTGGTTAAACCAAGTGTTGCTTAAACACTGGAAAAAAAATAAACTACATAACTTTAGAAATATATTGTCATACAAAAGCTGTTCACAAAGTGATTTCTGACCCTGACTTACAAAATACAAATTGCTGAAAAGATATTAAAACTTGCTCTAAACTTGCTCTAATGTAGGTATTATAGCTGCATTAGAATATCACTTTGATTATGGAATTTGCTGTAATTTATCCACAGAACTCTCTGTTAAAATGCATTTTACAGTGTGGAAAAGGTACTGAGAATATGCACACTCAAAAATTTGTTCAGAATTATTTTGTAGTATTGTTTTTTAGAATGTTTTGAAAAACCTCAGCATTTGACATCATGGTCATATTCATGGCCTTAAATTATAAAATATTTAAAATACACTTCTCCTAATTTTTTAAAATAATATTTGTAATGTTGTCATATTTATAAAGTATATTGCATAGTGATGCAAGAAAAAAGTTTAAAAACATGAACAAGATGTTTCTCAATTTGTATCTCCTAGTGCATAAAATGTTTATTTTACTATGAATTAGAATTGTGAGATTCTAATTTTTTTTTTTTCTTTTTTTTAATATGTATATATAGCGTGCTAAGAAAGGTCTCATGGGTGTGTTTGGTTCTGGTTCTATTCACTCATGCCTTAAAAACATTACACAGAAACTGGGATTGGGAATCAGAGTACACATTGTTTATGTCCGCTTTAAAGGTACTTCTTTTAATTTCAAAGAATTTATGGAAACTTTTCATGACTGTTTCTTTCAAAATGCTTAGTACAGCACAGCATGATAAAATTGGAAATTATGCTTGTTTTGACAGGCTTATTTCTGCTTTGTTAATATCTAATTGCTTTGGGGAATGCTTTAAAAGCAGTGTGTGATGTTGCATGGAAATTTACATGCAAGATATAGAAGGATGCTAGAATATTTTTTATATGGAGAGGTAACTTTTCTCTTGATTTGTTAGAACAGTTGGATATATTCTTCCAACGGGACAAAAGTGTAATATGTTTTCTTGAGAAAAAAAATCTCAAAAAAAAAAAGGCATAAAAATGGTATTTTTAAAATGCATTTGACACCATAGGATTAGTTTTTATTACCAGCTATCCATTATCTTGCAATGAAATGCACTTGCAGTGAATTTGGGAAGCCCCAAGATTTTGGGGGACAATATCTGAATAATAGTTAAAATGACCTTACTTTGTTATTCTTTACATATTTTTACAAGCTTTAGAGAAACTTGATGTCTGTGTTATTTGCTGTGCGTGTTTACATGTCTGTGATGTAGTTGCAAGAAAGTCAAGTGTTAACGTAATTGTAGGTTAATAGTCTATATATTTGTATTGCTTTTCTGGTTTTAGGTAAATAAGAACAATGCAAAACTATGGAATAATGTGGGGCATGCATTAGAAAATGAAAAGAATTTTGAAAGAGCTTTACAGTTCTTCATACAAGCCACCCAAGTGCAACCAGGTATAAACTTTGACTTGTTTCCATTGAATGCATTCAGTGGCTTATTGTTCATCCCACCTTAGAATTTTAGTACTCTCAGCTTACATAAAATCTTCTGAATTAGCTGGTTTTCCCCGGCTAAACATCCATCCGTGTAATATGTTTAATAATCTATAGTTTTTGACTGTAAGAAATTATCTTTAAGATACAGTTTCTGAAAAGTAACTTGGGAAAAGCTTTTATCTGAACAAGAATAGAAAGACTTTCAATTTAAAAGACTATTTAAATTAATTCAGAAAAAATGTAATGCAAATTCTAATTCCAGATTTAATTAATAATATTTAATTTTCTTATTTCAAAATTCATCAAAATTAATAAATCTAGGCATTGTCAAAGTGTGTTTACTCTAATTATAGATACTGTTGCAAAGGAAACTCTGGGTAGTACTTGACAATTGCTACTGTTTCATTTTAGAAACCTAATAATTAAATTTTAATTTAACATGCCTGTTATATTTGTTACATATTATCCTCACAGACAAAAAGTAAAATCTGCTTGCCGCCTTATATTTTAGAGTGTTTTACATATTTCCTAACTTCAGAGAAGCTCTTGTAACATAATCTGAAAATTCTGACACAGAAATTTTGTCAGATGTTTTTACTATAACAAGAAATAACAAATAGATGCACAGAAGTATTACCTCAAATTTTTGACCATTTCGTAAGGAACTTTATAATCTTCCCTTGGCTTATTTAATACTAACTTCATAATTAAGATGAAGAAATAATTTTAAAAGTTTTTTTAATGATATAGTAGCTCTACTTAGTGCTACTCACAGGGCATAGTCATTTATTTGTATGGTGCTGAATACCTGAAAGTATATTAGTTTTATTGTTTTTCTTTTTTAAGATGATATTGGTGCCCATATGAATGTTGGAAGGACTTACAAAAATCTAAACAAAACTAAAGAGGCTGAAGAATCGTATCTGATTGCCAAATCATTGATGCCACAGGTAATTATAGTTTTTTATCTATTGCCATAGGAAATCTTTCAAACCTTTAATTATGCTACAGATTTTTCCTATTTTTGCACAAAGCTCTGTGTTGCTGTATAGTTGAAGAACTCTTTTTTTGTCTTTCTCTTAGAAGAGCTGATTATATACAGTTACAACAATTTTAAGAAATGCTCACTTGGAACTTTGTTTTTCAAAGTTTTTAAGTTTTCCAAAGTTTTTCAAAGTGGTTTTTTTTTTAATAGTTTAATAGTTTTAATATTATATATTATGGATATAATATAATAATATTATACTGTTGTTTTGATTTACTTGAATTGATGATAGAAAGCAAAAGTTAAATGTACATGTACAGTTTTTAATTGAGAAGGATTTGCTCTCTCTTCTAACTTATAACATTGGTGATGGAGTTTCAAAACCTACAAATGAAATCTTAAATGAAGTGTTGGAGTAGGGAGAAGAGTGAAAAAAAAAATCTTTGAATATAATTTTTTAAATATTACTTGTTACACTTACCATATACTAAGTTATATGTAAGTCTAAGCGATATTACTTATTTTAGTTCTTTAGAAGGAAAGGAGAGTGATTTTTTTTTTTTTTTTTTTTTTTTTTTTTTTTTTTTTTTTTTTTTTTTTGAAAGCAACACAAAGGTAAAATCACTGTTGGTAAAAATCAGCAGACCACTGAGTAGAACTACAGCATTAAAAAGTTTGCTGTAAACCACATGAAGAGGCAATAGAACAATTGTGTAATAGTGTAATAGTGAATGGTGAAATCTTATCCACGCCTCAGGATAGATAGTCAAAAAAAGGAATTAAGTTGTCTGGTAGAGTGTGAGTTTTATATTAATATAAAATGGGGCTAGTTTTGCCAGCTTGATCATTGATTGCTATTTGCCTAGTTAGGCAGCTGCAGAGTATAATAAATTAATGTTTCAAGTGTGCTTTGTAAGTTATTTGTACCTTCATAAAATTAAAAAAAAGTAAAATGAGGAAAGAATTTGTGATTATTAAGAGCCTGCACAGTAGTACCCAAACAAATGTGGCAGTCAAGGTTAGATCTATACTGGTTGACATTCATATTTTGTTGAAATGTATTAGTGGCCCATATTTGGTGCATATATTCTCTTGACAGATTATTCCAGGTAAAAAGTATGCAGCAAGAGTTGCTCCAAACCATCTGAATGTTTATATTAATCTTGCAAACTTAATTCGAGCAAATGAATCTCGCCTTGAAGAAGCAGATCAATTATATCGACAAGCAATTAGTATGAGGCCGGATTTCAAGCAAGCTTATATCAGCAGGTATCTTTTCTAATTTTAGAGCTGTGTATTCTTGAACATATATTTATTTATTGTATAATTATTAAAATAATATTTAGTTTGTGCAATTAAAACAGCTGCTGGTATTGGTTTAATGATTATTCTAAAATTATAAGATGTAATTTTGGCATCAGCAATGAATATTCTGAGAATTTTTTTTTAATTCTTGTTTCAAGTAATGCGTTGTATGGCAAGACATCCATTGGATTTCTTTAGGAATTTCAAACTCGTATTTCCCATCTTATAACTTAGCTTTGAACTGAAAAGCTTTTCGTCAATCTGGATAAAAATAATCTTTTTTTAGAAGGTAGGAAGAGACCTTTAGAGATCATCTAGTCCAACCGTCCTGCACACATAGGGTCACATAGAGCACTTGGCACAGGGTGGCATCCAAGCGGATTTTGAAGATCTCCAGAGAGGAAGACTCCACAACCTCTCTGGGCAACCTCTTCCAGTGCTCTATCACCCTCACTGTTAAGATATTTTTCCTTAGTTCCTGTGGAACTTCTGGTGCTTCAGTTTGTGGCCATTTCCTCTTGTCCTGTTGGTGGCCATCATTGAAAAGAGGCCAGGCCCATCATCCTCACTACCTCCCTTAAGGAAGACCCTGGTCACATCCCCTCACAGCTGCCTTTTCTTCAGACTGAACAGGCCCAGCAATCTCAACCTTTGCCCATAGGGCAGATGTTTCAGGCTGCTGATCATCCTTGTAGCTGTGCACTGGACTCTCTCCAGTAGTCCCTATTTTTGTTGAATTTGGTCCAGAAAATGTAAGACTTTCATAAGTAGAAAGCACATAAATGGGAGCATGAGTAGGTAAGAAGAAAATGCCTGTGGGCACTGAGGCTTCAGTTCACTAATTCTCTAATTGTGATTCCTGCTGGGACCTAGGTGCCAAGAAGCCTAGACTGTAGCTGCTGCACTGTAATTACAGGGTAGCTATCAGGAGCCCTCGCTGATTCCCCTGCTCCCTCGCTCACACTCCCCTTGTACTTTGGATGTACCCTTCTATATAGATTTTGAGAAGTGAAAGCTTTGGGGAATTATATAGAAACAAAATACTGTATCATTTTGTGTTTAAAACAAGAGGAAAGAGATTATTGTCTCTGATGCCTTTAGCATCAGATTTTTAATGCACATTCAAAAAAACCTCAATTATTTTGATTTTGTTACTAGTGGAAGTTGTTAAAAGTAAAATTTGATTTTTCAACAGAGGAGAACTGCTTTTAAAAATGAACAAACCTCTAAAAGCTAAGGAAGCTTATCTTAGAGCTCTAGAATTAGATAGAACCAATGCAGACCTGTGGTACAATTTGGCAATTGTTTACATCGAACTAAAAGATCCAGCAGAAGCTCTGAAGAATTTTAACCGAGCACTGGAACTGAACCCAATGCATAAGCTGGCATTGTTCAACTCAGCACTACTAATGCAGGAATCCGGTATGTTATTTGTCCTTAATATAAGCATTGTGTATTTGCATTCATATAATGCATGCTATTTTTCTTTTTAAGATTTGAATTGTTTTATTGAAACAGAAGTTCATAGCATCGTTCTTGACTGTGTTTAGAGAAACACCAAAGAAGAAACTGTTTATTGTGATAGTCATCTTTATAGAACTGTATGGAAATTTGTATGAAATTTGTATAAGGTGTACATGTGTGCTGGTAATTACTTTTAAAACAAATAATATTTTGTATTATAACATTTATAAAGAACATAGTCTTGCACAAAATTACTTTTCCATATTGTTCTTATATATGTTTTCAAAAAAAAGTCATAATCTGATACATATTTTATGAAGTTTTACATTTATAGTGATATAATACATTGGCAAGGTCTAGCAACCATTCCGTTGTAATATTTCATTTTGGGTTGGTTTTTGTGTTTGTTTTTTGAGGCAAAAAGTAAAATAAGGGAAATATTTGAGCTTACTGACTTAGAAAAAAATGGATAAATGTGAAGTTGTCCTATATAATCTCTGTAAAAAAAAAAAAGCTATGAATAATTCTTTAACAAAATGAGGTCTTTCACTCCAACTTTGCCTCTGTGAGAGCTGATTTGTCAAAACTGATGTATTTTCTACATTGCAGTTACCTAATCATGCATGAAAATAATTTCTTAAGTATGTGAATACACCTTTATTTGTTTTCATATTTTATAAAACCTAAATAAAACTCAAGAAATAATAGGGTAATGATGCTGACATTGGCTACAAGTCAAGCGTAATTAGTTTTGCTCCGTAAAGAGGAGAAATAAGTCTTTATAAAATGCTGTTACCCAGCAAACAGGAAAAGTAGTATTTTTAAGCTCTTTACCTTTTACAGTTGTACTAAATATCTTTCATTTTATATTTGTGTGTATTTTAGCATTTGACAATCTTGGTCTAAAAATTATATAGAAATAAATCTATAATTTTCTGTCATTAGGTGATGCTCGGCTTAGACCTGAAGCTAAACAAAGACTATTAAATTATGTGAAAGAAGAACCCCAGGATGCAAATGGCTATTTCAATTTAGGTATGCTGGCAATGGATGACAAAAAAGATACAGAAGCGGAGGCTTGGATGAAAAAAGCAATAAGATTACAGCCAAATTTTCGAAGTGCTTTGTTCAATTTGGCACTGCTTTATTCTCAGACAGCAAAAGAACTGATGGCGCTGCCCATCCTGGAGGACTTACTGAGATATTATCCTGATCATACCAAAGGGCTGATTTTAAAAGGAGATATTTTAATGAACCAAAAGAAAGATATAAGTGGAGCAAAAAAGTGTTTTGAAAAAATTCTGGAACTGGATCCTAGTAATGTACAAGGAAAACATAATCTTTGTGTGGTTTACTTTGAAGAACGAGACTTAAAGAAAGCAGAGAAATGTTTGGTTGAAACTCTAGCATTGGCACCTCATGAGGAATATATTCAGCGTCACCTAAACATAGTCAGGAGTAAAATTGCATCACTCAGTGATGCAGAGCAGTCGTCACCTCCAGCAGATGGGATTGCAGCTGTAGAAGAAAAAAAAAAATCATCAGAAAATTCAAAAGAAGTGAAAAATGAGAAGAAAACTACTCAAACAGCAATTAATAAAGGACAGTTGAAAAATAAGAAACAAACAGAGAAAAACAGTATGGACAAAGAGACTCCCCAAAAATCTACAAAAGAAATCAAAGACATTGAGAAAAAAAGAGTTGCTGCTTTAAAAAGACTGGAAGAGATTGAACGTATATTGAATGGTGAATAGCTTTTTTCATGTCACAACAGAGAAGACAGAGTATTATTTTTAGTTAATGTTTAATGTGTGATCCAACTGGAAATTGGACTCAGTGCTTTGAAGACAGAAAAAATGTCAACTGCATATCACTTAAGCAGCAAAAGGCAGTTTTTCAGTACTTTGAGAAAACCATGTGAGAGATGGGGATAGAAGGAATTGTGAATAGTATAAACACAGAAACTTTTAACAGTGAAAGAGTAGCACTCTTATAAAAATTATTGGTATCCAGGGATATTCAGGAACATTATTTTGAAATAATCAGTGGAAGAGCTAAATCAAAAGCTACTGGATTTAACTAAACATTGCTGCTTTTCCCAACATAAACCTGTTTGTATTTTCTACATTTCAGTTTACACATCAGCATTTTAAATCTTTATAGACCACTATTATACATGAAAAACATTTTTTTGTATAATTTTTTTCCAGAGCCCGATTAAAAAGTCAATAAAATACTGTTGCTTCTAGTATGTGTGTGTTAGATCATAGGATAATGCAACAGCACACTTAAGATTTTCAGTTGTGTTCTAAATACAGGATGATATAATAATATTTTAATTGTTCTTTATTTACAATGCTAGTGGTTTGTACTGTTTTCTTGGATAGAGATTTTATGGTGCTCTTACAATCATTAGACTATGCTTTTACTTTTTTTTAAAAAAAAAGTATGCTTTTCTTTAACTGGCAATCATCAGGTTGTTTTTAAATATGTTAAAAAAAAAAAAGGACGATTTACTACTTTTTCCTCATGGATGCTGAAAAAATGCACTTCTGGTCCAGTAACCAGCATGCTATGCAGTAGTCCTTGCTGACCTTGTATTGATGACTGTGGATTGACTCCCTGGTGTAGTAAATTATTCCTTGTCTATAGTAAACTGGCTTTACTATGTCAGTTGTTGCAACAGTATTTTTGGTCTCATGACTCACACAGCTAGTTTAAATAATGATTAGCTATTGCTGAGGGCAATATAATAATAATTAAGCCATTGAATTGAGGAATTTGACAGAAGGAAATGCGATAATCTACTTCTAAATACAGTACCAAGACCTGTTGTTTTTACATTTTGTTGAGGGTGTCTGTTTTTATTAAATATTTATTTTGACTACTAAAATATTCATTTACACTTTTTCACTAATGCATCATTTTAATTTCTTATGTGCAATTAAATCTTTTTTTAAATCTGTGTTGCTTTTATCCTTGTGCAATGCATGTTTTAAAATATATTTTACCTTTTATTAAAGTTAATGTTGCATCAAATATGAGGAACAAAAAAAAATGAGTTAGATTCAGTAATGACTTAATTAATCCTTAAATTTATCTCCCGATCTTTTATGTTTTCTCGTATTTCAATATTCAGAAGTATCCCTTAGCAACCCTACCATCATGTTCCTTTCTAAAACTGCTACATTGTCTGCCTCAAGCTATATCTAGCTATAAGATATAATACTTACCTTTGTGGGAGGAAATCTTGAATGTTTGAAGGTCTTGCAATGGCCTTTTCTTTGTTACATATAATCTGTGATGTTACCACAGTTATTGCTTATATGTGGTTTTTGAACATGATTTGAAAACTATCGACCAGAACAGGCATCTGGTATCCAGCCTCAGTTATGCTTTATACATAACTTTGAAGGGCTCTGCAACACTAGGAATCTATAGGCCATACCTTGAAAATCACTGGCTATGAATAGCCATTCAAGCCAATCTTGGCTATGAATAACTGTCAGATATTTACAGCTAAAATACAAAATGTTAGAGGAACACACACTTGCATATTGCATATGCCCCCAACCTTTGCTTTACAAATGTATGCGTCATTATCCTGGGTGGTACAAAGGAACATTCATTTGGAAGTGGGAAGAACTAAGTAGTAGAAAAGATACTTTCTATGTGACTAAGCAAGCCTGAGTTCTACTTTCCGTTATAAACACAAGAGCTTCTAAAATGCACTTGCTAAACTATTTCCATTTTTCTGAGTCTTTGTAGTCAAGAATTTAAAAAGGACATCATTTCAACTTGTACGGTTGTGCCAGGCAAGAATGCTTTAAAAAATAAAGAATTGTTGTCACTCTGCTATATCTTGATTATCCAAATAGATCTTCTTAAGTGACTAGAAAAAAATATTTGGATTTATTTGCAGTAAGAAGTGCCACTAGTTTTAACTAAAATCCTCAGTGAGTGTAAACTGAGGTATGTTAGGAGTATGTCTTTCAGGCCATTATCAGATACTATGCAACACTTTTTTTCTTAATACATTTTAAGTAATTTTAGTATTTTGGCTAATGTCAGTGTGCTGATTTGTACGTACCCTGCTGTGATGTGTCAAAAATTTTTGAGTAAAAATATCACAGGAAAAATGGTGTAGTAAATTTCACTGTTATTACTTCTGGAAAAAGAAATAATCTTATGAAAAAATAACTTCGGCTGCTCTTGCAGATAGAATATGAAGAGAACAGGCCTTTTTGCCTTTCAGTACAGCTGTTCTCTTTATTAATCTCCCCCTACCATCCCCATGTATAAGGACACCATAAATGGTATATCTTTTTAGAATCCCCAGTTCCCCCCTAATATTTGAACATTTGGGATTTCCATTGATAGGATAAGCGTATCTTCTCAAACACAGTTGCTGTGGTTGCTGAAGAAGCCCGAGAAAGGCCCTCTGTCCACTTTGCGTAAGGAAATTCTTCAAACGTACACGTATAGCTACAATAAAACTGCTCAACTTTTTACATTTTTGATTTCTTCATGCAGTTTCTTTACAAAAGCATGCACTTGTTTCAGATTCATTTTTGGATTTTTTGAAGTTGAATATTTGCATAAACAGGTAAAATGCATAAGCATTATGTGCATGTGCATGTATGCAGTGGAGACAACTGGATGACTACTGAGTTGCAGAAGACTAATGTGCAATTGTGATATAGTGTAATACATTATATGTAGTTTCTTGGGGTTCTTTTTTGGAGAGAGGGGGAATCTGACCTGTTTGCATATGGAATATCCTGGGACTTCATTTTCTAAATATTTTAAGTATTTTTTTGTGTGTGTTCTAAGTATTATTCTTTGTAATTCCTCCAGATAAAGCCATTGTATATTCATTCAGATATGATTTATTTTTCCAATATATTGTATTAGCTCTGTCAGTTGAAATAGTAAAGGCAGATATGACAAGCAAAGGCAGGCTTGTCCTATCACCATTTAAATACAAGCTGACACAGTTTTGAGCACTAATGAGGGAAATTCCAATTTGCAGTGCAGTGTACACCTTGAGGAAAGAATACTGGGACAGCTAAAGTCAAGATACAGGTACACATACAGGAATATTTTGAAGGGAAAGAGGAGAAAAATGAAAGCGGAAAAATGCATATGTTGCCAGAGCATAACTGAAGGATGTAGTAAGCTTGATTTCTGCTCAGTTGCAAGGTTAAAATTAAGTTATTGACCTGTACCTGGTTTTGGAATATAAATGCTGTTTCGGTGTATTTAAAAAGAAAATGACATACTGAAATCTTAAGTAAGTAGGTCTCCTCATCCAACTCTGACGTAATGCCCATGTGTCCAGAGAACATAAAGGCTCTTAAAAACCAGCCCCCTACTCAGGCTACTGACTCTCGGGCAGAAAGCCAGAGAGCTTGGAAAATTCTCCTGCCCAGAAGGGGGATGGGCTAGGTTTGTTTTATGAGAGTGCTCTATAGGATGCAAATGATGCACACATTATTCTTGTTCATTTTCCTACAGCTGTGGGCAGACTGTGACCGCACCCATATTGTTCCTTCCAAGTGCATGGAAATCCCTGGCACAAGTATGATTTGTTGCTCAGCTTTTCTTCATTTGCCACAGCTAGGTGAACCACAGGCTTATGGGACAGTGAGGCAACCTGGAGCTTAATATGGCCTCAGGAAAGAGCACTGAAGTGCAGGAAATGTTACCTTTTGGACAGAACACGTTGTCGGTTGCATAAATTCCCATTTTGCTGCATATGTAGCTTCACCAGTTGATCATCTCAACAGGTTCCTCCCTTACAGCTGAGGCACACTGCCTGGCTAAGAGATGCTGAGAGCAGTTTCTCAGGCCCAGTTGCCAATTCTGCCGCTGCTTAGCTGCCAGACGACGTTTTGCAAGATCAGGCCTTGTACTATAAAGCTTCTCAAGTTCCTCCTTGCAGTCCCTAAAGTTTCATTTTGAAAGGCCTCATGGATTACAAGAACTTTGGCAAACTAGCCACCAACCCGGGATAACTTATGCTTTGGATCCCATGAAGGCACAAGGAAGAGTCCCAGTTTGGGGAAGAGTGTCTTGCCAAGACTTTTCTGCCTTCCAAAACATGTGGGATTGCAGCAGGGCCTGTTACTCCTGTAACGACCTGCTTCAGCATTAACATGTAATCAGAACTATGCTTCTTTGACTTCCAGCCAAGAGATCCTGCTCTGCTTAGACTAAAGTTGAGAATGGAAGACACCTCGTTTTCTACCCCTCCTTCACTTCACTGTCGGTCTCCGTACAAAACTGTTGCCACTCTTCAGGTCATGTTTCAAATGAGTGAAAAGAATCAGTGTCCTCAAACCTGCAACATAGCTTATAAAAGGTAAGAGATTCCTGTCTGTGGTCGAAGTAATATATCTAGTTTTTTTTTTTTTTTTTTTCTGTAGTAAGGCAAATCTTCCATGTTATTTATACAACACTTCCCTGAGTGTTAGTGTAGCTGATATTCTTTCAAATTAATTTTTTCTGCATTTTATATATTTTATTAGCACTATTGTACAAATCAGTGATCAGTGGTCTCACATGCAGAATGCCTCCTTTGCAAAATGCCAGTTCAATACACACTTCTGTCTTTCTCAGTATCTCCCCCCCCAAAAAAAAAAAAGCATAAATGTCTTGGGATAGGACACATTTAATCTCACGGGGCAGTATCTCCATCTCAAAAACTGCTAAAAAGAAAACTTTGCAGACATCATATACTGTGAAATATGTGAAATAAGGGAGTCTATTTAAAACAGAATACTAATATAGTATTAGCAGACTCCAAAATAACTAAAGGTCCAAAATAAAAAAAGCTGTTATCTCCTACATCTTTATGGGCATGGGAAATATGCCAGCAAAGAAATGCAGGAAAAAAAAAATGAGTTTGTCATCAACTGTGCTTACAAAATTGTAAATAGTTTTGTTAAATGTCCGTGCTGATGTTCTTTACAGTGAGTTTAGAAGTTACATACTCGTTTGCATGAGCTTAATCTTTTATTGTGTCTGCACAGCAACAGAGAAGAAATTAAATGCTCACTTGAATAGTGTGTTTGGGATGGGGAATAGGATTGCCTTGCATAAGACTAGATCTTCACAGTATCGAAAATGTGTATATGATAATGAGTGAAATAGACATTCTTGCAGAAATGTTGATTACTGGTGGGTCAAAAGCACAATAATTTTGGGTGTACTTCATGCTTATACAGCTTACGAGCTTCATGTGATGTTATGAATTCTGCATCTTTTCTATGCTGCAAGACTGTTATGAATGTGAAGCCTGAAGGATTCCTGATAGAATAAAATGTAAGCACTAAAATAAAACAAGATTTTCATATTTTCTACACCTGTTTAGCATACAAGACTGCTCCTTGTGTGCAGTTGTTATTGTCTTTTTAAATACACGTAGTAAGGTAATTTTAATTATATATGTAGTCATCAACACACAATGGGAATAGCTGAGGGAGGAAAATGCAACAATTACAGGATGTTTTAGCAAAAGCAATAAATTTTGATTTTTAAAATATCACCTTGAGCATGTTTTCATCTGTTTTTCAGTTGTAATTGTTAAGCCAGTCCATTATTTTGTTTGTAAATTATCATGCTCAAAGCCCAATGACCTATTGCTAACTCACTAATACTAAGAATTTAAATGCTGTCATGACAACTGACCCTTACAGAATGGGTTTAGTTGTTAGCCTTCCTCAACTTAAGGATGAGTAATAGAGGCTGTTTGTTTGTTCGACAGTGGTTGTACATCAGATTTTCCACTATTTTTATTCCATTACAGGGTGAACCACTCTTTTCATTTACAAGAGTGCCCAAAGTCATGTCTGATTATATCAGTTTGCAGATTTTAAAATGGGTGCCTACTCACAGGCAGACAGATTTCATTGTGAGCATGAGAGTGCCACAGAGAAAGGTAAAAGTGAGGGAATCCAAATTGTATGAAATATTTCATCATTACTGAAATCTAGCAAGATAAAAACGATGTGGTAACTGCTGTGCTTAGATGTGTGCAAAAATACAGTAAGACTTACTCAGCAAACCAAAGAAAAACAACTAATTAAATAAATTCTAAAAGAGCTTCTGAAGCTTATCTGTCCTCCCAAACAATTTTTAAACAGGCCTTAAAACTGTATTTCTTTAGTTCTATGCATAAGCATTTAACACATTTCCAGAATAAATTATTACAAACTGAGACAATCAAAGATATGTGAGAACTTTATACTCAAGAAATGTAAATGTAACTGTATGTGATGAAACATCGAAGAAGCTAAATGGGCCAATATTTCTTCAAATGTGTTTATATGAGTTGATTTGTATGATTTGTATGATGTCATTGTGAGCTGTATCAACAGGGATTATTAATCACTGTATTTCTGACCTTTACTTAGCAAATATTCTTAAATTAATCTTACCTTCAGCTATTCCTAGAGATATCTTAACAGAACTAATTTCATGAATATTCATGAAAAGCAAAAATAGCATAAAGTAGCATAAGTTTTGGAGAAGGGGTTTTCTAATTTTATTTGCCCTGTTTTATTTTGTGATTAAGTTACAAAGGAACTCTTCTTCCACTGTTCTCCTTCACTTTTTGATGTTTTTTAGACTTCCTCTCATTTTATTCTTTCATTTTATTCTTCCTGTTTAGCTGTTTAGAAATGCTTTTCCCCTAAATAACAACTTTTTATTGAAGCATGAGTACAAAAGTGGCAATGGTCTCTCAGCTATGAATGCTGAAAACACTTCCAATTGTAGTGAAAAAAAAAACATAAAACACACAAAGCAATTGAAATGAAAGAAGACATCCAGATTCTTGTTTTAAAAAAATAGCAACAAAACAACAAAATAAATCTTACTATTTGAAACTAGTATCTTGGAGTCTTAAGATCCTTCTGACTTTAATTACTGACTCAATTTCAGAGTTTACTAACCATTTCAGATAGTTGTTTTTACTGGCATTCTTCCATCAGTTCTAGCAGTGTTGGTATATAGAGGTTCAAAGATAAATTGAATTTTATTAATACAACTTTTTTTCTTTTTCTTGAATCTTTTAAAGTTTGCTTTCCTTTGTTCTTTTTGGTTCTGATACTGCTATTTTCTCATACTTCAATTGTTTCAAGACAGAAGGCTTAAAAAAGGAAAAAGAGCTAACTGAAGGGTTTTAAGTCTATAATATATATTACTAATAAGCATCTGCATTGTTCTGCTTTGTGTGTGTTTGCTTAAATCTATCTGTAGATACAGATGACACATATGTAAATCTTTGCTTAAAGTAATGAAAAACTTTGACACCTCAGAGCAGGAACGGGAACACAATTATTTCAACATCCACTAGGAAGAGCACTCATTTCACTTTATTATTACAAACAGTTTTATTATTGTTGCTTTGACCAGCAGTGCAGCAAAAATGCCTACAGGCAGTAATGACTGAATTACTTTTTCAGGTTCTGACCATATTGTGGAGCCATTGCATAAATCACACAAAGGCTCAGACTTGTATAAAAAAATTCATAAGATTTAATACATACATTATAATTATATATACTTGATTTTTGCCATGTTATATCATGTGCTTATATTTGTTTGCCACTGAAGATCTGGCAGCATTTTAACAAGGGATATATGCTTCCAGGGATTGCAACTGTCGTACTGTTTTTCATCACCAATCCTATTTTTGCTTCAGAAGTGGAGGCTGATGTCTTTGTACTTGACCTCTTGGTGAGTACCTTCTTAAAAGGAGGAGAAGAGGTATAATTACATAACTAGATGATTTCAAGATGACCATAATTATATCAAAAGCAGTCAATGCATGTACAAGGATGGAATTAGCTAGCATTGCCCCATATTTCTTTCCTACAATTAGCTATTTACAGTTAATTTTCCTTAAAGTATTAATAGAAACTTTGCTACAGTTTAGACTAGTATTATAAATTTTAAGGAGCACTTCAACTCATGATCTATGTGACAAGATAAATTGCAGTGTTCTAAATAATATTATTAGAAGACACAACCTCTGACCTGAGAAAGTTATCGTCATGGAAGTATGTGATAATCTAAATCACACACACACACAAAAAAAAAACCCCAATTTCCATTATATGTAAGTACTAGAGACTAAAAATAGTGAGGCTAGTTTCTTACAGATCCTCTTGATGCTACAGAAATATTAAGTTCTTCAGGATCTTATTTGTTAGCATCACATTATGTACATAGTTTTCCACCTAAGAAATTATTTGTTTTTAAATGTCCCTGCTAAATTCCATTCTTGCAGATCTTTAATTTTAAGTTAGAATTATTATACTTGTATCCGGTAATATCTGTATGCAAAATCTCACCAAACAGGGACTAAGTGCTGTGCAGTTGACATTGGAATACTGCAGATACTACATAACTGGGAAACCTTAAATTTTTCAACACAAAGATAATGATGAGTCAAAAAGTTTTTATTCTACAGATTTCTTGGTCTACATTCTCCATGTCTGTGCATATGATAATAAGGAAGGTGGAACCAGATTCTTTTCAGGGATGTACAGTGAATAGTTGAAAGGTAATGGACACAAGCTGCAAAAAGGAAAGTTCTTATTAAATACAATTTAAAAAAAAAAGTCTTTGTGGTAAGGAGAGTCATTCATTAAAATAGGTTGCCCATAAAAATAGACTGTGGGATATCCATCCTCTGGTGAATTAGAAACTTGCCTGAACATATCCCTAATGGCCTGACTGGAAAGTTAGCCCTGCTTTGAGTAGGGAGTCAGGCTAGACGAGCTTCAAAGGTACCTACCAGCTCTTGTTAATTCTGTTCTGTAATTCTGTTTACATTATCCTATGCAGAAACATGCATCTTGCCTTATTTCATATATTGCTGTCCTTAAACCTGGGATTATCATCTCCTCATTATTCACTTTTCTTGCATGCTTCTATCCATGGCTGTCTTTCTTAATATTCACATTTTTGAATGATCAGTATAATTTCTGAGAAGTTCTAAGAGAATAATGTACAATCTGAAATGTTTGTTTATGAACCTGGAAATATGTGAGAACAAGACTTTTATCGGAAATGATAAAATAAGCAAGAAGTTCTGGAACACAGATGTTGAAGAAACAGTTTGGGAAGGACAAATATTAGAAGAACAACATTTTTCATGTGCTGATAAACAACAGAAGTGGAGAAAATGTGTCCGAGTCAAAATCTGTAACATTATTAAATAAGGCCCACAAAGTACCAAATCATTGTTAAATAGAGAGAAAGATTCTGTTGTGAGTTAGCAACTGTTTAAAAAATATGGAATATGGAATAAAAATAAATAGGCAGCTTTGACAATGGACATGCTTTTAGTGAGGTGTCCTCAGGATCTTTGCTTAACTTTTTTAAATATGTTCACAAACAACCTGGAAAACAGTGTGCCTTATGAAGTGCTGCTAAGAATAAAAATATTTGGCAAACACTTTTCTAATGATACTGAATGAATTTGAGATAAAATGCCCGGTTGAACTAAATTTTAAGGAATGAAAAGCAATATTTAGAGAGGGGAAAAAAGCATCTGTAAATGTGAATGGTGGGTTCTAAATCAACTGTTGCCACTCAGGAAATATATCTTGCAAGTTAGTGCTGTATTTCTGTGAAAAAATAGGCTCAGGGTGCAGAAGTAGTCAAAATGGAAAATAAAATTGTAGAAATAATGAGTAAAAATGTTAAAAATCTTTAATTTGTTATATCACAGTATAAATCTGAACTGAACTTCATTTAGAAATTTAGTTCCTTTGTCTCAAAATACATGCATAGCAGAATTCAGAATGATCCAGTGAGGGGCAGTGGCATGTTCACATGCATACAAAAAGACCTCAAGAAAGTATACACTATTTAAAAAGAGGTTTTTCAATTGGGAAGAGAGATGGGGAGAATCATGAAATATGCAGAGAAGGTGAATAAGAAATTTTTTTTTTATATAATTATCATAATACCTGACAAAGGAACATTAATAAATCCCTTTTTTCTGATAAAAATAATGTTTCCACACAATCCACAATTAAATCGTATATTTTATTGGAAGATGTTGTGTTTGTTAAAGAGTGAAAGATCCCAATCAGCTACGCTAATGAAAGAGAAGATGTATGAAATCCTATTAAGCACAAATAAACAGATGTAAACTCTGCTTTGGGAAGTTATTTGGCTAAAACTAGTAAAATCTGGTAAGATATACTAAGAGAAAAAACATTGTGTAATTGCCCTGTTATTAAATTCATTCCTAAAACCTTTCTCTAAAGCATTTGGCATCTTTAAAGATATCACACCATGATAAATGGGATTTTAATCTGACCCATGCCATAAGAAATATTTTTCTTAACTTCAGAATCATTAGAGGAAAAAGAGTCAAGAAGCTTTGATTGGAATAATGTAGAATAAACAAGAACCTACTGTAACCTCAGTTTTGGACTTACATATGGAAGAAACTCTGCACCACTGATCACCACCCTCTGAGCCCTGCCATTGATCCAATTCCTAATTCACTTCACCGTCCACTAATCTATCCCACACTTTCAAAGCTTGCCCAGAAGGATGCTGCGAGGAATGGTGTCAAAAGCTTTACTGAAGTCCAAATAGATGTCATCCACTGCTCTGCCCTCATCTATCCAGCCAGTCACACTGTCATAGAAGGCTATCGGGTTAGGCAAGCGTGATTTCCCCTTTGGTGAATCCATGCTGGCTACTCCTGAGCACCTTCTTCTCCTGCACGGGCCTGGTGTCTAGTTTCCTCAGGTGGTCTCTGATGCAATCTTCCTCCACTCAAGGCAAGTCCTCCTCTGTCCAGTCCTCCTCTCTTGTCCCTAGAGCCTGGGGTTTTGAAGGGCTTTCCTTGGTAAACACTGAGGCAAAGAAGCCATTCAGCAACTCTGCTTTTTTCTGTGTTTTTTCTGTAACAAGGGCACCCACTCTGTTCACTAGCAGACCCACATTTTCCCTCACCTTCTCTTTGTTGTTAAGTTATTTGAAACATTTTTTCCTGTTGTTTTTAACATCCCTTGCCAGATTACATTCCAAACACGCCTTAGCTTTCCTGGTCGCGTCTCTGCAATCCCAGACGACATTCCTGTATTTCTCCCAAGGGGCCTGTCCTTTTTTCCGCATTCTGTATACCGCCTTCTTCTGCTTGAGCACTGCCAAAAGCTCCTTGCTCATCCATACAGGGTTCCTATCCCCTCTGCCCGACTTCTTACACACGGGGATGCACTGTTGCTGGGTTTGGAGGAAGTGCTGCTTGAAAACCAACCAGCTCTCCTGGGCCCCTCTTCCCGCTAGAGCCCTAGCTCATGGGATCTTTCCAAAGAGGTCTCTGAAGAGGCTAAAACTGGCCCTCCTGAAGTCCATGGTTGCAAGGCTGCTTACAGCCCTGCCTCCTTCTCGTTGGATCCTGAACTCCACCAACTCATGATCACTGCAGCCCAGGCTGCCCCCCACCTTCACATCTCCAATGAGTCCCTCTCTGTTTGTTAGTATGAGGTCCAGTAGCCCACATCTCCTTGTCGGCTCTTCTATAACCTGTGCCAAAAAGTTGTCATCAACACACTGCAGAAACCTCCAGGACTGTTTGAGCCTCGCGGTGTTATCTTTCCAGCAGATATCAGGGTAGTTAGAGTCCCTCATGAGAACCAGGGCCTGTGACCGTGAGGCAACTTCCAGGTGTTCGTAGAAGGCCTCAACTTCCTTATCCTGGTCAGGTGGCCTGTAGCAGACACCCACCACAGTGTCTCCCACATTAACCTGCCCTTACCCACAAGCTCTTAACTCGCTCATCATCCACCTCCAGGTTAAGCTCCATACATTCCATTTGCGCTCTCATATGCAGAGGAACTCCACCAACCTCTCCTTCCCAGCCTGTCCTTCCTAAAGAGCACATAGCCTTCCATGACATCACACAAATCATGAGAGCTATCCCACCATGTTTCTGTGATTCCTTTGAGATCATGATGCTGGGACCATACACAGATCTCCAGTTCATCCTGCTTATTCCCCATGCTTTGTACATTGGTATACAGGCATTTCAGGTCTACTGGCATTGGTATACAGGCATTTCATTGGATTTAGGGCAAATTTTGCACAGAAGTTCTAAGACAAAAGAATTAATTTAATATAGATACAGATGGAAATAAAATGCAACAAGTTCTCTAAAGGTGAACTGAGATGCTATTTTGTAGTGGTTTATATATTTTATATTTAATACATGGAAAAAACACTTGATGTCATTTTCTTGAATTTCAGTTGTGAGTAAGCTATTAATTAAATAGGGAATGGCAGGATTTTAGAGTTACTAGAGGGTGAGTGAAAAGCTATCCAAAAGAGAAACAGCAACGGATTGCATTGGGACAGCTGGTGGCATAGAGGTTACTAGTGATGTTTCTAAAAGAACCTGAAGCCGTAGCAATGAACTTGCTTAGTCTTGTTAACAACCTTGGTAGAAACATTACAAAAATGCTGATTGTATTCTTTTGGTGATGTAAAGTTGTAAATACTATCGACACAAGTGAGGCTGTAGTGTAAAAATAACTCCGTAGTGACTGGGAGGATTGGGTTCATAGAAATAGCACAAAATAGTAATATAAAGTGACATATTCTGGGACTGATGTCGTTCTCTTCTGTTGAATGCAGATTGGAAAGAACTGAGGTGGAAAATAAGGCTACTATGTTGAAAAGATATCTCCACTAAAAATGGAGATCTCAACTCACCACAGTACATTAGTGTTACTCATCTGAAATACTAAATTTTAATGACCAACATTCAAGATCAATAAATTCTAATCAAAGTAAAAATGGAGAATCTGCTGTCTGAATAAAGAAAGCAGAATTTTCCTCTGCAAGGAGATAGATGTTGGCATATGAAGGGAAATTGCATATTAATATTTGAGGTGTTTTTGCTACAATATTACATTTTTTTATTTTATATATTTTTATGTATTTTATTTTTATTATTTTGCATGTGAAATTTCTCTGCATAGAACAACACAAAATCAGATTACATTAAAATTGTCCTTTTTTTAGTGGTTATAAACTTACTGAAATCCTAAAGCAGCAGTGAGAATAAGTTATCTAAGCTTACATATTTATTTTTTTTCTGAATTATGTTACTTCTCCAAATTGTGAAAATCCAGCAGTAAATTAAATAAAGGAACAGCAAGATTTTTAAACCATGAACTTGACATTGTTAAGACACCTGAGACCCTTTATATATGAAATGCATAGTTACATCTGCTGAATTGTTGATGCAATTTATGAAAGAGTACATTGCGGTAATTGAAAAGCTTCAGTTTTGCTGAAGATGAAATTGATACCTTTCTATATTTCTTGAAGATGACAATATAAGCCAGAAGATTAGAGAGAATCTGTATTTCAAATCAAAAAGAAATGGAACATGAATTATTTTGTATCAGACTCTTTATTTTTAAAGCAATTTATATTTCTGAATTTATATGCCATTAAAAGAATGTAAATGATAAGCCATAATCATAGCATTGCTTCCTAAAACACAGTTTTATTGATTAATGTTATATAATACATAACAAACGAAAACATACTTTATTCTGAGATTCATGAAACATGGAAAATTGGTTTTGAAATTATTTTTTAATTTAAAGAAAGAAAGAAGGAAATCTATCAGAGGCATCTTTTATTTGTTTTTTCTTTTTTTTTTTTAAAGAGAGCGAGCAATTCAAAGATAGCAATGAAGCAACAAGACGGAAAAAAAAAAGGAGAGAACATTTGGTTAAAATAAATATCTGGAAAGGGTTTCCAGATTTGATTTTATTTTAAATTGTTTTGGAAAATGTAGTTTCATTCTTCTCCAAACTTTTTGTGTCTCCCATTTGTCTTCTGAATGCACTGAGATTTTAGGAATGTACTTATACAATTATTATTCATTACATAGTGCAATTCAGAGAAGATCCAAATGTAAATCTAGTTAAGATCATTTATCACTTTGCTTCCCAGTTTTATCCAAACAGAAGTTGTACATGGGAAGGAAGAAATGCCAGGTGTGACTCAATATTGAGATTTTTCTCAAATCTCAAGAGACATAAACACATTTTTCTACTTTATACTAAATGAGCATTTCATTGTCTTTATTCAAATTCTGGCAATGACCGTTTGCCTTCTAAAGCTTATCCTGTGCCTATTTCAGTAAAAGCAGCTTGACATTTAAATATTAAAAGGTTTGTTCACAAACATGTTTTTGCACGTATGCAAGAAGATAGATACAGGCAAACTTGACCTCCTATACCCGTGCTCTGAAATGGCTGAATTAGGTAAATCTGATCCCAGAATGTGGTATACCAGTGTGGGATTTTGCCTGAACTAAAACTTCAGGTATCTTACCTGTGCTTTCTTCTGCTGTACTGATATTCCACACTTTTGTTTCTTAAGAAAAAGATATAGGAAGTTTGCTTTCTTGTCTGTCATTAGAAATAGGTATAGCTTACACTCAGAATTAATTTTTACAAGGCAAGGTTACTAGACATTTATTTGAAAAGTTAAAACTTTTTTTTTTTCTATTTTCTGCAGTGTTAGAGCTTTTTCCATTTCATTTTCCTCGTTCCCCATGATTTTAATGCTCATGGCATCTGCTTTTCTCTCACTTAAAGTCTTTCTAGAATGACCAGACTACCTTTAAAACTCATTGACCTCCATGTAGTTGTATAATTTCACCTATTTCTAGTGAGTATAGCATGCATGAAAACTGCCGGGATCTTAAATGTTTGAGAGACTAAAACACAGGTTCTTGGTGAGCCTGCTCATGTGTCATCTCTTGCTGAGGCTCTCATCAAGCACACCAGACTCCCACTTACATTGGTCCTAAGTTTGCTTTCATAGGGAACGTATTTGACCTACATTTCTATCCCCAGCCATGCACACTGTTCAAGTCATTATGGCACAGAAGTCCTCGGTTTCCAGCTTTCAGGAGTCTTAATCCCTTTTCCTGTCTTAAAATATACTGTGTGGATTTAGCCTAGCACAAAACATAAATTAAGCAAAAAAGGTTTAATCCTTTATTTTGTTGGTGGTTTTATCTAACAATCAGTGGAATACAGCTTTGTTTGGAATGCCAAAAAATTGCAGGTTTAAAGCTTCTTGGTTTGAGACTGCCCCGAAACTGCACAGGGGCTATATTTAATGGCATGCTTTTCATATTCTCCTCTTGAGAATATTCTGTCAAGAACAATAGGAATTTAGTTTAGCTCTTAGCTGAGATCCAGGTTGATATGAGCGAGTGGCGCTCCGCTGACATTGGACCACCTCACATTACACATGAATCTGAGAACTTAAATTATCTTTCACACTGCTTGCTTTCTTTCCCCTTTTTTTTAATGACATTACCTAATCATTTTCTGTATTCATAGGCGAGAGTTTGTTTATGTGGAACATTCTTTTTTTACTGGACGGACTCTTTTCTTTTTTTTAATAAAAGTCATGACCTAAGTGAATTAACTGCTTAATGATTCCATTTAGAACTCAGACCCCAGCTATTTCTCAAATATTTTTGATGAGATTTTTGTCACATGTGGAATAGACGATGAAAGTGTGGAAAAAAAGTGATATTTTTTCCTCTTGACAGTAGTATTCCAGAGTAGATTTTTTGCTTCTTTGAAATGTAGCATGTGTAAAAGAAAGCTGTTTTGTGATGAATAATATCTGTTTCAATAAATGCTTATTAGCTCATTATTGATATAGAGGTTATGAATACCTAAATGATTGATCCAGGAACAGATTATTTAGCTTTGGGAAAAAGATCTAAGATATATATGAGATAGATTGTATATGTAAAACTAATGAAAGACATTTTATTATGGCTTTAGCTCCAACTCAACTTAAAAATAATTAAAAAATAGAGTAGATGTTACGCAAGACATAATTTTGACTAAATGGAATTTTGTGCTGCTAATGCAGATTTGAACTATTTTACTATATTCTCTATTTAGCTGATATTTCCAAATTTTTTTTTAAAAAAATCTTATGCCATAATCATAGCTATACTCACAGACATCTCATTTTTACTATGTAAGCAAACCTGAAACAGTCTCACTAGAAATTGTTTATGTACTTACATTATGGTTGCTTTTTTCTTCCACTTAAATAAAATAAAATAAAATAAAATAAAATAAAATAAAATAAAATAAAATAAAATAAAATAAAATAAAATAAAATAAAATAAAATAAAATAAAATAAAATAAAATACTATGTGTTTGACTTATTTTAGTCTTTAACAATGAGTGAGATACACGAAAGCACATTATTCTCAGAGAAATTAATGTGGGTTTGTAACAATCTGACTACACAAATATTGGTAATTCACATGTGGAGTCAGTGAATTCATATATTTGACATGTGATTTAAAAAAAAAAATATTTTCTAATATATATATTGAATATATGTGGGGGTTTTTGATCAAAGAGTAATGAAGGTGATATAATTTGATGAGCTTAATTACAAATTCTTCTGTATAAGATGTAACTTTATAATAATATTAAAATGAAAATTTTGAAAATCCTCTAATGATTTTTCTTCATAACTAGAAGCACATTTCTTCCCACTGTCTGCAAAATGAAGATTCTTCTATTAGAAGAACACTCTCAGAAGCACTCTTCAAACTGACCTGAAAAATGACTGCTGAAAATATGTCTGTTTTACGGTTTGTTGTAGTTAGCTTGTAAATAATTAATGCTACTAATACTATATTTTTCAGAACAGTAAGCAAAATGTTAAACTCCTTGGAGTATCTCTCTAATCCCTATGCTTACTTGAGTTTATTTTAGATTCAACTTTTACCCTGTATGTCTAGAGACCAACACTTCTTGTGGTCTATCAGTCCATTTTTTTTAGTAGATTTATAAGATTTCAGGCTACTAAAATAAACAGTAGACATTGTTTAGATTAATATAACCAAACACTGAAGATGCAATCTTTGCTTTTCTTTCTTATTACTCTTTTATATAACCAAATTAAAAATTTTCTAGTGTTTAATGTCAAATAGGTTAAAAGGTTAGTATGAAATAATTCACAAAAATCCTAGTGGAATCTTTGCCAGTAGACATATTCTTATCCCTGATAAGCTCTCCAGTGAACTGCATGAAATTCAGTGAAATTATTATCTCTTTATGCTGAGTAATTCCGTTTATGTACAACATTTATAGATTGTGTTACAGAATTTAATATTTATTCAAACACTAAGGTTATTATAACACTATTTTTGCATTAAATTAATTTTAGGAAATAATTTTTCTACTCACAAGGGACTTGAAGATCAGTTTATGAAATTCTGAGAAAACCTCTGCTTTCTGTCTGTTGATGTCAGGAACCATGGGTCAAGTGATAACTTCTAGAATTCCTAAGCCTTCAAATATTTTGGCTATATCCATGCACTTCTGTTTTATTCTTTTATCTCCCCAGACTCAGGAATTCTAAATACTAATATGCATGTAGTATCTTAGTGCCTGCTTTGGACAATCTGATAAACAGTGATCAAGAAGCTTGCTTTGGAAGTACTTTGCTGTTCATTTTTAATATAAAAAAATATGATGTGTGGTTTTTTGAAGATGTAAGTGTATAATAGAATCTTTATTAAAGTTTAACTCCTGCCCCCCAGAGGAATTTGTCCCAGAATTTCAGATCAGCTGACATCTAGGTCCTCCTCGTTCTACTCAAGTGAGGGATATAAAGAACATATCTTGCTTTATATCAGTTCGCTTTTGCCATAAGAGCAGAGATGTTCATTCTCGATATTAGGCAGTCTTTAGTTATTCTGTCCCAAGCCATAGAAAAAGAATGGTTAAACTCTGGTCATTTCTGACCTTTTATAGCAGGAACCTTGTACAGAAGAGAGGTAATACATCTGCTATGTATTATACTGGACCTACTTGTGTCAGTGTGAGACTGCTGAGAGGTGTCTAAGCAAAAAAATTTTCTAGTCTAACTGTGCCAAATATGTGTAGTCTGCCTAAGAATTGTACAAAACCTGAAAAAGTGGGAAAAAAAAAATCAGCAGAGCAGCTGGCTGAATATTGTGCTAGTGACTCTGCTTGAGACTCTTTGCTTCTCTTTGAGTGTGCTCTTTGGCAAGGCCATGAGTATAAGGATACTGCCCCCTGCCTGGTTTAACTCAGGTTTCAGTACAGAATGGACATATATATCTGCACACATTTAACAGGATTGTAAGCCGTGCAGTCATACTTTGAGGTATATACCCATTGGACATATACAGGTACATGAGTCACTTCATATAACAAAGGCATGCTCAAATCTGAGTTTGCATATGTATTTTGCTGTTGGCATGGACCTGTCTGTTTTGTGAGAAGTTGTGGCACTACATTTTACATGGCAAGTTGGACTTGACCAATGAATACTCTTGCAATGTTTTTATGCTGTGGGAAAAAGTGGATGATTATGGGACTGCAGTGGGAGAAGATGCAATTATAGAAAGCACTAACGACTGGCCAGTCTTCTCAACTGTAAGAAATTATGCAGTTGTACAAAAAAAAAAATAAAGAGATTGGTTAAAGACAGAACACCCCTCCTTTCAGAAAATTTATGCTAAAAGAGTGAGTTAATTATAATAAATGAAATAATGAAATTATTTATGTTAGTCCTAAGAGTCATATTTGGAGTTATCTAATGGGTAGAATTGGTAATAAATATTCTTGAAAAATGCATTGTTGAAAAAGCCACTTTATAGTGCTTATTGTGTTTTGTTCAGATGAACCTTTGGTGGTTCATGAGGTTTTCAGCACAAAATTCTCACTGGGATACAGAAAATATGCCAGGATTTTTTTGTGGATGTACAACATGTTCAGGAAAAAAAAAAAAAAAAGTTTCTGGAAGGAGCTTGGCCACCAATCTTGTAAAAGTTTTGTAGTTGACACAGTGAATTACTCAATAAATATGATCTTCTAAAGGGATTTGCTAATTCTCTTAACAATGAAGCAGCCAAGAATATCAAGTAAGGGCATTCAAGGCTAAAAATATCTAATTTAATGGAAGGTAATTTTTAAAAAAATAAACTCTTTCAAATAAGAATCTTATTTTCAGTCAGATAGGATTATATATCACTAATATGTAATATATCTGTGAAGGGACCTCTGTTTATCTTCAAAAACAGTCTTTAGTTATAAATCAGAACTCTAAAGGCGCTTTTCTGAAACACTCTTTAAGGGCACACAGTGCTTAAGAGTCAATTCTCAGTGTTATTCAGTAAAACTCTTGCAGTATTTCACAAGGTATTTTGATAGCATCAAGCTCATTTTCTTCCTTCAGGGAGAAATTGTTGCTGTGTTAGTAGCAGGCTCACTACTTTGCATGACATTCTTCTAGAGAAGTTTGAGATAGTCTCTTATTCCTGAAGACAACCGTAAATGGAAACCTGGAGTTTTTACGTTACACTGATTTGGGTCTTTGGCTACTTAGTAATGAACATACTGATACTAATTTAAATGTATTAGATAAACAGGATCAAAATATAGTGATGCATTGTGATACAAGTATGAAGAAGTAAAATAGGAGTCAGTTGGGTAACCTCAAAGAATTAAAAATTACTTGAGGAAAGAAACATGTAAAATATACTATAATTGATAGAAAAGTATGTTTTAAAAGGTAGTTCTATCTGTGAATAAAGAGTGATGTACTTGTCTTTCTGTTCTGTGACTATACTGTTTTGCTTTTAGTAGTCATGTGAAATCATGGCTTTTGTTCTGAAATAAACCTATTATATACTGCAATACTTTAAAAACTGTGGGTCAGAAAGGAAGTCTTGCCACTATTTAGATACCCTTCCCTTCTCTGAAAATCAATGTTACTCCTGGCTTCACTAGTTTTTAATGGTATGCATTTGTAATACTAACTTGATATGTTGAATTTTCCTATGTGAAAGTATTTTATTTGCAAATACAGGAAGGTCATTTGTTACTATAATTGATTTACATTAAATTAAGAACAGTGAAAGACTTTATAATTTCTTATATAAATGCTTGAATCTGGTTCAAGCAGAATTTTAATTACTATTCTATCCTAATAGAATTAAACCAATAACTCAGCAAATTATTTGAATGAAACAGAAATAGCTAAAACACTAAAATTAAAGATAACTTATTAGTTACCCCTCCAAGAAGCAAAACTGTGTTTCTGCACGGGAGGGCCCAGCATTCTTCCATGGAGGCAGAAGTATGGATATTGTTTTTTGCTGACTCCTCATGTACTTATGTTGTTTTGTAGTTATGTTGTTATTTGTTTGTTTTTTCCCTATAGATCCAGGCTCTGAGGCATGAAACACTGCCCACTTTCTCAACTGAGACACAAAAAGGTTTAAACAACTGCTCTGCGGCCAGAGACCATATGACTAAAACTGTGGGAGTCACTTCCTGAATACTGTATATGAGGAAGATTTTGACTTCTAGTCGGTTTGTTTCTTTGTATTATGCTTTTTGACTTTATTTAGAGATGAAATTACCTTGTGGTTACTACTTTAAAATGCTTTTTCATTGTCATAGTCCAATACTATCTGTTGATGAAGAGTCTACCCATATATGGTGTACATAGAGGATATTTACAAGAGAAAATCTGGCTCACACTGCACTGTTACATTGCATGATACAACTTGTTTTGATTCAGTTCCCAACAGATGTGAAATTCCGTGTTTTGCTGTTGAGGTAAATATTTATCTTCTGAGTCGCTATGGACATGCATTTCTGCCCTCTTTGAGTAGAAAATCGGGAATGATAAAACATCAGGTTTATTCTTCAAAAGACTTTCCTGCATAAATTTTAAATATTTATTTCTTACCCTATTCAAAGTTTTCAATGGAACAATCCTTTAACTAAGTGTAGTTCTATTATATTTTAGTAAGCAGATCCAAATCTCACTTGAGCAATTTCAGATGCTTTTTCTCATGATTCAGCATGTGGTGTCTCATTTAGTTTTCTCTCTGCCTTAAATACTTTATTATTATTATTATTATTGCTATTGTTATTATTGTTATTGTTATTATTATATACCAGAAGTACTTTTCAAAATATTCAAATTCTTATTTATTTTATTTACATTTATTTAATTTGTTAAATGTACATGTAGGGTTGTTAGGAACTGAAGAAATAAAGCACATCAAATATAGAAAGTCATCAAGCTGGATTTCTACTGTATTCTTTGAACTATATACAGTTATAAAAGCTTTTGCATCATATCTGAAGTGTTTGAATTATTTTTCACTCAATATAAGCAATTTTACTTTACAATAGGCAGTGCAGATGGATGTTAAACAACTTTCCCAATGTCATCCACTGCCTATCTGCTCTAGGTTGAACTCAAAATGATCTTAATTTTCCTGATATTGCTCCATGCTGCTTTTAACTGAGAAGTACACTCTCTAAGGTAATCACTTTTCTTAAGAAATTACTTTGTAAAACCTTAATTAATGAATAATTTTATTAGGTATATAGAGACATATGAGACACAATTTTCAAATATTGGAAGATACTGTCCAGAAAAGTTGGAATGTGTCAAAATTTTCAAGGTCTTATATTCATTCGGTGTGATGCATACAAAGACAAGTCACTAGTGATACGTCAAATGATGTTTGGAAATTCCTAAAACACTTACAGTCTTGTTCCAAGGATTGTTTCTGTCTATCAGGCATAATCAGAAGCAGAACGCTAATTTTTCCCATCTCAACTGAGTACAGAGACACACTGTTCTGATTCCTCACTCTCTTCTAGTACCAGTTGTAGGAATTCTCACTCTGTGAGTGCAAAACATTAGGACATGGGGACAAAGGGAAAAGATGGGAAAAGAAAAACTATCTATCATTCTTGTGTCGGTTGGTTAGGATATTCACACACCATAAAGTGGAGCAATGTTTGCAGCCACTGGATGCAGAAGGGTTTTGTACCAAGCGATCATTGGTGCAGGGATTAAAAATCATCCTTGATGCATTCACCTCAAGGAAGAATCCATTTCTGTAGTGAACTAATACCAAATTGTGCCAACACAGTCAGAATATATCAACTTCTAAGAACTTTCAAGGGAAAATGGTCTTACAAATGCCTAGTTTCTTACCTAGTTTCTCCTAATTTTCTGTCCTGAAAGATTTAGGACTTTTATTATAAGGATCATTGGGGAGATTATCACTTTCTGAACAGTGAATTAAGTCTACAATGAACAACGGAATGTGAGTCTGCAAATTGTTTTAATAACATCTACTTATAAAGTTTAATATAGTGTATGGGAACCTTCATTAACTAAGCATGTAAACAGTAATATTAACTTCAGTAATACTAACTTCAGGAAATTTAAAAATGTGCTGAAGTCTGGTAGCATACAGAACTTGGGACATCCAAAAATATGATTAGAAAAATTATTGACAGGTTGAAAATAATAGCTAAAGGTTCTTGGCTTTAGGATTCGAAGTTACTTTCTACATGTTATTTCAAGTTTTAGAGCTAAACATTATGAAATTCAAAAACCTTTACTGGAACTGTACACATGCTTTCTGATTATGCTTACTTTGGTTTGATATTTTGAGTTCTATTTTGTTTATTTTTGTTAATTTTGTTTATTTGTGTTAAGTAGCTTCCTTTGTCTCTATTTAGAACTCTGCAAACCCAATCTGCAATTTGCCAGGACCAAATGTTATTTTCAATTACGTAACTACATCAGCACTAAGCTTTGATTTTCTGCACACAGTTGATCATCTCTACACATTTATTGACTGAAATCATTGAAAAATAGAAGCCCATATGTATTTTCACAGATTTTAATATGTCTTGTTGTATATCATAGGACCCACTGTCCTATGAGTCTACTAATTAAAAAAACAATAATATATTTAGAACTCTTCTTTTGATGCAACTCCTCATATTACCAAGAGTTTTTAGGCATATGCAAACAACGTTATGTTACCTAAGGACATATGGATTAACTCCTAAGTAGTAAGCTAGTATAATACCTTCTCCTGAATGCAGGACCAGCCATTACTGATAGAAGTGTATCCAGTCTTTGCTTAAAAATTTCCATTAATTAGATTTGTGCAAACTCTTTCTATTACTGAAGTGGATCAAGAACTAACTGGATTGCAGAGCTCAGAGAGTCGTGATAAATGAGACCGAGTCTAGTTGGAGGCCTGTGGCCAGTGGTATCTCGCAGGGATCAGTGCTGGGCCTGGTACTGTACAACTCGTTCATCAATGACTTGGACTAGGGGACAAAGAGCACCCTGAGCAATTTTGCAGATGATACCAAACTCAGTGAAGTACCTGACGTTCCAGAGTGCAGCTCCAGTGCTGCCATTCAGAGGGACCTGGACAGGATGGAGAGTTACTAAATGCCGCCTTTGCCTCGGTCTTCTCTGCTAAGGCTGGTCCCCAGGAACTACAGAGCCCAGATAAGGCTGACAGCTCTCAAGAGCATCCCAGTAGTATCCCAGACATCCCTTAGTATCCCAGACCCTACGGAAACGAGAAGGGACTGGAGAGAGGAAGATTCGGTCAGAGGGCACCTGAGGAAACTCAACACTCACAAATCCATGGGCCCTGATGGGATGCACCCCAGAGTGCTGCGTGAGATGGCGGATGTCATAGCTGAGGCACTCTCCATCATCTTTGGAAGGTCCTGGAGAACGGGGGAGGTGCCGGAGGACTGGAGGAAAGCCAATGTCACCCCGGTCTTCAAAAAAGGCAAGAAGGAGGACCCGGGCAACTGCAGGCCTTATCTCCCTTCCTGGAAAGGTGATGGAGCAGCTCATCCTGGCTTCTGTCTCCAGGCACATGGAGGAGAAGAAGGTAGCCAGCATGGGTTCACCAAGGGGAAATCATGCTTGACTAACCTGGTAGCCTTCTATGATGGGGTGACTAGATGGATAGATGAGGGCAGAGTGGTGGATGTCATCTATCTGGACTTCAGCAAGGCTTTTGACACCGTCCCWCACAGCATCCTACTGGGCAAGCTCCAGAAGAGTGGGTTAGATGAGCGGACAGTGAGGTGGAATAGGAATTGGCTGAATGACTTGGCTCAGAGGGTGGTAATCAGTGGTGCCGAGTCCAGCTGGAGGCGTGTGGATAGTGGTGTCCCTCAGGGGTCAGTCCTCGCTCCGGTCCTGTTAAATTTATTCATTAACGACCTGGATGAAGGGATAGAGTGCTCCTTCAGCAAGTTTGCTGATGATACAAAACTGGGAGGAATAGCTGATAGCCCTGAGGCTGCGCTGCCATCCAGAGGGACCTGGACAGACTGGACAACTGGGCGCTGAGTAACCTCATGAAGTTTAACAAGGGAAAGTGCAGGGTCCTGCACCTGGGGAGGAATAACCCCAGACACCCATACCGGCTGGGGACCGACCTCCTGGAGAGCAGCTCTGCAGAGAGGGACCTGGGTGTCATGGTGGCTGACAAGTTGACCATGAGGCAGTAATGTGCCCTCATGGCCAGAAAGGCCAATGGGATCTTGGGGTGCATTAAGAAGAGCATCTCCGGCAGGTGGAGGGAGGTGATTCTGCCCCTCTACTCAGCCCTGGTGAGGCTGCACCTCGAGTCCTGCGTGCAGTTCTGGGCTCCCCAGTGCAGGAGGGACGTGGAGCTGCTAGAGAGAGTCCAGTGCAGGGTTACCAAGATGATTAAGGGCCTGGAACATCTGCCCTATAAGCAAAGGCTGAGAGAGCTGGGCCTCTTCAGCCTGCAGAAGGGAAGGCTGACCGGGACCTAACTGATGTGTATAAAAGTATCTCAAGAGAGGGAGTGAGGATGAGGCTGGCCTCTTCTCAGTGGTGGCCAGCGATAGAACTAGAGGAAATAGCTGCAAATTGATGCACCAAAAGTTCCACAGGAACTTGGGGAAGAGCTTCTTAACAGTGAGGATGACAGAGCATTGGAACAGGTTGCCCAGAAAGGTGGTGGAGGATCTTCTCTGGAGATCTTCAAAGCCCGCTTGGACTCCACCCTGTGTCACATACTCTAGGAGACCCTGTGTGTGCAGGGGGGGTTGGACTAGATGACCTCTAGAGGTCCCTTCCAACCTTAAGTATTCTATGATTCTATGAGAGTTGGGCAGAGAATGCAGCTCCACAGAGAGGAATTTCAAAGTTCAGGTTGATAACAAGTTAACCATGAGCCAGCAATGTGTCTTTGTGGCCACTGGGATCCTGACGTGCATCAGGAGGAGCGTTTCCAGCAGGTCAAGGGAGGGGATCCTGCCCCACTCTTCAGCCCTGGTGGTGCTGCACCTGGAGTATTGAGTGCGGTTCTGGGCTCTCCAGTACAAGAGGGATGTGGAGCTTCTAGAGAGGGTCCAGCTTAAAGCAACAAAGATGAATAAGGGACTGGAGCATTTATCTTATGAGGAAAGGCTAAGTAAGCTGGGCCTTAGAGGATATCTGATCAATATGTATAAGTACCTTAGGGGAGAATGTAAAGAGGATGGGGGCCAAACTCTTCTTGGTAGTGACCAATGGGGTCCTGATCCCAGGACAGGAGGTAGTGGGTACAAGTTGAAACACAGGAAGCTCCATCTCCATGTGAGGAAGAACGTCTCTCCTGTGAGGGTGATAGAGCCCTGGAACAGGTTACCCAGAGAGGCTGTGGAGTCTCCTTCTCTGAAGAACACGCTTGGATGCCACCCTGTGCCACGTGCTTTGGCTGTCCCTGCTGGAGCAGGGGTTTGGATGATTTCTAGAGGTCCCTTCTAACCTTAACCATTCTGTAATTCTGTGATTATCTGTGTTAGTGCTTAATTGCCTTTACAGCAGAGATGAAGGGAAGAGAAAGATTTTAATTATCTTTTCTCACTTACATGCTGGCTTACTGTGTTTTACAAGAACAGAATAAAAAAAGGTGGGGTGCAAACAAGAAGGAGGACATATAAAGAAAATTATCACAATTTTGGCTAATAGCCAAAACAAATCTTTTAAAAATGCTTTATTTATTATTTATTCATTTTTAAAGACACGGTACTAATCACTATTCTTAACCTGAAGAAATTACGATCTCATGGCACTCACTCGTGTTTTTTAAGATTACTTCTTTTATAAAAACATGAAACACTTCATTTAGAATAACGGTTGTTTCTTTAAAATATTTAAAGGGAGAACAAATATTATATTCTATAAAAGTAGATTAAAGAATTAATTGAGATTTAAGAAAGGAACTGAAGGATTAGTGAAGACTAAAGGCAGTATGACCATAGGGAACAAAGAATTATGAAGTTGAAAGATACTTTGTGGTTTTTTATTATTTTATTTTTCGGATGTTACTGTGAGAAATTCCCCGAGGAATAAACAGATAGATGGAATCATCAAACCAATCTTCAAGTCAAAAGTTAGATTGCAAAACATAAAGAATATTTTACCGTTAGTCTTTTAAAAATAGTTCTATTACCTAAAAATTATAATTTGAATCTTTTTTACCTAAACTTACTGATTATAGTTTGCTTTTGCTTTCTAAATATAGTCATTTAAATTACATTTAATTAATATTTGATTAAATATTGTACAATATAATTAATTTTTATTTACCTGTAGTTGTTATACCAAATTATAATTTGGTTTATTTTGTTTTGTTTTTGGAGGTGGGGAAGGGTTCAGATTACAAATCAATCTAATATTCTGTCACAACCCTGTTATTGTCAGATATTGAAGATACTCTGACACTTTCACCATTAAAGAACAAGTTTCTTCATATTGAGCAATACAGAGGATGGAGCGGGAGTAGATGGAGAACTGAAATGAAAGTAAAACTTTCACTTGGAAGCCTAATCCAAATAATTTGAATAGTATGACTTATGTATTGAAAATACATACAGACGTACCACCACTACATTGCTTATGCAAAAAGTACGTTGCCCAGACAAGAGTATGTAAGTGAATATATTTAAGTAAAATAGCATGGTAAAAGTCAAAAAATAAATGCCTAGATAAAATACTTGTTTCATCATTTGCAGAAGTTAAGTAAAATCTTGGCAAGATTTATGTCATTGAAGTTCTATACCTAATTGTTTTTAAAAAGAAATACTTTTGATAAACTTCCTAGAATTGTGCCTGCATCTTTAAGGATGCAGTCAGTTTAATCAGTACCTCATCCTCTGTTCTAAAAGTTAAAAACGCTTTTGTTGTATAAATACAAAATGTGTCCTTATTGTCAAATCTAAATGCTGCTTTAGATGGTCAAAGAATTTAAACATTTGAATGCTAGGGCAAATAGGACTTTTGAGTCTGAATTCATGGGAGGCTATCATGTTTACCTTATCCATCTGTACACACCCAAGACTGTATTTCAATCATAGGTCGCAAAATATTGTTCTTAAAAGTTAGGTAATGTCATAATTAAACTTGCCTCTGCAATATTATGCCAGCCCCATTGTGCACTTTTCAATTTTTATTTACATCTTTATACCTTTAATCCAGGGATGTCCTTGCAAATAGATAGTGTAATAGAAAATGCAACTGCTTGAACTAGAATTTTTCTGGAACATTGAAGTTAAATCATCCTCTTATACTTTAACCAGTGTAAAATGGATTCCTCTAGAACATTATTCCACTCCTAATCAGATTGAGGCTAAATGATATATAGTTCAAAAAACATAAGCTTAGCATTTGCTTAATATTCTTCAGTGTAATCTGTCCTCCTAGTGAAGTTTAGTCCAATTTCATATATGTGTACGTATATATATATGTATAAATATCTGTGTGTGTGTGTAAGTGAACCATAAAAGTAGCCATAGACATTTCTTAAGATAACATATCTTTCTGAAGCATGACACATTAATTCCTAACTTAGACTGGTGCTAGTTTTATTGGAAATTATTGGCCAACTGGTTGTGGCTGGACAATTAAAAGAAAAAAAAGGAAGTCTTATTTTTGACTGTAATATATATTTTTAAAAATTTACCAAGTTAACAAATTTTCTGTTAACTGTTCTTCTGTTAACTCAGGCAGAATAGACTAATTGTAAAACTGTATGAAACAATATGAAAAGATGACACAGCCTTTACATAAAATAAAATAAAATAAAATAAAATAAAATAAAATAAAATAAAATAAAATAAAATAAAATAAAATAAAATAAAATAAAATAACAGAAGGTTACTACAAGAATGTGATGGAAAGGAACTGAGAAAAGGAATTGATCCAGTAAACAGAAGGAGTGTGGACTAAGACCTGGTACAGACATTTTCAAGATAGAAACCTCTAACTGTAAATCTGTCTGTGAGAGCACAAACTAGCTTTGAAGCAGTCTGATGTAATTTTCTACACATGTTGGCACTGGATTATGCCCAAGTTTATAGTCAGCATTTTGCAGAGAAGCCTCTTTTCCCCTTCTTTTTTTACTGTTGATTACCTAGCACTGTAGAAACATTTAGAGAGAAATTACTGGAAGGTCTGGAACTGGTCTGCACTGGTGGATAACATATTTAAATGATCTATTAGTAATGAAAAGAGCTAGTGCTACTGGACTGGCCATGGACCAATGTTTGTGCTATTGTCAGGAGGATATCCTTGTTGAAGGTCTAGAGGTTCTGAACAATTGAAGAGTTTAAAAATGCCTCACAAAGGATAGGGAGGCTCTTAATAGAGAACAAAAGGTTGTTGGAAGATATTAACACAGGACGTGTGTACATAGATCACAGCACAGCTGAGATCACCACTGAGATGTCTTCCCCAACTGGCCAGGACAGACTTTCCTTGGAATGAGAGACTATACCTGGAATTTCCTTTCCAGTTTTGCTGCTTAACCAGCATCCTGTGAATGCTATTGTGTAGTATTTCCTCATGGATGTGCAATGCAAATGAAGATGCTGAGAGAGTGAAAACTTTAAAAAGTTTCAGTTTTCAGTTATGAAATACAAAAATTCCCAGGGAAATTCTTCCCAGGTAGTTCCAAGGAAGGAGGCAGTTCTTTTGTATAAAAAGATAATCAAAATTAGAGATGTAGGTAGTTTTAGTGCTAGTGAAAATCAAAAGTGTAAGTCATCCCAAGCTATTTAATATACTTAGACACATGCATTGCAAGTTGTCTATGTCTGTGCTTAGACACCTGAACTGTGTCTGTGCAGGACAACTTGGGCCATGGGTAAATGGAGAAAAATTGTCTGTCCAATTTTCTATTTTTCAGGATATGTCTGTAACGTTTGGTCAGGTTACTCCCAGTCTGTTTCAGTACCCCAGATACATCAAGATATATATAATCTGTTTGACCAGATATCTTGGTGGATGTAGGTGTCATGGTTTTAAAATAGGCAGGAACTTATCACTAGACCACTTACTGTAACTGTTTAAAATGGTTTACAATACCCTCCATTTACTTTATAAGAGATACAGTGAATTCCCTCTGCTTTTTTTTTTTTTTTTTTTTTCAAATTTATTAAATCAGGAAAGATGCAGAGATCACAGACATGATCTTCTAAAAACTTGTGAAAAGTGAAGTTAAACAAAGTACAAAGCTAATTTTTACAGCAACATATTTTTAACCCAAAACAAAGAATATTGCTGGTGTCAAATGAAATCGGTGCACTAACTGCCAGATCTCCTGCTCAGTTCAAGATACTCAGAGAGTGATTGAAGCTATGAGAACAGACGAAATGGCAAGTTCTCAGTCCATACCTCCAAACTCCATCCCTCCATCACTGGAAGGATGAGTTTGGTAAAGACCTCTGGACATCAGCTATTCTGACCCCCCTGCTCCAACTAGAAAGAGCTGCAGCGGGTTCCTCAAGGCCATGTCCTATCAAGTTTTAAATATCTCCATAAATTCATGGAGATGAATAACCTCTGTAGAAAGTCTGATCAGTGTCTGATCACTCTCACAGTGAAAAAAAGAAAGTTTCTTTTTCTCTTTAAGTGGAATTTCTTGTGTTTTAGCTTATGTCTATTTATCTGTTTATACAGAATGATAAGATTCTCCTGAGCCTTCCCTTCTCCAGGCTGAAGATCCCCAGCTCTCTAAGCCCTTCCATCTATGTTAGATGCTCCAATCCTTTTACTGGCTCAAAAGCCCTTTGCTGGACTCACTTGAGTATGTCCATGTCTATTTTGGACTATAGTGTCCCGAACTGGACCCAGCATTCGAGGACTTCAGGTTCTGAGTAGACAGGAAAGGACCACATCTTTCAATCTCCTATAAGCACTCTTCCTAACACAGCCCAGGATGGTCGCTACAATAGTGCATTGCTAGCTTGTGTTCATCTTGTCTGCCAGGTCTACCATATCCTTCTCTCCAAAGATGCTCTCCAGCCGGTCAGATGGCAGCATGCACTGGAGCATGGAGCTGTTTTGATTCAGGTACAGGACTTTGCATTCCCCTTAACTGAATTGCATGAGGTTCTTGATGCTCATTTCTCTAACCAACTGGAAAAATTCCCTGTGAATGACAGCCCTGTATTTATCCCTAAAAACAGAAATGTTGAGGAAACAGTCATGCTTTTGTATATACTTAAAATTGTAATTAAGTCACACAGTTGGACTTAAACTGTATTATAAAATAAATAAATAAAGTTTGGGCATTTATAGCAAAATATAAACAATTTTACTTTTACCAGACCTTTATTTGTATTGGATTATTTTCAATCTTTTGGATAAATTATAGGTAAAGCATATCAATTCTGCTTTTTCCCAAACAAGGGTCCATTTGACAGTGGTCCAGTAATCTGTGATCCATGATTTAAGCCATGACTAGGATATAGTGAAGTGTGGATTTAGATATTACTATTAGTATTTAGTGCCCATAGACATGGGCTGGTGAAAAAAAAACAGACTCATAAAATGCATACTGAAAAGTAATTTTAGACACTGATCCATATTTAATATGGTTGCTACGGAATAGCACAGATTAACATGCTATCACCTGCTGACATTTTATTCAAGAAGAGTTAGGAATTTGAAGAAATGGACAGATAAGGCTTAAATAAAAAAAAAATCCACATAAGTATTGCTTAATCTGTCAGAAGAACAATGCAGATTACATGTGTGGTAGGAGTCTGCAGGAGTGAGTGCTAGACACTGCAGAGCATTAAGGCAGCTGGAGATACAAAATGGAAAGGATTTATTGGCATGTTCTATATGTGTTCAGTTGGTGAAGATAAGGGACATTTATTTTGCTCCTTTTCCTAGGAAGGAATATCAATTTAAGACATATAAGCCTGAGGGCGTGATCCTGTCAGAACAAATGACCTTGCCATCTCTTGGCTACAGTTATAAGGGAAGGAGTTTTGCAAGTCTGAATGACAGAACCAGGCATCTCCAAGGCTAACTGAACAACGGTTGGAAGAACTTAAAGGTCTGTATTATATAAATGCTCATGTGCTATGCTAGCCTGGCAAGCAAAGATATGCTATTGGAAACTGTCTTTTAAGCAGCTTAGTTTTGGAGACAGGATGTCTGGGACAGGGTTGTAGACACTGGTGTTTTGTTAAGAAGTTGCAGTTGTCAGAGAAGAGTTGAAGGAAGAAAACCTTTCTAACTTAGCTAAACTAGACAGCTCCTGCTTCCCATGATAGATCTGTTGCAGGTGCTCTGCAGTGAGCTAAGCTTGCCATCTGATCAAGGACTCATCATAGACCCCAGAGATCATCTCAGCAACATGTTCTTGTAGACATTTAAATAATGTTTGTGCTAAAACTGAATTATGAAAAAATAATGGTATATAGTGTATTATAATGTATTAGGAGAATGACTTGCATGACAATTGTTTGTTTTTAAGTAGATGATTCATAATATAATGAAAATGTCAAGAATATAATGACTGCACTTTTTGAGCACAGGTTGTTTGGCCTGTTGGTTATATCCTACTTGTTGATCATATTTTGCCTGTTTTTTTTTCAAAATTCAAGTAGTATTTCAGAAAGAGAAAAAAAACCCCAGATTTATACTGTGTTGCATAAAAATCTATATGCTCTAAACATTTATATGATTTTTTTTCCCCCTCTTTTAGCTTAAATTATGCATCTTCTTCATGCATAAACCAGAAACATTTCAAAATTTTGACATCATGGACATTTCACTAAAGCTTATACATTATGAATGTAATGTCTCTTTTTCTCCCACCTCTCCTCCAGAAATATGCTTAGATTGAGTCACCTGAATTTGTCAAGGAGAGCTTTTATAAATCTTCAGTTTCAACCTGGTTTTGGTACAATGCTACCTCTCTTATCTCTTCACTTACACAGATGCAGGAAAAGACTCCTGGTGTATTCAATCAGGAAACAATGGGTAAAGGAAGTGTTCATTAACAGGAGTTTAAGTCAGAAAATTTCGACGTAGCTATACAGATGCATGGCTTATATAAAGAACCTTTACTCAAGCTAGACGATTATTCTTTCAGTGCATGCTGTTAGGAATCAGCTGGGTGACATCTTGCTTTAGCTGTTTAGGTAAAACTAACCATTTTCATTGCCCTTAATAGCATTTTCCATCAACATGAACTATTCTGCTATATCATAAATTATATGAATAAACTTCTAAGATGTGAAAATAACTAATTAAGTAGCTACTCTGAGGCAAAGGACTGTAGAATTCATAAACAAAACTTGTGACAAACATGTGGAAGTAGTTAATAGAAAATATTACAAATATAGAAGACATTGGTTCTGACAGTTGAAATGTTATTTGTGTAATGCTCAAATTAATATTTGAATTTGTCTGAAACAGTGTAATTTCTATGAAACAATGTAGTTTCATAGACTCCAGTCTTTGAAACCTGTCGTTTCACTCCAGTCTTCAAAAAGGGCAAGAGAGAGGACCTGGGAAACTACAGGCCCATCAGCCTCACCTCTGTCCCTGGAAAGGTGATGGAGCAGCTTGTCCTAGAGACCCTCTCTAGGCATATCAAGGAGGAGAAGGTGATCAGGACTAGTCAGCAGGGATTCACTAAGGGGAAGTCGTGTTTGACGAACCTGATACCCTTCTACGATGGGATGACTGGGTGGACGGATGAGGGGAGAGCCGTGGATATTGTCTACCTTGACTTCAGCAAGGCTTTCGACACAGTCCCCCATAACATCGTTATAGGAGAGCTCCAGAATTGTGGATTGGATGTGCGGACAGTGAGGTGGGTGGAGGACTAGCTGCATAGCAGAGCTCAGAGGGTCATGATAAATGGACCAAGTCTATCTAGTTGGAGGCCTGTGGCCAGTGGTGTCGCCCAGGGATCAGTACTGGGCCTAGTACCGTACAACTTGTTCATCAGTGGCTTGGATGAGAGCACACAGTGCACTCTGAGCAGGTTTGCAGATGACACCAAACTGGATGGAGTGGCTGACACTCCAGAGGGCTGTGCTGCCATCCAGAGGGATTTGGACAATTTGGAGAGTTGAACTGAGAAAAACCTTCTGAAGTTCAACAAAGATAAGTGCAGAGTCCTGCACCTGGGAAGGAGTAACCCCAGGCACCAGTGCAGGTTAGGGGTTGACTTGCTGGAGAGCAGCTCCACAGAGAGGGATTTGGGAGTTCTGTTTGACAGCAAGTTAACCATGAGGCAGCAGTGTGCCGTCGTGGCCAAGCAGGCTAATGGGATCCTGGCCTGCATCAGAAGAAGCGTTGCCAGCAGGACAAGGGAGGGGATCCTGGCCATCTACTCAGCCCTGGTGAGGCTGCATCTGGAGTATTGGGTGCAGTTCTGAGCTCCCCAGTACAAGAGGGATGTGGAGCTTCTAGAGGGGGTTCAGTGACGAGCAACCAAGATGATTAAGGGACTGGAGCACCTATCATAGGAGGAGAGGTTAAATGAACTCTGCTTGTTTAGCCTAGAGAAGAGAAGGATGAGAGGGGATCGAATCGATGTGTACAAATACATAAGGTATGATTGTGTGGAGGAGGAGGGGGCTAAAATGTTCTCAGTAATAGCCAGAATGGCCAGTGATAGGACAAGGGGTAATGGTTTTAAACTGAAACAAAGGAAGTTCCATCTTCATGTGATGAAGAACTTCTTTACTGTGAGGGAGCCCTGGAACAGGCTGCCCAGAGAGGTTGTAGGGTCTCCTTCTCTGGACATCTTCAGAACCTGCCTGGATGGCACCCTGTTCCACAAGCTCAGGGTGTCCCTGATGGAGCAGGGGGGTTGGACTAGATGATTTCTAGAGGTCTCTTCCAACTGTAAGGATTGTGTGATTCTGTTTTTTGTTTATTTGTTTGTTTTGATAAACAATCTTCTTAAGCAGGTTGTTTAAGAGGCTTTCAACCTCTGTAAGCCTATGTTGTCAGAACTGTACATGTGCATGCCCTTGTCAAATGTTAAATTTACTTTCTCAAAAAACACCAAGGTCTTATATCATCATAGATGCCTGGGTGGTTAAGCAAGCAAAAAGACTAATGTAAATACAGATGATGTTCGTGTTCTGGATTCATGGAAAAGTCTACGGATAAATAAGGTAATATAATTTCTAGTCTGGAATTCAACACTTTGCACATCAGTATCTGTCTCTGACTGTTAATATTACGATCACACAGCCGCTTCAGTATATATTTGGTTCTAAACAATATCAACATTTTAATGAAGGAGTATTTGCCTGAGATTTTTTTTTTCTTTTTAATAAATCTTTTATGTCTTCTCAAACTTTCTGTGCACCTTTGGAAAGTATTAACTGAGGAGATAATGTCAAGTGAGTCAAGTCATCAGCTAATAGACTTGAAAGAGTAGTAGTTAAAATTGAGTGGCAGGCTGGTTTACCTGACAGACTTTGCACAGTAAATAAGCTCTTGGGCATTTAAACTTTGCCCACTACCAAATGCATATATCAATTGCACAATTCAGTGGCCAAGAATAAATAAAAATATATTTTTCGTATGTCATACTTACTTGACGCTCAGAGAAGGATATTTAGCAATTTTCATAGAGAAAAAAAATGAGAAAATTGAAGGAGAAAAGACAGAGGCCGAATGAGAGTTGGATGTCATTTTCCTCAGGTTCATTGCACCTTTACTTCTCTGACGAAAGGGGCAGATTCTCATTTGAGACTTCTAGTTTTGAAATGTTGAGCACCTTACACCAGTCTATGCCTTTAACCAACTTGCATTTCCCAGCTATGACATTGATTTGGTTCATAATTGTCTGTATTTGACCCACACACGCTGTTCTGTGTCCTTTGTTGCTACTTCTAATGGTAATTCCCCCAAATTCTAACATTTCTAACAACAATAATTATAATTTATTTTGTATTATTTTCCAAATTAATGCTTTTCTATAGCATATTGCCAAACGTTATGTTATCATTGATTTGGTATATAAATTGCTAAGAACTGTCCAGACCTATTTGATATAGGTCAAAATATACACACTTGTCTAGGTTGCATCCTCACTATCAAGGCATACACCATTGCCTTCACCAACAATATTGCATTCTTTTCACATTTCTTTGATTAATGATACTACTGAGATTTTTTTTCAACATAGAAAAGGTTCTAAAAACATTAAACAGAAGAGGTTTTGTTTAATTCTGATGTAACTTTCTCTATTTAGATATGGGCCACCTTGGAAAGAGATCTAACCTGGAGTGTTTTCCTGAGTTCAGTGTAAAATCTGTTTTTCTAGAAAGAAAATATGACTAATATAAGGATTACATTTTTTTCATTTTATCTTTCTTATATTCCTCAAATTTTAACAACAGCATAACAGCTTAAAAGCTTAAAGGAGAAATTCTCCTGATTACAGATTCGTATAATTTCACTATATGTATGTATGTTAGTTATCCCAGTCTCTGGTTTTGGCTAATGGAGAGAAGCAAGCATTTCTTGGGTGCCATTAAATATGATCTGTCTCCATTAGGATAGGATAAACTGGCACCAAAAAAGAGCTCTTCTCCTTTGAAAAACATTTGTCTTTGTTGCTTTTTTTTTAATCACCTAATCTCCTTGACTAGTACATTTAGTCTAGAGAAGAGGAGGCTCAGGGGAGACCTTATCTCTCGCTACAACTACCAGAAAGAAGCTTGTGGTGAGTCTAGGGGTCAATCTTTTCTCCAAAATGCCTACTGACTGGAGAAGAGGAAATAGCTTCTGTTTAAGTGCAAGGTGAGATTCAGGCTAGATGTTAGGAAATATTCCTACACAGAAAGATTGGTGAAGCATTGGAACAGGCTGCCCAGGGTAGTGGTGGAGTCACCATCTCTGGCAGTTTTCACGAAACATGTAGATGAGTCACTCAGGGACATGGTTTCACAGCCCTGGTGATTACAAGTTTACAGTTGGATTGATGATCTTGGAGGTCTTTTCCAACCATAATTTGCCTATGATTTTTCAGAATTTTTTTTTAAAGCTATGATATTAACAGCAATTGCAAGCAGTGTTGCAGTGGTTAAGGGTTTCTCAAAAGTAGCTGAGGAGATTCAAGCCAATAGGGGAGGACACAATGTGAGTGATTACCATCATGTACCTTTTACACCAAGAAGGCGGTAAGAGCTGCATGGCTTAATCCTGTTCACATATTTGTGTGAAGGCTATTTTTCATTTTAGATGCTGAAATAAATTATAATGTTCAGTAGATGGAGGCATTTTTTTCTGAAATATAGATGGTTAAAAAGTAGTGGGAGAAATATTGCTCCTATCTCAAAGAATTCTTAGTAGGTCAGTCAAGTGCAGGCATATTTGAATCTTTGTACAGCTGATAGAGATCATTGTTCAATGGAAAATGACTTCCAGAATGATCTTCAAGTCATATAAGTGGTTACATTTTGGGAGTAATAAATGCAAATAGGATCCTTAGAGGGAAAACAAATTATTCCTAAAAGGCTACCCCAGTTTACCACAGAAAAACTGGATAATATATGAAAGATGAATCAGTTGAGCGCACATAGAAAGTCAGCTGTGTTTAAGAGAAGGCATAGAAATTATGTAAATTTAATTTTATGTGAGCAGGTTGTTATATCTCCATGTATCTTTTAGAAATAGTTGTAACTGTCATCTTTATTTTGATTATTATAAAAATAGAATAAAAATCCAAAGTATGTGACTGTTCTCTTCATTTTTTTTCTGTTATTGTCACTTGCTCCCAGTTATCTTCATTTGTGCTGAGTTGTTAAGTTTTATGTTCTCTTTGATGTTTCTACGTTGATTTAACAAGATCGTGCTCCTGCAGAGACTGCTGATTGACCATTGTGATTGATTGTTTAGTCTAGGATCTCTGATACCATCCTGTATTTACACTCTTGAAAGCCACTTTTTGTTTTAGGATCATAGATAATTCAATCTACACAGAACAACTATGGGTTCTCACTACCTGTGAGTAGTTCTCACAGACCTGACTGAAAGGTAACTATTATCACTGCTAAAACAAGTTAAATAAGCTTAGGCCATATGCAAACCTAGACAAGTCTGGAGATGTTGTGCTGTGAGGTTAACACTAAGACAGTGACCTTTTAGTAGTAAGAAAAAAAATGTCTTGTTTACTGGACTACAATAGCTCTGCCATCTTCTCCCCCAAGTCTCACAGACTCTGTGGCTGCTCAGAAGGTTCCTGGTGGCCCCAGGCTTCCCAAATCCTGCAGCGCGTGTCTCCAGAGCTTCAGATACTGCAAGCAGGTGTCATGCCAACAGTTTACCTTATCCCTGAATTTTTCTGGGCTTTATCTCTCTCAGTGCAATTCTACTTGGTAGATGTTTTTGAAATAAGAATCTTCGAACTGCAGATATTACGTCAATCCTGTTAAGCACCTGCTGGAACACTGCATAACACCTTTGTTTCATGGTCATAAGTGGAGCTGTTAATTCTACTTGCAGTAGAATAAGCAAACTTCACAAAAGCTTAAGCATCTCGGGATTTCTTGGCCCAGTGGCAGTCCTTTGATCTTCTCCCTCTTCTTTGTAGATGGTAGTTCATTGGCAAAATATCTTCAATCAAACCTTCTATCCATAGCAGTTCTATCGCTTGGATTCTAAAGAAGTTGCAATAGACTCATCTTGGGCAGCTAGTAATGAGGAGGAAGTAGTTATTTACCATTAAGTATTTTGACTTAACTTGTCCAGGCTGTAGGCAAAAGGTATTTTAATATGTGAAAGTTAAGCTAATATTATCAGTAATTACTCATACTCTTCACTTTGCTGAAAGAGAAACAAAATGCAAACTATAATGAATTTTTTCTATATTTTCCTTTTTGGTGGATCTACAAAAGCCCTATGAAAATTAGTATGTCGCATGACTTGTAGATGTGGCTTATGGCATTTAATTTGGAGAAGGTTATCAAGAAGCAAAATTCAAAGAAATTTTGACTTCATTCTATGTAATACCTTCAGTATCCAGCTCTACTATAGTCAGTCAGACAGCAGAAAAGGATTTTATTTTTTGTATTAGGGTAGCATCCTGGGGCCATCTGAGAACAGAGCTTCATTGTGCAAAGTGCTGTAGAAATGGAGTAACTGACATCATCTGCCCGGACGGGAATGCCAGAGATTCCTCAGAGCCTATGGTTCAGTGGGGATGGCTAGAGCTCTTCAGAGCTCAGTTCAGAACTTGAGCACTAGACCTTCGAGCTCACTACAGGCCAGTCGGCCTCTCAGTACAGACAGGCAGTGTGCAGAATTACTGACTCAAAACTGGAAAGTGAGAGACCTGGGTCTATGGATCTGTGGATTCTGCTGGGCAAAAATCTAGATCTTCATCCTCAATAGCTCAATAAATGTTTGGATGTGTTACTGGGAGAGACTTCAGGGTCAAAAATGACATCTATATAACCAAGCTAAATGGTTTTGAAAGGAGAACTTAGGGCAGAGATTCTTGGTGTATGAAATAGCATTAAGATTAAACATGACAAGATATAAGAAAAATTACTGTAAATCCCATTAAAATGCTCTTTAATACAGCAACAAGGCAACAGAGTCAGTTCACCCCAATAGACTTTCCCTAAGCTAAGGAAAGAATTATACCTTTTCAGGAGCCTTTCTGTAAGGTCCTATTTTTATGAATCATGGTACCTTGTTCTTGCCAAGTCCTCCTCTTTCTGGTCTTCAGTGTGAGCATATGGTTAACAGCAACTTCAGCTGCCTTAAAGAAAGGAACATTTGCTGTAGCAATATGCCATCTTTGCTAGGTATTTTATCTCAAAATGAATTTTTTTTTTAGGCACTACCTTAGCAAACATATTATGCTAGACAGCATTATTTAAAAAAGGACCATGTCAGGTCTTTTTGTAGTAGGTAAATCAGCTGTCTTGTATTTTGGGAAAAAAAAAGTGAGAAAACAGACTTTTCTGAATATATTTGAAACTAATATTGATATGCTTTTTACAAATATTTCTGACAATAAGTAGTAAATAGTTAAAAGGTGGACTTCCTGTTACATATTTTGGGAGAGGTATATTTGGTCTTTTATATGTCATTTTTCATCTTCCTCATACTGGTTAATCTAAAGAATAATTAGTCTTCCTGATACAATCTTTTAAAAACAGATTTTTTTCCACCAATATATTCAATTTAAACAAATATCATTTCAATTAATAGTTATAAAATAAAAGTAATTTAAGAAAGCCAGAGACACCATCAGGACTTTGGTATAAAAATAATGGAAGCTGAGTATTTAGCCCTTAGTCATATTCTACCACACAACTGAAACCAAATCTGTGAAGGGAACAGAGGTATCAAAATGAGTTATCATTTTTAGCTTCTTTTCTTTCATTTTTGACTTTCAGATAAGAGTTTACTGTGAACTCTAGCACATCAGAAATGAGAGAAATGTAGCACACCTGTTTCCACAGGGCAACCAGCCTAACTTGATGCATATCAGCAGCTACCGTATGCAGTAATGCAAGATATAACAGTAAAGGAGTTGGATATCTTGAAGATTTACTCAGGTGTAGAGCTGGTTACTTCTTGCAGTAGGGAGAACTCTGATATGTACATCATAGATAATGAAATGCACAGGAATAAAAGTTTTTTGGTTCATGTGCTCCTAAAGCTCTTGTTTGCAAATTCTACTTTTTTGCCACAGTTCCTCAATTTTATATTTATTAATGGAAGATAATCATAAAAGGAAGCATTCACTACTACTGCTTCTACCATCACCACCACCACCACTACTACTTAATTCTTAGACTTCCCTGGAGAAGGCAGTATATAAAGTCTAGCAATGCTTTCTGTAGCAATTGTTCTGCTTAGCTGCAGTAAAATCTAATGCTCTACCATTTGAATTGCCTGGTTTTTTCATGCTCCCTTTTGTTAAAGCTATGGGATCGGTTCATATGGGAAGAAACTTTTAGGCATTGTCTAGAACCCTCAAATATTTATGTTTGAAGTTGAAGTTTTACATTTCAATGATGCCTGCTTTCCTTTTTAGATACAAGTCAAAACCTATAACTTGTAAAAATGAGGCTAAGAGAAAAAGCTTTCAAAACCTTGAATCCAAGATGAGAACTGATCCTTAGCTTTTACTTATTTTAACTGGCTTTGTTTGTTGGCTGTATAGCAATGAACTGATCTCAACTGTTTTCCACCACAGATTTAGAGAAAAGTTGCTTTTCTCTATTTTAACTAGCAAACAGTTAATTTCCTTTAAGCTTTTTTCTCCTAGAATTTCTCAAAAAGCATTTAATAGGTTATCTGTCTTTCATTCTAGTTAATTTCCATTAATTCTACTGAGTTGTAATTCTGCTGAATAGCTTGCACAGAAATGTATTACTTTTTTTCTATAAATTTTTGATACGTTATTTTTATTATAATTTCTGCACATTTTTTTATATTTTTTTCTTGCATAGTAAAAACAACATTCAGCCTGTACTTGAGGAGCTTTTGCTACAAGTTAAAAATGAAGAGTTTCTCAGTTCATCTTTTCTTCTACTATGGGACTTTTAATTAAATTACCCTGTGATTAATTAACCAGAAAGTTTTGAAAAAAGTAAATAGCTAAAAAATATATTATTTAGTTTAAAGGCCTCTATAGTTAACAAACTTTTCAAAGATCTGTTATTTGGAAGACTCATTTTGAAAAATCTCTGTTAATTTCAGCCATTGTATTATTGCTCAGGGAAAGAGAAGTGTAATTCTGTTTTTTTTTCTATTTTATTTAAAAAAAAAAAAAGATTGGGTTTTGTCTTCACATTTTTAATCACTATTTTTAGTGGGATTTTGCTTATGATGTGGTAGGTCTGCCATTATTGGTTACAATCGGCCTTTCTTAGTGATAGCTCTTTGCAAACACTCTTGTAAATAACACAAGCAGTTCGTCCTTGCATCAGAGAATATTCTAGTTCTTCAAACTCAAAGACTATTTTGATTTTGTTTTAATTATATAGTAGTGTTTTGTTTCCACCTGGATGAAAATGAAGAAGTGTGGGCTTTCATAAATGTTGTATCTGAGACTGAACAACCTAACTATGCAGAGTTTCCGTTCGTGACATTTGCATAAAATGATGACATTAAGCTCCCAGTGGTGTTCTTCCCATCATACACAAGATCAAAGAGCTATTATGCTTAGAGTCTGTCTGCAGCTGTTAAATGCATTCAAGGGCTGTTTTCTCTCTCTCTCTACATTTTTCAAGGGTATGTGTTGTAAGGAAGTATCAGAGTTTCCACTGCACTTCAAATGTAAGTTTTGCTGAACGATGTTGTGATCAGGGGACTGCCATGTTATTTAATTTCTTAGCGTGCAGCAGCTGAGTTGTATAACCCATAGCATACAAAGTTCATGCAAAATATAGTCTCTTGTCTGCCTGCTCTGGAGCTGTTCAGAGAGCTGCTGACAATCTCCTGCTGCCTCTCTAGGGGAGACATGGCTTGCTAGCATCTTCCTGCATATGGGAATAATGACAGAAGCAGCTGGAGCAGGGAGGAAAGCAGAGACCACCTTCTGTACATATATATGCATGCATGTGTGTTCATGCATGTATATTCCACAGAAAGTAAGAGCGGTAAGGGAGTGGCGCAAAGATAATCTTAATTTTTTATCTTCTCCAGTCTTATCTATATAAACTGAACATTCCTGGAAGGTAGTTATGCATTAAAACACCACGTAGGAGGTTAGGAAGGTCTGCTACAGCGTGGTGGGGACTCGCAGCAGGCCCTGGTGGGAGGTGCTGCATGAATCCATCAGCTGGGAACTCAGCATTACTAATTCTCATACATCCCTTAACTTTGAAAATAAGGATACCCATGAACAGAGTCAGAAGGAAAAATGCTGGTAGGTTTTGTCTCCACATTTCCTGAAGGGTGTCCGAAGACTAAGGCTGGTTTCAGGATAAAAAAAGGAAAAAGTAAATGCATAGTTATAGAAAATAGAAAATTGAGTAAAATAGTGTATGTGTATGGTATATGTTTAGTGCCTTACAGAAACACCTTTGTGATAACACTAAGCAAATAGTCACTTTGACCAAAACGAGCTGTAACCTAAACAGGGGCAAGTTGATACAGGGCATGTTACCAAAATAAACTCATTTGTCCTTTTATATTTCTCATCATGGAAATCCTGCCTCTTCCTGCCTGCTGTGGCATCTGCTGGCCTTTGCCTAGGGGAGAGGATAGGTGCAGCATGTCCTTCCCTTCTACCTGGCTGCTGGTGGCAGAAACCATGTAACGTCCCCAACAGCTAATACAGGGTTCTTACTATCCTCCTTTCTCTTCAAGACTTCCAGCTGAGTTTTTCTTGCAGCGAGATTTAATCCCTTTAACAACTATTTTATGATGTGTATGTTGCAATAGGATTGTGCAGCATTTTTATAACTCCAAGCATGATAGTTAAATAGTCTGGGACTGGTGAGGCCTACATAAAGAAGAGACCATTTGCTGACATGCTATAACTAGTATTTATGTTGTAATGTTTTTTTTTTCTTGTCACTCATTTAACATATTGGAAAATAATGTTTATCATTTACTTTCCATGATCATGTCCTATCACATGAAGAAGAATTTCTTCTTATGTTTTCTGCAAGAAGACAAGCACTACTTTTTGTATCCACAAGGTAACTATGAACAAAGGGGAAAAAATGAAAATATGTCAGAATTTTTTCTCATAATATGTATATTCACTAAAAACTAAACTATCACTGTCAATCTAAATAGATGAAAAAGAATCAGTCATTACTATATACTATATACTATAAAGGTGTTTCTTTTATTATTGTTTTCTGCAAGTCATAGTAGTAGTCATTTTTTCAAAATACCTCATTATTCAGAGGTATTACTGGGTTGCAGGAGTTAGACAAAGTAATCTGCTAATCCTTGATATAAAGAATTCATAACTTAAGGTAATGTCTATAACCTTTTTTTTTAATAACCACTACTGAGAGCAGATATTTCTTTCTTATATTTTCTATCGACCAAAGTGTAAAACAGACATTCATTCAGTGATATCCTTGGAATTGTACATTGACTAGAAAGCAAGATAACATCTAAATTAGAGTTAAATACTTGCATCTGGAGATGGAGATTTACTACCACTTTACTACTACTAGTTTTAAGGTCTTTCTGCCCAGTAACACCTTACTTCTTAAAAGCCATCTAAACCACTTATTGTTTCTGCCTATTTACTGCTTCTTTATTTTTAAGAATATCAAAGTGGGTGCTAATGCTAATATTTTAGAAAATATTTATATAAACTGTTGCTAAGTCAAAGCCGTTGTAACTGTGACTTGCTTTTGAAAATATTTTTATGAGATATGTTTTAAACTCACTTTCTCGCCAAATTCAGATGTTGCAGAATCCAATTCACTCTAACACTAGGGAGCATGTTGAGTACGGACTACTACTCTATGCATTCTCAGTTCAGAGTAGTGGCAGAATTATCAATGACCAAAAAGCAGTGGATTTAAGAGAACCATAATTTTTTTCTTAGATCAGTGCTTCATGTCTGGAGGATTTGGCTGTGGCATTAATGTTGTATAGTCATCTAGGCCTCTCAAAAATACCCTTGATGACAATTTTTTTTTGACTGTTTTGAAGTTAATAATTCAAAACCTTCCTTATCAGACTAATATTTCCTTGACTTTATTTTTTTTGTGTAAGGCCTTCTCTCAGGCTTTTTTTATAGGAACAAGAGCTGGGTTTTGTATTTTAAGGTGACCAATAAACACTCTATCAAGTGTTATCTGGTTATTTGGGAAAATGAAAAGATGTGGCCTAAGGTAAATCAACTTGCCCCATTCAGGAGTACAAATGTACAAAAATAATAGAAAGCACCTTTTGTTGCAAATGAAAAGTTTTCATAATTCATTACAAAAAGTTAGACTGATTTAATCTATAACTCATAATCTTCAGTGAAACTCATAACTTTGCAGGTAGCCAATTATATTTTAGATTTATAGATCAATTATCAAAGAAATTACTTGATAAATGGTGAATTTATTTATTATAAGAGTGCTTTAAACAAATTATAACAAACTTTGCATGGTATTTTAGGATGTGTTTAAGGCTAAAACCTCTAGTATAATTACCAAGGAATGCTAGAAGTCTTCTCATGGACCATGCTTAAAGTTGACTCCTGTTGTACAAACAGCAATTTTGTCTGGACAGATTTGCAAGTGATATATGGTACAGTTGTGTAATAGAGATAAATTAGCACTGCCTATTTGTGCCTATTGTGCGCTTGTAGCTGTAAGCTTATTTGGTGATACAACTGTGAAGCAAACATCAGCTTATCTACAGATCTTACAGATCTCAAATAAAAATGTAGTTGGACAATCACTTGTTAAAGTTTTATTCGAATCTGGTAGCAGGAGCCAATGTCATATGTGGCATGTGAGATAAAACTGTGCTGTAAGCTCCAACTGATGCCTCTGTCCTATAGTGTATACTTTTTTCCCACATTTCTGCCTACACCACAGAAGTGTTTCCTTAAATATGGCTATAGGTGTGCCAAACTTTTGTAGCTCTGATTTACAGGAGTCAAAACTACTCCACTAAAGGGAAGACTGCGTGACTAGTCCTGGTGTTGGCTGGATATGTTAGAAATGCTGTGACTTTTTTTTCGATCTCTAGTCTTGATTCAAAACAGACTGACAAAATTCCTCGCAAAGGCTAGTGTCAAAATCAGTGAAACAGTCTTTTTGAAAATATTTTTCCCTGATCTCTCTCTGGCCCAGAATCTGGAAAGTTTGATTTCCCCATCCGATTTATCTTCTTGCAAAGTTAGCCATCCGGAAGAGTGAATCTCTTAAGAAGTGACCAAACAGCCTTTCTTTAGGAATATTTCTCTTACAATCCTGGGCTGAACACCAACTCTGAAGCCAGACACCTGACATCCTGGGAACCTTCTCTCAAAAACAATACTCTTGACAATTCACTCACAACTGCATTTGTACAAGTAAATAAATTGGATGGGTCCTGTCCTTTGGTCCAGAGGATGAATGTCATGAAAAAGTTCATATCCATAATGTTCAGCTCTTTCTTCCTGTAAAATAGTTTGTCCTCATCCATACTGGCAACTGAGAACTGTCATAGAACCATGCAGCCTAGTTAGCATAGCACAAAACGTGCCAGGAGATAGGCCATATGGATGATTTCTGTCTGGGCATGAGCCCATAGTTTGGTGCTGTTCAGTTTTGTGATACAGATGTAACCTAAGAGCCTCTGCTGCAGCGTCAGGAGTCAAAAATTCGCTAAGATCTGATATATAGTTTCTTGGCTCAAATACAACAAATATGAATTAAAATATCTTTCGATGGAGTAGTCTCAAATTTTTCTCCTCTTATGACAGTGTTTTGCTTATAAACACTCTGCACTCTGGTGTTGTTTGTCCTGGTAAACATTGCTTCAAACACACTGCTTTTGGCAGTGTCATGGGTGATACTGACATTTGGATTACCAGAGTATGTAGATATCCCCATTATAATCTTTCTCAGTGAAGACCCCTAACAACACCCTTGCTGTTGTTAGGTAGTAGGACTGTCTTCAACAATGAGATATCTCAACTTTCAAGTCACTGTAAGACTGTAAGTCTGTAAGATCCTTTTTTGGTTTTGTTGATCTGTCTTAATTGGAAACAAAAATCCATTGTAAGTCCAGTTTATTTTTCACATGAGTAATTTCCTCCTACAACTCTAAGTCTTTTCACATTCCAGTAAGTTTTAATAGACTCCATCATTTTTTTGAGGAAAACGGCCTCTAGAGAGAACTTCTCATTATGCAATGAATATGAAACTAATGCTTCATTTTCTGAAATTCCAAAATAATTTGAGCTCCTAGTGTCCACCTTAAGTCTTCAATGACTGCTCTATCAAATGTTCAAAATGTTCTCAGGTAGGGGAAGCTTTGGGCAATTTGTGGGTAGAGTTACTGGATGGAAAAATGTAAGGAGAATTGCTAAATAATCTTGAAATAGGCAGTGCTCTGCAGTTTCACTTTCTAAAGAACTGCCACAAATGTGTTGTTATCTCCTGTTCAATATATATGGTAACTCAAGATAATTTGGAATTTTAATAATGCCTTTCTACTTTGGTTACCCTTCAAACTTTTCTTCAGGAAAAACAAATGTCTTATATCTTCTCTATCATATAACTATATTTATCAGTCTTGTGCTTGGAGACATCCCAAGTCATCAGGATGTTCTTTTGTAATCATAACTTCTCCTATACTTTGATCTTGCCTTTTTACGATCCATTTAGTTTCTTAGTGTATCAAATTACTAACTACTGTAGGAGTAGGTAATTGTTCCTTTGGAACACCAATGTGATGTCCATAAAAAAATTATAAATAAAACTTATTTTTTTTGTTCCACTGCACTTGCCTCCTCATCATATCTCAAATGATTTAAGTCTATTCAAAGTTTAAAACTACAGATTTAGGAGAAAAATCACCTTGAAGTTTTACATTGCTTCTGATTCTTCTATGTTATACATAAAAATAGGGCTAAAACAATTATATTTTAGAGAGACTCTTTGGTACCTTATATTAATTATATCTGATTAAGTTGAGGTGCAAATAGCTTATAACTTAAATATAAAAAATAATAATACCCTCATTCTTCTAACTGAATAACAGAAAGGTGTCACAGAATCAGAGGATAATTGCGGTTGGAAGGGACCAATCCCAAAGCAGTGTCAGAGCAGGATGCTCACAGCTCTATCCAGTTTGTTCTGAAAACCTCCAGGACTTCAACAGCCTCTCTGAGGAACCTATTCCACCACTTGATTTTCATTCTGGTGAAAAGCTATGTCTTTATATACAGTTATATCCTCCCTTGTTAAAATTTACCTTTGACATAAAAAATGAATCTTTTTTTACAATAGATGGCAGTCTTACACATAACCTTTCACTAGTGAATCATACTTAGGGACTTTAGGTACTACTTTGGTATGGGTAATCAATCTGTGACAGATGTCATCAAATTTATTATAAAATTTGAGTTTCCAGTTCTAAATTGAATAACTTAGCAGAAACAACAGTTTCCAAAAATCTATAAGTAGTTAAAAGCAGAGCCTACAATACTGCTGAGCACATCTGCCATACAAATCTGCCAAAAAAATCAGGAAATCAACAGATCTGTCAAGAACAGAGAAGTGCTTTTCAAATCATCTATTTATAACTAAATTCAGCATTTGACTATAGACCCTTCTTTTCTAGGATCTTTTGTCAAAAGAAAAGTATCAGACCTTCAGTAACCTTCTGTTTGAGGAGAATGCTGTATTATGGCTGGGTAATGTGTTATGGGAGCTGTCCGATGAAAAATGCATGAGCTGAGGGAAGATATCAGAGAATTAGACAGATATCACAGAACAGAATGAAGAATTTTCATTTGAGATGCAGATTCACTATGCTATTCAATCAAAAAAAATTCCCACTTAACAATACGGGTAAATACTGTCAAATATTTTGTTTGAGAATATTTTGCAGAACTATCAAGCAAATCTTCCCTAAGTCATTGCATAGACAGATTGAAATACAAAATTGAAGCAGAAATATTTAGAAGCTCTGCGTTATTCTGGAATACAGCATTTTGGGGTTCTCACAGCTAAAGGACAAACTAAATGCTTTATATTGTCTAAGTACTATTATTATTATTATTATTATTATATTTATTTCTTCTGAATACTATTCTTACTAACAGGATGGATCCTCACTGCTCACAGCAGTGATTTCCATTGATTTTTATCAACTCATTTAGCTCCAGAGAAATTATGGGAAGGAACATCAATCCAAAAGTGGCATTTTCATTTGATCAATATATAGGGAAAAGAATATAGTATCGATTGTAAAATAATTTGTCCAATTTTCCTTCTTTGAAAAGCAGTTTTCAGTTATGATTCAAATTGGTAGTTAAAGGATCTTTTGAACATCCTTCTACCATCTATAAGGTATAGTGAATCCTGCCTATGTTCTAGTCATTAAAAAACTTATGAGAAAAAAAGAAGTAGTGAGCCTAGCTGAATTGAGAACATAGTTAAATAATAAAACTATGTGAAAAATATATATAAAAATTAAAATAAAATGAAAGGACAGTCATGCAGATATCTCACAAGTTTCTAATGTGACGGGTAAAGGTTGACATGGTCCCTGATGGTTCATTTCATTTTCTCTAAAAATATATATGTAAACGTATTATCAACACCTGCAAAAAAATTGTTAGGCATTGTCTTTTAGATATTCGCATCCAAGTCAGGAAAACTTCAGTTGAAGAAACAAAATTATATCTAGAAAGTTTTGGGAAAAGCCAATCATTTACTATTCACGTCTTTTGTAAGAGTCAATTACATAAGGCTAAGTAATATTAATTGTTTTGATCTAAAAATGGAGAATCAATAGCATTCCCTTATATGACCAAATCCCTTTTATTTGTTACTTAGGAAACATCACAGGGACCAGCATAAATTTCTGGGATGGCATTTGCATAGGTCACATAAATAAAATAAAATAAAATAAAATAAAATAAAATAAAATAAAATAAAATAAAATAAAATAAAATAAAATAAAATAAAATAAAATAAAATAAAATANTAAAATAAAATAAAATAAAATAAAATAAAATAAAATAAAATAAAATAAAATAAAATAAAATAAAATAAAATAAAATAAAATAAAATAAAATAAAACAAAATAGCTGTTCTTTGAGATATTGACCGCAACAAGATGTGAAAAACTTGAGAAAGAACAGAGGAAAAGCCTGAAATCTAACCTACCCTTTAAGAATTTCATCACAAATCTGGTGGGGTTTTTTTTGTATTTGCCCAGATAGATGGATATTCTCTAAAATTTCACTAGCAAAAGTAATATTAGTTATCCTTTTGCCTAGTTTAATTGTTCCACCTTTTGGATGACAAGATTTGTGGATATACCCCTCCTAATTCAATAGGTGCTATATACAGATAAAATACACATAAAAACTGTAGCGACAAACATTAAAAGCCTTATGTAGTAATAAGTTCCCCATAAGAATTTGCACTTGGAAAAAAAATGAGAATTTACCAGCAAGAAAAAATGCATGTATTTTATGCTCAGTCTTTCAAAGAACTGTAGAAAAGATTAAACCACTGTCTATTTTAGTCCTCTAATGGGAAGATGTTTTCAGTCCCCAGTTTCTGCTGTCAGGAGTACAGGATATCCTTTGCCTTTTGGAGATTAAAGTTGTCTTGGGAACTGGATGTCAAGTTAGAAATAGTGGCTACTGGTCATTAGTCAGCAGGTTTATTAACCATTCTGTATCTGAGAAATTCTGATGCCTCTTAGCCTTAAAAAAAAAAAAAAAGGAATAAAGAAGGAATAAAGTTTTAGCTGAAATCTAAGAAGGAGCTGATATTGAATATTCATTCTGTGCACTTTCTTAGTTGCTTAAAAATGGCTACATATGCATATGTTGAGTATTATATATGGAAACCAGCTATTACAGACGTTATTTCTCAGAAATATTTCTCAGAGCTAGATAGACAACCCTGTTAAATAAAAGATAACATAATTTTGCTTTTTTCAGTTACAAGTTTATAAGGTCAAGAGTGGATGCTCTTTTGCATCAGATGATAAAAATGTCTGCTTATATCTTCTTTTTTTCTGATCTCCTATGCTTGTTAAGATGGCTTCCAAAACTGAGTTATGAATGCCCTTCAAACTATGTGGGCGGAAAAAGAGAAAGTATTATCATTAACTTCTCATAGAGAAAGTGAACCAAAAAGAGGTGATTCCTTTCCTTTCTTGGCTTCAGAAAACTCCTTATTTCCTTCTGGAAGCACAGACAACAGAATCTTACGATTTGTAAAGTTACCTACTATCCAAATCTATTTCCTAAAACATCTCTTCCAGTTTGGTTGGTTAGGATAAATGAATTTCTACCTGGAGACTATTTCCTAGATTTTCTTGTGGTATCTTCTTAATCCACCTCAATCCTTAATCACCTTCCACATCAATCTTTGCAGCTCTTTAGGGCTACTGTACCTCATGCATTTTCAAGTCCTGTACATTAATGTTAAGAAGAAATGTGACTGGTGTTAAGTCCTTGAGTAAATTTGGGGTTTAAAAGTTGTTATAAATCATTTCTCTTATTTGTTTTTGCACTAGCATACTTCTAGACAAGAATGAAAACCAAGGTGATTTTTCTAAGCCTACCACAATTCTTATGAGAAAGTTTATCCTTGAAGTCATTCTAGGACAATTTTATCTCCCTAGACATCAGAGTACTACAATACAGCAGTACAGTACCAAGCAACCTTTGGAGGGAGAAGAGTCCTTATTTAAAACAAAAGTCCCTTATACCAAGAATTAGCATTTGTTACTTACCTTTGACTTCTGTTAACAGATTATTTCTCATCTCTTCAGTCGCTGCTAGGCTAACTGGAGGAAATAAATCGTTCGCTTTGTCTTTCAGCCATATTAATCATCAGTTAATCCGATGATAGTAGTTCTTAAACTTGCATTATCATGTCCTATGAAAAGTCAAACAGCGGTCCAAATCTCAAAAACTTCTAGGGTGTGTTGGTCTACACAGCAAATCAGAACATCACAGAGACATCCAGGATATCTCAGAGTGGTTGTACTCAGGAACTGCTAGAAAGATGCACACATCTCTGTGGCATTTCATCCTAGGAAAACTGGCTGAAAAAATATTGTGCCCCAGGCAGAATAGCACAGTAGCAGGACTATGTTGTTTCCTCCATATGACTGTGTATTCAGAGCTAGCTTGGATGTCTTAATATAATGATGTCTTATAGTACTTAAAGATAGTCCTTAATGAGCAACTTCACAAATAATCTCTTTGTATAACTGCTTTTCAGGTACTAACATGTGCCATCTTTTGAATATCCTACAACATAGCAATTGTATCTGCAAAGCCTTGAAGGCAGAAGAGATTGTGAATGTAAATATTAACACAGCTATTGGGTTTCTTAAAGATTGCATACAAGTGATAGATTTACTGTGTTGATTTACTTTATACAGCAAAGCATTGGATGGAGGATTGTCTAAAAATATCCCTGTATTATAAAATACGGAGAGCTGTGGCTTTTATGTGAGTATACATGCTATAGTATGATTTTCCTGAGATGAAACCTGCAGCAGTTTTCACAGTGTTCTTGTGATTGTCAGTTATTCCTTTTAAAATACAAGATTTTTCAGAGAATGCCACCAAAATCATTCCTCTAGGCTAGACACGCAGAACAACTTAAGTGCTTGACTTCTACCTTAGGTACCCATGTGCAAAATTTAATATATGCTTCATTGTCTAGAGTCACCAAAACTCTGCGTGTAAAGTGCTCAGAGAATTTCAGCTGCTGTAAGGAGCACCAGCAGTGGATTTTGATAATATCTGTGATACACTGGAGCTCTTAAACTTAGGTCTCATCTTTAATATCAAGTACCTGGTCCCATAAGCCCATTGCATCCAAATTACAGTCAATAGCGAGGTAAACGACCGAACACAAACAAAAATTATGCATTTCAATTAGAAAGACCTTACATATGTGGTACTATTGTGCAGGAAAAAAGGTGCAATCTGAAGCATCTGAAGGGGTACTGCAGTGATGTTTGCACATACTGCAAAGGCAGCTCCACCCTTCCTATTAGCCGTGTTCACCTTGGATGATTCATGGTAAGTTATGTGATCCCTAAGGTTAATTGGTTTTTTCACAGCAGACTCCTGTTTTCTTAACTTTTATAACATACTTATTATATAGACGATTCATCAGCACTTTCAGAGATTACCTGCTTGTCTGTGGATCATATATTTTCAGACAACCTGCTCATCTGTGTATCATGTATTTCTCAGATAATCTGCTTATCTGTGACAGGGCATATTTTTTCTTCAGATGCACATTAAGACTCTTTGAAGAGCATATCTCACAAATGCTTTTCCAAGCATTCAAGACATCTTTAATATGTGCTTGGTCATGCACATATTCCTACTTTGGGGTTCCCATATTTCTCTGGATTGTTGGAAATTGAAATTTAAGAACAATAGAGAACACATAGTATAATCTTTATATAAAATGACGTATGCGTGAGTGTGTCTGAGTGTGTATAACTTTCTAACTTGTTAGTAATATTTATTAAATTATAGCTTGATGATGATGATGATGATGATGATGATGATGATGATGATGATGAGGAGGAGGAGGAGGAGGAGGAGGAGGAGGAGGAGAAGGAGGAGGAGATTGGGTCATATACAGAAGACAGGAAGGTATAGTGAAAGACACCTTAAACAGTATTTTCTGGTTTGCATATTACTACATTAAGCCAAACATATGATTTCAAATCTTCATTGTGCCTAATTTGGAAAATGTGAACCTAGGTTTCCATATCAAGGAAAATGAATTTAGCTCATTAGACATAACGAATTAAGTTTCTCCCATTAAGACTTGTTTTATTTTGTCTAAGAAATTGGATATTACTAAAAAGGGTGGGAAATGAGTCCTTACCTCCCTGCTTATAGTACTCACCAGAAATATGATCAAGGACAGGAATAAAATAGCTCTTGCACACTAGGGAGAGTGAGAAATTAATTTTTTTTCTGCCCAGCTCTCCCAGCTAATCATTGTTAGCTTTCTTTCCATTGAACTATTGTATAAAACAAAGTGCTTTCCTTTCTCTTTCCCATGTTATAAAGAGTAAGATGAATGACTCCAGACAAGATTGTCTTCCTGAGGGGAAGTGGATATTATCTTCCAGGTTGGTATAAAGATAGCAAATAATCTTCTAGATAGAAGACTTTTGTCCATGCCATTTGTCTTTGTACTCAGTTTGCTCACTTATGTGAATCTTTTTCTGCTATCAGCAATTTCCTCTGCAGATAGGAAACCAAAGTGACTGAGAGGAAATTCTTTCATGGACCTAGTCCATGGTGCAGTATCTAAGAACCTAAGCAATTAGCCTTATCTTTCAGAGATGCAGAAAAATAACTCATGGTGTTATTAAGACTATTTTTTTACTGTTTTCCATGAATTAAAGGAATCAATAAATATTGTGCCTTCTGCTGGTAGCAACTGCCTCTGTCTTTTGCCTTTAACTGACACGCTGTGCAACTCTAAGTAGCAACTATAACTTGCATAAACGGTATGCTTTGTAGGACAGATGTATTTCATAGCACGTCATGTAGATCTAGTGCTCTACTGATTTAACTTGAACGCACAAGTGGACAACTGCACCATGTGTTTCCTTTCTATGGAAAGGGGAAGAATGGTGCATGTCTAAATCCTTCTATATATGAAGGTTTAAGGATGGGACACGCACCAAGACTCTGCAGCTTGGAAACTCTTCCACATCCTATGTTGAATGCATAGCAAAACTATATTATGGATTGCATTATAAAAGTAAACATTTAGTAATTCATACTTTCATGTAGAAAACAAGTACAGCTGGCTGTCAGTGTGAAAATCCTACCAAAAAAAAAAAAAAAAAAAAAAAATCTCTTCCACTTATTTTTTAGGCTAGATTTTAAAAATTAAATCAGCTTACAATTTTTATTTCTGTCATGTCCTTTCTTCTCACCTCCAAATATCTCTCCACCTTTAAATCTCTATAGAGCTTGCTCTGAAGATAGAGTTTTGTCACTGTTAATGTTCTTTTCACACGTCCTACGAACAAAGAAATGCTTTGGTCCACACAGATGACATCAGGTTTTATTTTTCCCTTCTGTAAATCTTGAAAATTCTGAGTCTCCAAATAGTCATAAATTAAATGTATATGTTAGTGTCTATACAGCGAAGCTATTGTGTTTAGACAATGAGAATAACCAGAGTGGTCAGAGAAAACTCTGACTTAACAAATCACTTGCTTCCAATAAAGGTCTAAATCTTAATGACACAAAAATGTTTGACTAACCTGATAGCCTTCTATGATGGTGTGATTGGCTGGACAGATGAGGGCAGAGTGGTGGATATCATCTATCTGGACTTCAGTAAAACTTTTGACATCATCCCTCACAGCATCCTCCTGGGCAAGCTCCAGAAAAGTGGGTTAGATGGGCGGACAGTGAGGTAGATTAGGAATTGGCAAGATGGCAGAGCTCAGAGGGTGGTAATCAGTGGTGCTGAGTCCAGCTGGAGGCCTGTAGTTAGTGGTCAGTCCTCAGTCCAGTCCTGTTAAATTTATTCATTAACGACCTGGATGAAAGGATAGAGTGCTCCTTCAGCAAGTTTGCAGATGATACAAAAAAGGGAGGAATAGCTGACAGCCCTGAGGGCTGTGCTGCCATCCAGAGGGACCTGGACAGATTGGACAACTGGGTGACGAGTAACCTCATGAAGTTCAACAAGGGAAAGTGCAGGGTCCTGCACCTGGGGAGGAATAACCCCAGACACCCATACCAGCTGGGGACAGACCTCCTAGAGAGCAGCTCTGCAGAGAGGGACCTGGGCGTCATGGTGGACGACAAGTTGACCATGAGGCAGCAGTGTGCCCTCGTGGCCAGGAAGGCCAATGGGATCCTGGGGTGCATTAAGAAGAGCATCTCCAGCAGGTCGAGGGAGGTGATTCTGCCCCTCTACTCAGCCCTGGTGAGGCCGCACCTCGAGTACTGTGTGCAGTTCTGGGCTCCCCAGTGCAGGAGGGACGTGGAGCTGCCAGAGAGAGTCCAGCGCAGGGCCACGAAGATGATTAAGGGCCTGGAACATCTGCCCTACGAGCAAAGGCTGAGAGAGCTGGGCCTCTTCAGCCTGGAGAAGAGAAGGCTGAGAGGGGACCTCATCATTGTATACAAGTACCTCAAGGGAGGGAGCGAGGAGGATGGGGCCGGCCAATTCTCAGTGGTAGCCAGCAATAGAACTAGGGAAACGGCCACAAATTGAAGCTCCAAAAGTTCCATGGGAACTTGAGGAAGAACTTCATAACAGTGAGGGTGACGGAGCCCTGGAACAGGCTGCCCAGAGAGGTGGTGGAGTCTCCTTCCCTGGAGATCTTCAAAACCCGCCTGGACATCATCCTGTGCCACATGCTCTAGGAGACCCTGTGTGTGCAGGAGGGTTGGACTAGATGACCTCTGGAGGTCCCTTCCAACCTTAAGTATTCTATGATTCTATGAAAAATACTGATCTGACCAAAGCATAGCTATGTTTTTCAGAAAATAGGTATAATATTGCTCTTTGTAAATAAAATATCAGGCATCTATCTCACACAAATTTGCTAGTGAGCTATTCAGTAGATTATTTCCCTAAGAGTTTGTATTTCCTAGTGTAAAATATTCCATTTATAAAATGCAAAAGGATAATCCAAAATATTCTACAGTAAATGTAAAAAAAAATTCTAAAAAAGAGAGATCTCTTTAGTAAAGATGATCATTTAGAAATATACAACTTACCTGTACTAGGTAAAAGTTGGAAGACATGAAGATATCTTATGGTTTATGTTACCAGATTCTTTTTTTAAGAATTAGATATGAGACAAGATTTATATGACACCTACCACACTTTAGCTGTTACAAGCCTCTGTATAAAATTTGTCTTTAGTGCTGGTGATTTGCCTCTTGAAATAATGGCAAAGAAAGCCTGGTTCGTGGCTAATTTTCCTTCTTCCAGTCAGTCTTTTTGGATTCGATTTTTTCTATTTATTTGATTTGATAGTTTCTTGTAATCAAATGCTGTTAATCTCTCAAATGCTGAAATTTTTCCTGGTTACCTCACTTTTACAGGTGGATGGGTGGATACCTGTTTTTTGAAACTATAAGGACTAACTGTATTAGTTTAAGCAATTGTTTCTTTTTTGGAACATATCCAGTTCCAAAATAGATAGATTAATTTGAATTTCTGAAGCTAATTATAAATAAATTGTTTAAATTGGTTTATGATGATGTTTGGAATAATGGTGAGTAGTAAAATGGTAAAATAGGCAATATGATAATTATGATCTGGGAAAAATGAGATGAAATGACATGACAATGTTCCACTATTAACAACTTAAAAATTGATTTATTTTTACTTCTTGCTTTCCTAAATGTTTTTCTGTCAGGATATGGGCATATTCTGTCTTGGACAGTCTTAGCCATATGTCTGGGGCAAAAATTAGATAATCTCCCCCCACTAGATATTATCAAGCCTGGAGAAATTATTTCTTTACAGGAAAAGAACTCATTAGCTCTATTGGGCAGGAAAATAATACTTAGGCATGAAAAAGGCATGAAAAATTTTGCAGTGCTGAGGCATAAGAACAACTAACCTAAGGCAGAAGTAATCTTGGTTTGCTTCATTTTTTTTTAAAAAAAAAAAGCATGGACCCCAGTAAAGTTGTGAGTTTTGGCTATTTCAAGCTATTTCAAGTTTCTTAGCAACTAGGACAACCACTTTCTAATGGCCTCCTGAAGGATCTGACATGGGTTGTAGAATCCACAACTAGCCTGATCACATGCCTACTTGTCTCAAACAATGAAGTGCAAACAGATGTTGCACAGCAGTGGGATGCAGTTCAAAATAGTTTGGACACGCCAATGTGAGATGCTGCCCAGGATAAGTAGCTCTGATGAGAAAAATGAAGTATTTTGTTCAAATCATCTGTTGTTTATTAGTACATTAAGACTTTTTCTCCAGAAAAAAAGCACTGATCATCATCGAAAGTGAATTAGGCAGAGAGAAATCTTTATGAATATATGATCCTTGAAAAGCAGTTCAAATACTGTGGGTCATATTATATACCACAAATAAATATTCTTTGTGTTAATATACTTTTTTCTGTGTGTTTAGCCTCTGAGTATTCATTCAAAATCAAACCCATCAAGACCCTAAAACGAGACTTTTCCCATCAGATCTAAAACCACAGATTAACCTGTAAAGGTGTTGCTATCATTTCTATTTATTTTCTAATAACTAAGACATGAATCAATTTTAAATGCATATGGAGGAGACATTTAGATTGCATGAGCTAACTGTTGTCCTGTTCACTTTTGGTACATTCTGTCTATAAGCAATTATTTGACATTTGTAGGGCTGCTTCCTCTATTTATGGTATAAATCTTGACAACTCTGCCAAAAACTCTTACTTTTTTTTTGACAGTACACTCATAAATATCTGAAATATAAAGCTAGAAATGGAAAGGAAATAACTACCTTGTAGCAATTCTGTTTGTCATCAAAATTTCAGTTATATGTGCTTTTTCCTCTGCAGGATATTGTAATGCATCAAGCTTAAAGTGCTCTTCTCTCAGCCATACTGTCACTGCGTAAGTCCTCCGAGTTTGGGTATTCACCTAAATTCAGCAAGTAGATGAACAAAGTTATTAATTATGATTTTAATAGTCTAGAGCTAAGGCAAAATAGTGACAGATCAGGATTGACTGGAAAATATTGCACAAATACAGAATAAAAATATTACCAATTTCTAAGGGAAGTGACTCCCTAAGCCATGAGACAGACATACAGAATCAAAGGTACTAAACAGGTGGTGATGTGGACATGAATGAATTAGAGTTATTAAGGAAGAATTCAAAGAGGAAGAGAAAATAGTTTTGTCTATATTTACAGGGCTTCTGAAGTGGCCTCACTGTGCTGAATGACAGTAAGAAATGATCTTTTAAGATTTGATGAGACAATATAAGGAAATACTTGAAAATGAAAACCTAAGCTTTTCTATTACTACATAAATAGCTACTCTCATGAGAAAAAAAAGGAAGAATACACTTAATAGACACGTGTATACAAGTAGAAGAGATGTAGAAGAGATGTGACAAGGACAGAGAAACATACTGGGGAAATTATTTTTGAATTTGTACTTTGTTTCTGTGATTTTAATCAACTTTTCTTTTTTTTTTTTTGGTCAAGAACAAAGAACAAGCTATTGCAATGATTAGGAATGGCACTCTTTCACTCAAGTGTATATCCTGGCCATGGGTCCTTGAAGTCTTCTGGGTCATTTGCTAGGTTCAAGTGAACATCTCCAGTGTGCTCCAGAGATACTCTGCCTGACACGTCTTCCCAAAAATGAGATTCTATTGGATGGAGCTAGGTTATTTCTAGGCCTGTTGTGAATAACTTTAAAATCACAAGATTAACCCTTCAAAAGCAGAAGAATGTTAATGGAAACTGATTCAGAGTTTGAAAAAGTCTTATCTATATCTATATTTCTGTCTCTCTAGATAGATAGAAAAATACAAGATAGAAAGCACTTCTATACTGATTTCTGCCTCAGTTTTCTTGATAATTCTCAGCATACTGGTCTTCTTGCTGGACAAGTTTGCTGTCAGTTGGCCAATGAGCCCTTGCAGTAAGGACAGCAACAACCTCTCGAGTTGCAGGAGGAAAATAATTGCCTGGAAGGTTAACAGAGGTGATCCTTCCTTTGAATCAGCATTGTTGAGTACTCATCCTGACTGATGGGTCCAGCGCTGACCTCTTCAGTACAAGAGAGATATAGAATTACTGGAGCAAGTCCAGTGAAGGACCACAACATGATGAAGGGACTGGAGTGCTTGACAGAGAGAGGCTGAGAGAGCTGTGACTGTTGAATCTAGACAGGCTCAAGGAAATCTCTATATCTTGGAGTATATAAAGAAAATAAAGCCATGCTTTTCTTAGTGGTGGCCAGTTACCAGACAAGAGCAATGGGAACAAATTGAAATACAGGAAATTCCACTTAAAAAGCAGAATAAACTTTTTCATGATGAGAGTAAGCAAGCACTGGAAGAGATTGCCAGAGAGCTTACCATCTTTGGAAGCATTCAAAATCTAGCTGGATACAACACTAAACAACCTGCTCTAACTGTCCCTCATTTGAAGAGGTTGGATTAGATTATCTTCAGAGATCACTAACAATCTCAACCATATCTCCTAACAGTCTCAACCATATCAATACCAATATCTGCAGAGATGAGCACCCAGAGTCAGGCAAAGCTTATCTGATATACAGGAAGATCTGGCACAAAAGTCACTTTTGTTATGTGGGCTCATTTGTTTAGGTCTATTATAGACCTTAAAGTCTGGTGTAAGTAAGTAACCTAAATGTTATATGATGTGAAAAGTGGCATTTGGAGAAAGAAGTGAAGACTATTGTTGAAAGAAGAGAAGATCATTGTTAGGACTGGGCCAAAAAAATAATAAGAGTCTCTAGAGAGCTATAATTCACTGGTAATATCATAGAACTCTGAGGAAAAAAAAAAAAGTAAGGCTTTGATGTCTAGATGGAATTGGCTATGTTTAAGGAAGAGAGGAAGGAATGCTTCCAAAGGACAGCAATTGTCTTGATTGCTGAAGGATTTGAAACCACCAGTGAGAACAAAAATGTTGAAAATGTGTTTTACAAGTTTGCAGAACACTTAATTTCCAAGAAATAACAGATGAATTCTAGACTATTCTTCAGAACTTCTCTGACTAATCTTAAATTTATTGATGAAAAAGTAGCTATGATATTCTGTCAGGATTTGTTACAAAAGATCTAGAAGTTATTTGAATCAAATTTTCAGAGCAAAGGAAAGATTACTGGAGTATGTATCATTTTCTAAGCCTAAGACTGGCATAGACCGTATTAGGTATTCACCACTCCCTGCAGACCTGCAGTTTCCTCCTTAGAATCTGTGAAATACAGGCAGTGCTGTTTTATGTGGAATCCCATCCCATCCCATTTAAATATAGTAGTCGCTTAATAGTAATTTCTCTTAATTTCTCACCACTCATGGAAATGCTGGCTCACCTCCAGTGTTTTCTAACTCTTCCTTTTTATCTTGTGTAGGCAGTGTGGGGAACTCCAGAAAGATTCTATTGACTTTTTATTCAACTATCTTTCAACTTGCTTTTTGTATGGGAAATTTTCATGGAGTATTTAGTTTAATGTATGTAATCATTAATGGAGGCCTGCCAAGGGTTTCATAATGCTGCCTAATCTGTCCTTGACTTTTTTGTACCAGAGAAACCACACCTTGTTTTTGTGGATTTTTTAACTGCTCCTAATGCACAGATACGCAGAAAATCATGTAGCGATGTGCTTACAGATAATAAATGGAAGAACTTTCTTGATGCTCAGTTTTTCTGTCTTCAGTTGTTTCCTTGACAGTTTACTTGGCTTACAGACGCTTAGGATTTTTACACAGTATTCCATTTGTGGGAGTCAAGGCATTTCAACCTCACTTCAACTTTTAGTGTGGCTTCCTGACTCCAACATTATATCTGGAGGTCTTCTAATTTCTTTTATTGTTAATGGAGCAGCAAAACATGTGTCAAATCTTTGATTAACCTTCCTTCTTTGGTGCCTGTTTAAGTGCACTTTCTGTGGCGCTAGTTGACTGTAGGAATCTGAAAATATGTAAATGATGAATCCTCATGCTTTTTTTGGGCCTTGGCCCCCATATAAGGTAGGAGAAAATCTGAAACTATTTGGAATCCTGAGATGAATTCTCTCCTTTTTATTTACAGAGCAAAATATAAGCAGTCTTAAGTTTGGTTTTATTACACACAAAATATGGAACTTCAACATCATTTACAAAGGAAAGCCTCAAATCTGCTGGTCCAGAGAAATTGGAATGAAAGTTTAAAACAAACCAATGCCCTACTACTGGTATCTTTTCAACATGCACCCTTTCCTTCAGCCTTACTGCTTTTTCCAACAACTTTCACTAGATTCCTGGGTTTACACAAATTCCACACAGTTCTCTCTTTCTTTCACTTCTGAGCTTTAACTTTAAACTTACATGTTGCTTTAGACTGACTCCTTGCTCCTTTCAGGAGGCTCCTGGTTTCCTCCATGCCTCCTGCTCCATTTTGCGCTCTGTGCTTGGCTGCTTGTCTTATGCCGCCTTCCAAGGGTTTTTCCACACTTCAGCAGCTCTCAGGGAAGGAACAATTTCTCCATCCTTCTTTCCCAGAAGAGAAATTTTTCGGAAAGATGGCAACGAGATCAGGGAGTTTCTCTCCCTATTACCCAACCATAGACATGTACCAAATAATAACACAGACATAGAAGAACATAGTCAGATAGTCCAAGATAGAAAGTAAGATGAAACAAGACATATGGTTTAACATTGAGTCAGGGAAGAAGCTTGCTTATTGGGGAGGACAGAGATAATTTAGATGATACTACCATGTGTTTGATTTCTTCTTTTCTTCATTTTTCTTCCCCTAAAAAAGTAGCTATAATCCTACAATTAATACAGCAACAGTAGTGACTCTTTTTTTTTTACCGAGTGACTCTTTTTTTTTTTTTACCCAGGGAAAAATGGGGTAAAGAAGAGCTATATAAGTTAAAAAATTAACCTAGGAGTACCTAAAAAAAAACAGGGGAACTAGTGATCCCTAGGCCATTCAATTTAATTTCAACACCAACAAATACTGCTGAAACAAATAAACTAATATTTTCTAAGCACATGATTAGAAAATGACAAGAAGTGAAGTAGCAGCAATATGTGGACATCTCCACATATTATATGTTAAAAAAATATACAAAAAAGCAGTCCCTTGACTAGGTAGCAATTTTTTTTTCAGAGGTAAGAATCTATAAAAGTCATTCATTTTTTTTGACACTAATTGCATGGCATTCATATGAGGAAAGAAAATAAGGACTGGATGAAATAGTTGCACAGCTGATTGGAAAAAATGTGTTTAGGAGAACAATCATTCATGGTTCCTTGTCAGACTAGCACCAAATAAGGTAGCTATCCTTAGGAATCAGTCCTGCGCCTATGAACATTCACTAGTTTCTTTAGTGACTTGAATGAAGAGATGCATTTTTGAGGCAGTTTTGTAATTCAAAATCATCTTGACAAATCAAATAAATGGTCTGGAAAAATGTGCTACAACTCAAGAGGATAAATGTCTAATTCTACCTTCAGGAAGAAATACTTGGCTGTGCAAATACAACATGGGGGAGGAGGCACAAATACTTCAAAGCGAGCTGTACAGTTACCATCAATCGTAAGATGAACATAAGATAACACTGTCATGGTGTTATGAACAAAGCAAATACCATACAGTAATAAGTAAACAGAAATATTTTCCATGAGATGTAAAAAGTAGTTTTCTGCTATCTGGTGCTGTTTGGACAGAAGTTCAGAAAAATTATCTGCAGGGAGTTGTTGAAAGAACTTCATCTATTGAATCCGGAGGGAAAACGTAGCAGTCTTCATATATGTAAAAATAAGCAATAAAAAAAAAATTAGGTATATAAACCACAGTAAGATTAGACATCAAGAAAAACTAGTAAAAAAAAGACTGAGAGGGAGAAATAGTTCACCTAAATTTTAGGTTTTCTATAACTTGGAGAACTTAAAAGTTTGAACAAGGGTTTGGCATAGCTATGTCTAGGAAAGAGGACTTACGTGAAGGTGAGGAGTAATTAGACAGATAGTTAGACATAGTTAATCAATTTTGTTTCTCTTCTCCCACCTGCTATATCAAAAGAAAGTTTTAAAAGTTGCCTCAATTTTTGTAAATATCACATTTTTTCTCTAACTGAGTCCATGTCGTGCAATAATATTGCAGGTCCTTTTTGTTCCTTTTTTATTATTATTATTATTTTAAATTTATTATTTATATTTATTATTTTTTATTCTTTTAAATTTTTAAATACTTTGTATATGATTGTTTTGATTATTGAAAGAGGAAGTAGTTCTCTTAATTTATTTTAAGAGCATCATCTACTCTCTGGAATAGTTTTAAATACATGAAGACTGTAAAATCTAGTTACAAATTTGTAATACTTGGTCTCAGAGCTCAAACTTGCCTACTTAAGAGCTGTTTCTAGGTGAAAATAGCTAATGGGAAGTCAGAAGAAAAGACTGTCTCACATCACTGTGCTCCAGCTAAGTAGCTAAGTATCACTAGCAAAAAGTAACGCTGAGCAAATTATCATTTTTGTAATACTTTTAAAGTGGAAATAGGTTTTAGAACATCTAACTTTCTTCACTATTATAATTCTATATGTCCTTTAACATATATTTGGAGCAATTAATTAAATTAACCTGACAATCGGGTTTTCAAATAATTACGTCAGTTGGAACTGGTTGACAAAAAAATGCAAGTTACTGTTTCTGACTTGTTTCAAACTTTTATGTTCTATAATCAAGGAACATATAAAAGGAAAGCACAGGAAGAAGATAGGTTTTTAAAAACAGCAAATAGAACCAGGAATGTACTGCATAGTAATATGTACAAGCCTGCTAGCTGCTAGCTAGCAGGTTCTGCTAGCTTAGGGAACCTTACTTTTGTGAGTATTGTCCATTATAATAAATATTTTTTCTTTGTAATAAAAGATATTGTCCTACCTATTAAAGAGTGACCCACATTCCAAGAATATAATTTCATACTGAAGCCCTTCACAACCAATTAATTTGTTAGGAATATTTATTTCATGGATAGTTTTACTGGTGACTATTGTTAATTAAGTCAATAAGGCATAAACTTCATTTATTTTTTTGCTAATTATAACATATATGTCTCTAGTGAATATATTTTAGTCTCATCTCTTCTTAAAGGCAATGATTTATTTTCATTCTTCAGGTTCCCTATGTATTAATGATTAAACTTTAGCATCTCTAGTGTATAATGAGAACATAAAAAATGAAATTTAACATAAATTTTATAAAACAACTTCTTGTAACACCAGGGAAGCAATAAAAGAACATTGCTTACCAAGTGAACTATGCATCGTACATCTACTTAAAAGTTCTCATGAGGATTGTTAATAATGTATTATTAGACATTCATCATACTGGAGTCCCAGTAGGGACAATTACCCTTTTGTTTCCATTAGAAAGCAAATTATTCTTTTATGAAGATGATTCCTATTCCTTAGTTATGTTCCCATGTTGGATATAATTTTGGAATAAGTCAGTTCACAGCAAAAGTTAGGAAGAATATCAGCAACTTTTGCACTACCCTTCTGTCAGCCTGGGAAGCACATCGTTTCTGAACTTCTTTGCTGAGCCTAGACAAAGTCACTAACATAAACAACTTCATAAAGTCTCATAACTTACTTATGTGTGCTACTCTTCTCTGTATTATTTTTGTGTTGTTATTTTTCATCAATTCCTATATTCCGCTTCTTGAACTGAAGAATATTTTGAAATCTTATTTGATAGTGTCCTAGGATACCTGCTATACCTGGGAGCCTGTTGAGACAGTGAGACAATTGTCAAATTGAGAGAAAATTCATCTGATTTAAGGCTGACCCTCTCATTGCCTGGAACTTCCTATAGTTCATTTTTACTCTAACATGATTTTTAGCCATGGGGCACTTATGCTTGCCATCAGAGAAGGGAAAGGGGTAAGCCAACAGAAATAAGTGCTTTCCTATTACGTAAGAAGTGATGTGGCCCACCTTAGCTGGATGTTTCCTCATTATTTATATGAAGTACTCTTGACTGTGATTTTCTCAAAGATATCTGAGGGACCTATTCAGTTTTGCAGGGAAATATTTATTGAACCGGAGAAAATTTAAGAAAAAAAATATTAAAATATTAATTGGAGTAGGCATTGGAGTCTACTTCTTCTCCTTCCTAGGTGAATGCCCTTAGGATCTTACTCTTTCTTACATTCACTTGTCCTATGAATATTTAATTCTACCATGCAAAGTGGAGCAGCTTAAGTGGGTGAAAATAAGAAACCTAGTTCCTGAACACGCGATAGCTATGATTTTCACCCAACATGGCAGATAAAATCTAGGTAAAGCAGTTCTCCTGGAAATGGATGTTCTAAAAGTGTGGGTGCAAATTTTAATTGGTCAGTCAAAAGAGCAGTGAGGTAGAGGAGCAGGAAACACCCTGAGAAGATGGAGGAAAATAAGGAAGCAGAAATGGCCTCTCAGAGAGGGTAGGTCAGTATCAGTTTTCTCATGTAATGCTTGGTTACAAAAGGCTTGAGAATTGCTAATCTGGTGGTCAGAAAACTCTGGGAGAATGATATTGGCATTGCATACAGAGGAAGGAGCTGACCTCTAATCTCTTTTATCCCAAGCAATATTGGCTTGAGAAGCTATTGGTTGTGCTTTTAATTAAGGATAGATATCTTAAGGTGCAGAGACTTTATACAGGATTTGCAAAGGAGAAGGCAAGACAAGTGATTGGTTTGCAAATTCTGAGTTGCTATAGGCATGTCTCAGCAAAGATGGAGTGGAACACATCACTTCTAAGTCTCCTCTATATTTTATTGTCTTGAGAACTGGGTAGTAACTATAAAGTGATTTAGAGGTTTTGGACCTAGCTCTTTACTTCCCATTTTCAGAAGCTGTTTTTTGTGGTTTTAATCCTGGGGCTATTGTTTAAGTGCCTTTGCTCTAGTCCATGAGAACTAGCAGATCTTGTAATATAGTTTCAAGAGCAGCATCAAAGGTGGTGAACTCTTAGAAACACCCTACTTGTAATGGTTTTTGACAAATAGTGTTTAATCAAACTGCTTGTAAGGCAAAAGTACAAAGAAAATGAGGAAAAATAACATTTGTTATAAAAATTATTTATGGGATACAAATGTTATTTGAGTGATGTTATTGATACACTAAAGTAGGACACTTTGACAAAGTTACATTCTGAGATTTACAGATCATACTGTGCATTATTAACTACTTTAATATTTTATGTATTTTATGTTTTAAAGAGACACACATTATCACTCTAAACACCCCTCCCCCAATTTCTTCTATTATAAACTAACAACACACGCAAAAATATAAAGATCTAAAAGTTTATAAACGTTATTAACTTGAAGACCAATTGGCAACAGTTTTCACTCATAATGATTTAGAAATGGGAATAATATGGAATAATTTTCCCAAACCTTTCTTTATTTGGAGGCCTGCCTCTCATCTCCTACTTCGGGAAAGGGGCCAGTACGGACTGGAAGCACATCTGATCCTGGTATTGCATAAAAGAAAACATTTTTTTGGAGTGTCAGATCCTACAATTTTAAGTTGCTTGGCAAAAGTCAGGCTGTGTCATGTTGAGCTCTGGCTTACGGGAATTTAGTTGTATTCCCTAAAGCTGAAACTGATGCTTCTGTAATTTCTCACACCTCCGCAAGAAGGGAAACAGTGAATAGCCAAACCATTCATGTAAAGTGTGCAAGGGCCGAGTTTAACTCCTGGATCTGTCTAACTCAGAGGACAAACCTAAAACTGAATTTTCACAAACTGAAGAACTAGGCTTTCCACTAGCTAATGCATATGAAACACAGCAAGTCGTGAAAATGGGGCAGATGAAGTTATCACTTTTAGTTTGCAATAACAAGCAGATAGAACAAAGAAATTAAACTATGAGCTACTATAGTCCATAGAGTTCCATAGCTATAGGTGCTGCTATATCCTGATCCATTTTAGTGGGTCTAGTTGTCATCAGCCATCTCAGTCTAGAATTGAGTAACTTAATGAACATCTTGGCTTCAGTCAATCAGCATCTTTCAACAAAAATCATTTCACTAGAAAATTCCTGTATCAATTTTAATTATGATAGATTAAAACTGTTAATGTGATACTTGTTTGGTAGACTAAGTGAAATAAGCCTGTGTTTGATACTGTTTCAAATTCTGTCCCTGATTATCTGTAGGGTAATAAACTGAAAGAACTTTGTGCAAGTTCGGGCAAAGTTACATGAGACTCCAACACCAAACAAAAAAGATAAACTAGCAAAGAAAGAAGAAGGAAATGCTTACAGAGTAAATTGTAAAATATATCACTGGCGTTAGCCTTCAAAGAGGAATATATTGTTAGTTCAAGCTGAGATTCTTTTTCTAAGACAGATGACCAGGGACTTGTTCACTTTCTGTGTGGGTGAGATTTTTCATGAGAGAGAGAGAATAGGCTCAAAGACTACTTTTATTTTTGTGGATTCTCCCTACAGAGACTCATCCAAATAACTATTCAGAAACTCAGAGTTCTTTTTCCGTATTACTCCTTGGAATAGCCATTCTCTTTCCATTAACTATAGGAGCAATGTTGCACGACTTGTCTGAATTTAAACTTTGTGTACAGTCCTTCTGTGATGCTGTACCATGTAGTAATACATACATTTTTATACAACTTTTATGACTTCTGGAACCCATCACACATTCCAAATGATCTAAGTTTTATAGAGAAAGGGCAGATTTATTTTATATTTATTTTTTAGGGAAAAAAAAATGCTTTCTACAGGAATTCTCAGACTCCCCTTCAAATAATATTGTCATTCCAAACTATAATCAGAGTTACTCATAGGTTAAAAAAAATGGCAAGTGTAGTTCCCACCTGCTATGGGGTCCCATTGGGAAATATACATAATTTTGCATGATCTCTGTCTAGCATTGCTCTTTCTTTTAGGGTTGGCTCCCAGCTCCCAGCTGCTGAAATGAGTGAGTACGTTCTTTTATTTAATATTTTTGCTCAGATAGATAGAAAATTCAAGTGCATATTTATCAAAGGAATACGATGGAAATACAGCATCTCTGATAACACTGTGTAGCAAAGTATCTATTCCTTGGCATGTCATGGAGATGAGCCTTCTCTTCTTAAATTAGGAAGAATACTCTTTCACCTATCATCAGGTCTATTCCACAGTCTCTGAGAACACGAAACATAACCTATTAGCCAAACCTCTTCCTGTTTAAGGTTGATGACCAGCGACTCATCCTTTCTACCATGCTTAGATATTGTCGGCTGTAAGTAGGCTGTTGTGATTTGCAACTGATTGTCCTGGTGCTTCAGTTAGATCTTTGACGCAGCCGTCAACATCGGTGCTAGAATGAGTCTAAAACACAGGCGCTCCCAGCTTCAGCATTCTCAGCATCACTATTCATCTTCTTGGAGAGCTCTGGAAGCAACCGTTTCTAGGATTCAAAACAGCAAGAAGACTCTGCATTCTGTAATCTTTCAAAACACTGTGGAGGCCTTGAGCACACACATTTCAAAGAAATAATGGGCTATCATGGTTATGGACTCAAGCCTGGGATTTTGTTTTCTTTTCTTTTTTTTTTCCTTTCCTTTAGGATGATGTTCACTGACTCTCACTCTCATCTGGTGTAAAGAATCTATATTCTTCTGAAATTGGTGGAACTGTGCCAAATTACATCAGCAAAGTGTCAAACTCTTCATTTCATAGATATATTTACAAAAGGCATTTGTTAAATCAAGCCCTCCTCAGATTCTGAGAATTCCCTGACAGATTTGGCAGAAATATAACAACTTAGCCTGTCTGGTATTACTCTGATTCACTGTCCAATTATGTGAGTGTGCCAAAGGAATCCCCAAACATAAAGGCTGTTTGGCATTTCTCTTACAGCTAGAGATGTTTTCCTCCCTCCTACTGCTTCTCAAGTAGAAAGGACATTCTTCCCTGCCCTATAGTTTATTCCCCATAGTGTAAAATGTGTAGATTTGTTCCAAACTCACTATATTTACACATTTTTTCAGAATTGTTCAAAAATTTGCAAAACCAAGACAGAGATCAGCAAAATGCCATAGTTGCCCAAATTCCAAATTATCATCTGAAATAATCAGTAATTACATAAGTGTAGAAGTACCTAAATAGGTGCTGTCTTTGCTCTTGACCTCAACCTAGGCATATTTATCAGTGTTATATTTTGAACATATTGTGTTGTCTTGATCATGGTGATGGGCCAGCCTAGTAGGTGCATACTTCTAGGGTGCTTCACTAGTTCTGAGTTCTTCTCAAACTGATTTCAGAATAGATGGGGGTTTTTTTTTGGTGCCCCGGAACAGATACACAGATACAATGAAAATAATGACTTTCACATGTACACTGATATATTCTTCATAACTTTCATTGACCACTCTGGTTTCTAGGTAACACCACTGGAAATGTAAAAAAATCTTTTTTCTTCTAACCTACCTAATCACATACCAGAATATCTCAAAGACATTTAAACAACATTTTACCATTGACTGTAAGTATTTTACTATTTAGGAGAGCCTTTGTAAATAGTAGCAACACAGCTATGTTATTTCCTATTTTAAGTGGTCTTCCTCAACAGGACACCCAAAGTTGTATTATTTGTTGTTTTAAATATGAATTCAAGTTCTCAAACTGTCAGCCATTCCTAAGATTATTTGCATAACCACTTTACTGGGAGGTAAAATGTAACATGATATTTTTGTGACTCTGCTGCTCTATATGGAAGTAGGGTGGAAGATTTTTTTGTTTTTTCCTAACGCGTTCTGGATATGAACACACTTTAGTGGTATTTTAAAAGATTAGCTATATTCATTTGGAGCTAATCTTGTTACTAAGTCAATTTCTTAAATCCTGGCTTCTATGCATCTGATAACACCATAGAGATAGCTCTTCAGTATAAAGATTGCTCTTGATGCACTAAAACAAACTTTCAATTTGTCTTCACAAAGTCTCATCCTATTTAACTTATATGGATTGACTTTGTCTAAAAATAATTTCTTTAATCTTCAAAACAAAACTACAAGATCCTCTTATTTATCTCCCTTGATTTCAGTGGAGTTAGACTGAGAGCACCCACAATATATATGCATTTTTTTGTAACGTATTTTTCAGAACATCTGCCATTATGTATGTATTGCAGTGACAGATATTGTTGAAACATAAACCGAGAACCGCCACTTTCCCACTGTGTGAGCACAAACAGCAGGTTTCAAAGGTCCCTTCTATCAGGGCTGCTGGTAGCAATTCACAGTGTGTAGCACTCCTCATCTGAAGTGCAGGGCCTTGAAAAAATCAAGATTTCTCCTATATTTTATAGTCTTGCAGACAAGATGGGCCAACTGTGTCTGGCTTATGGAAATGAGAGAGTAGTTGCAAATGTAAGAGAAAGAACACGAGATAGGACCACAATGTAAAAATTGTCAAGTTGGCAGGTGGTACAAATGGAGGGGGTGACCCCTGCGGTCATCCTGTAGGCCTTGACCACTCCCACTCATAACAGTTTAAGGGATAAAATTTCACCAAAGGAAAAGTATTTGGCCCACTTAGGTATTTTACCCTCCAAGCTCTCTTCAGTAACAGCTTGCACAAAGGATGCAGAATTTTAAATGACCTCTCATAAAGCTATTTTCCACATTGTCCACATTGCATGTTCTAAGTCCTGCAGGAGGGTCATTTTCATGAAAGCAGAGAGATGTAAAGGCTTCTAAGGCTATTTACAGCTATTAATCTCTAATCAGAAAATGAGCTGTATTACATGAAGATATGAGATCAGTGGGCAACTCCACACTGATCATTGATAAGTGTGGATCACTGATAAGAACAACCACTTGGAGGTGAGAGAGCTGAGAGGAAGAACAGAGAAAATGAAACTCTTCTACCTCAAGAAGCTCATGATTGAATAGGTTCTTAGCAAAACCACTGAAGGTAAAATACCCTCAGAAGTGAGCACTGTATATATTCATGAATGTTCCTGAGGAAGTTTGGCAAGAAAATCAAAAATAATTCCCAGTGCAAAGAAGATGGGAAGAGGACAACATTTAAGCTTATGAATCTAACATGAAAAAGGATTATATCAGTAAGTTTTACCCCTTTGTGATGCCAGTCTGACACTACCACTGGCCTGACTCGGATAACTCCTTCCAAATGCACATGCCTTGGTAACCTCTTAGAACTTCTTATGATTAGAGCATAGCAAAATCATGCCACCCAACTCTGTGAAAGAATGACATCCTCATTTCACATTTTCTCCAAAGAATTTAGGTTAAACCCGGAATTTAGAGAGTCAGGATTATATGGATTGCTTTCCCCCAGCAATCCAACCAAGTCACAGCAGATCATCTGCCTACTCCAAACATGCAGGAGGCAATCTCCTCCTCCACAGATGCCCATAGCTGCCTGTGCCTTTCCCTGCAGCCACGAGTAAGGCTGACTGAGAAATTTTGTGACCAGATTGAGGGCTCTGACAATAAAGAAGTATCTGGGAATTGTACCAGGCAGGTTGGGCCTGCCATATAGTTCCATTGGTCGTTTCTACTCTGTCCCAGTGGACATATTTTTTTCTTAACTGTTTTCATAGGTAATCTAGAACCTGCTTATTAGAACCTTCATAATTATAATTCACTATCATGAGAGCAGAGAAGAGTAACAGCCCTTATTTTTATTAACTGCTTTCTGGCCACAGGTTACTGCTGTAGGTGAAAATGACTCCTTGGTTTCCTTGAAAGGCCGAGCGAGAGCATTGCCTTGATTTCCTCCTAACAGTCTGCCTAGACTATAGCCTGAAGAGGAACTCTGGACACATAAATCTCAAAGACTTTGATGGAGTCCAGATGGCCCTGGTAGAAAGGGGTAGATTTCCTGGTGTATTCTCAGTGCTTTCTGACTAATGTGTTCTGGCCCAATAAGAAGGCCTGGCCTATATGTAAATATTGTCTCTGTCATTTTCTTTTAGTTTTCCAAGAGGGCAGACAGTCCTTGAAGTGCTGTTAAGTATGGACTAATTTTCAGGGCCAACAGAGATTGTACTTGCCAAAAGAAAAATATTTTCATATTTGACAATAATAAAACATTTCTGTGCTTTGAAATGTTATGTCTGTTCTCTTGAATCAAGAGAGCTTTCAGCTTCCTACCTTCCCCCTCTTTTCCCTACTCCTGATGGAGTGTAAGAACCAGCAGCCCATGCCTTGCTCTGGGAAAGAGGATGTTGTCTTTCTCTGAAAGTTGATGTCTCCTATGCCCCTCAAGTGATGTTCTTAGGAAGATAAGAGACTCCAGAGACCTCTGTTTCTGGGCAGTGAGCATCAAGAGCCAGAAGGCTGGCCAGCTTCTGCAAGGCTTCAGCACCATGGAAACCAAATAGTAAAAAATACAGAAGACAGTAGGTGGGCTGTTGTTTTTATTTATTCGTGTACTTACTAACAAGAGAGGGTTTTTGATAAAAGGGATTGGGGGAGACCTTGTATGGGCTGAGCAGCCCTAAAGCACTGTGACAGCAATAGAGGGAAAATATCTTTGGATAAAGGAAGTAGAAAAGGGAAAAACACTTCAGAAGGCACAGAGAACAGCAGGGTGCACAGGGCACAGGAGCATCCTTGTGGGGAGCCAGAGTCGTCATCCTCCACTGGGCAGAGTGGTGCTGCATCAGTCCTATGGGAGAGGAGCACACAGCTCAGCACCTTATTTTATATTTCTTTTCTTTTTTTTCCTTTGGCACACTTTTGATTCCTCAGCTGAGAGAAGAAATACACCAAATGAAAGCTATGCTATTTCTTAAATGCAAACGCTCTTACACCAGCACTGGGAGTATTTTAATATTTGAGAGAGCTGCTATTTGCTTCAATTATCTATACCTAGGATCATTGGCACTTTGCTTGATCTTTATAGAAAGGCCAATAGAAAAAATATCTGTTAATATTTTTAAAGCAACTTTTAATAATTACGCTTGAGGACACTATTTTGCACATGTATTTATAAGTATATATATTATATTGATTATAAAAATAAGTAGCTAATTTCTGGAATCCTCAGGTGGTATTTGTTTTTCAAAAATATTTCAACATTTTTTCACAATGCTTAATGAATCTCATACATTTTCACTCGATCAGACTTTTTAAGACTACAGACTGGCACATAACTGTTAATTGTACTAGCTGGGGGCTCTATGCCAATCTTTGATTACCTTTTCTGAATGAAAATATGTGTATTTTTAAAATATATTTGCTTCATGTGGTCATGTGCTTCCCATTCTTACAAACTCTTTAAACACATTTTCTGCTATATTATTTTATCCTTGTATCAACTGGGCAGTAGGGGCAATAACCAGAATTCCATTTGCACGACATCGTTAATGAAGAGAAATCCCACAGTGGTCTTGCAGTAAAACGTATTGATTTTGAATGTGGCTTTTCCTTACACATACTGTATTGTCTTGGCCATATATCTCCAGAAGGAAAAACAACAGGTTATTTTTTATGGTGAAGATTACAGTGACACCAACCTGGTCTTTCTTCAGGCATATATAATGGAAGTAAACTGTATTTTTCTATTTAATTCTATTTATAGTAATAAAAATATGACAGAGTAATGGATGAGAATCTGTGATCAAGGGAAATTACAATCAAATATAATTCAAGTAGCATCATTTTTGTCCAGTATGAGTAGAATCAAGATTAATAAATATTCAAAAAATATTCATGCTCACCACAGTGAAGCTGAAGTGCAGATAGATTTAGAGAAGAAATGATCTTTTGTCAGGAATCAATTCATATTAGGACTTCATCTAAGTTTCTCTTTCTGATCATCTGGAAGACTCCACATTAAGAGTTTCCAAAATAACTTGTTGAATTTAAATGGATGGGTGCTCTCACTGCTCTTGGATCCTTTGGAGAAATGTGCTGGGGACTTGGATCCTGCCAGCATGGCCTCATATTTGCTTTGTTCTGTGCTTGCATGTACCTGCAAGCACAGAACATTCTGGGGTCTGGCAATGCACATGAATCATCTTCAATCTCAGTCCAAGCTACATAAAAACAATTAAAAGAAGCATTTATTTACCAAACCAAAATGCACAACGCTGTTTGTGAAGTCTATTCAGAAAGAAAAAGAAATTATTTACATCTGCTTAATATTTTAGCTTTAAAGGTCCATGTCACCCTGCAGAGGTCAGCTAGGAAGCCCGCAGATGCTTCACAACCTTTCTGTCTGAACCTTGCTTTGCATGAAACCCTGCTTTGTCCAATTGCATTCGGGAAGGTGGATCCTGCCATTGCAGTTTCTCCTTGAAAAATTCTGTAGTTCTCTTGCTGAGATTTAACAGACTGAAAATTCCCTTATCATGACTCTGGATTTCCAGCAAAATTTAAACTTTGCTGCCACCAAATTACTCTCTGCTCTGTCTAACCTGGAACACTTAATGTCTCTTGGACACAAGCCAGAGCTAATCTTATTTTCCCATACAGTAAATTAAGGATCATTTTCATGGTTAGCTAAGCCAGTAGCGAAGTCATTCATTGCAGGGCAAAACAATATTTCCCACTTGCTGAGTCAATATCTCTTCATCCATTGACTCTTACATTTCTGAGAGACATACAGCTTGCAATCATATTTTACACTGACATATACATTATACTAATACTATGTCTTTTTACTGGCTTTTGACTGAAGGATATTCTAAACAGATATAACATTAACCGACCACTTTGGATGATTATCTATTTGGAATGGACTTCTTCAAGTGATATTGTGATATCAGAATAAGTTATACAGAATGACAGGATATGTAAATAAAGACAATTTCTATTGAGAAGTGTTCTGTGCCTAGTTATTAATTTCCGATTATTTATGTGGAAATTATTGCAATCTAGGGGACAATATAACATCATCAGTGAGTGTATTTTTGAAAAAAAATCCACAATAAATTCTGCGGATTATGGCCCTGGCTTTTAGTAGGAAATAAAAAATAGCAAACAACATCAGAAAATGCGTCTCTAGAGGACTTTGACATTTGTCACAGGTAACATTTGTAAACATTTTGGTTGTGTAAAAAATGTGACATAGTTTGTTCAACTGAAAAGCATTCGCTTCAGTTAGAGCCCTTTCTGCCTTACTGACAACTGATCTCTATATCCCTCCCGCTGCTTGAATACTTGGCTACAGCCCTGGGTTTAGCAGCTTATGCATAAATATGTTGCATAGAAATGAGAAGTGGTAACCTATGCAAAACTTACATTTACTTTTCCATCTGCTTCACTTCTATTTTGTGTCTTCTCCCAACCTCACAAGGTCTTCACAGGTTCTGCCGCACTTCAGGCAGAAAGCCATTTGCATATGCAAGTGCAAACCGGATGACACCAGGGAGAGGAGGCTACAATTCGATTATCTCCGCTAGCTAAATGCTGAGAAAATCTGTGATCTGCGGGGATTACTCAGAATGCCTTAGGAGGCTGTAAAAACCTTACGCTGAGAGGAGTCACTTTGAACGTATCAACTAACCTTCCTGTGTGAAAAGATTTCCTCTCTCTCCCTTCCCCCTCCATTTAATTCTGGCAAGCTCTTTATGTTGTCTAAAGCCATGAGCATTTCTGCAGCTTTGGAAGATGATCTACAGAATCCTGAGGAATCTGCATTAGCATCACTGGGCTTTGGCTGCATTTTGGCTTCCTTGTAGACAGCTCTGTGGATTGTATACTCTTCATGCCAGTATGCTGATGGATATTTCATGATTCTGTATAAATGTTTTCCTACTTTTTTGCATTATGTTAAACATTACAGGTAGAGAGTGGGTATTCTGCATCTCAGACAGAGTGACCGTGAGAACCCTTATCAGAAAGGCCAAAATGAAATGACTGCTAATATTTTAAAATTTGCTTCTATTTAGCACACTAAAATAATAACAATACAAATGCTAAGAATGCCACATCTGCTTATTCTTTATTTATAAAGTTGCGCCTGTACCATTTTCCCTAGATATTCCATTATGAAAGTGTATAGATGTCCTTGGTTAAATTAGTATCAAGCTACAGGACAAAGCTTTGTTCTAATTCAATTGTACTAAGGTGCAATTGAGGTAATAAAATTGAAGTTAAAAAAGGCACCACATTCTGGTTTTGGACCACAAGGATAGAACTTTATAGAAAACTATTCCCAAGGGCAGGCCTGTGGGAAAAGTTGTAATAAACTAGCTCCCACCATTGTATTGTCTGGCAAAAAAAGAGAAAAAAAAATCAGCAAACAACTAAGTCTCTTCCTTTCTTTTCAAAGAAACGTGTATCATTATAATGCTGTTGTTTAAACTCTGTACATTACAAGTAACACAGGAATAAAAAAAGAAACCTATTCTAATCACAAGCAGTTATGACATGTCAAAAAAATGAGATTGCTTTCTCCAAAGAAAAGCTCTGAAATGTCACAATGATGCCTTAATTCAATGCAAAGAGGCTAATGTCCCTGTGCCTTTAAAAATCTTTTTAAGTGACCTTCTATTGTTTCTTTAGTTTCAATTTGCTTTGAAAAAGCAGCTCTAATGTAAGGATGTTCACATAATAAGATATCATTCAACATTAACAATATTTTGTATTGCATCAGACTTTTTTATGTCAGAATTTTGAGTCCATTTGCATCTTCTCTTAAAAGCAGAGTGAGAGATTATGTACTGAATAGATGTAGAAGGAAGTACAGAAAAGGTAACATTAAAAGAGATTCTCCAGCTTATATGTATCTGTAACATTTGTTCATGTTTATTAGGAGAGATAATAAGGAATGCATGCTGTAAATTATCTCAGAATACATACAGTATCTATTCAAAATTTGAATGATCCCTTTTACTAGACAATAATATAAAGAACAAAATAGTCATTTTCATTCACAGCCCATATCTTTTAGAAGTTTCTCTTTATATAATTTTGCTTGCAAATGGGGTAAAAACCTAGCTAGAACGCCACCTGCTATTAAATGTAGAGAGACTTAAAATTCCTCCTTGAGAAGGGCTACCATCACTGGGAGCAAGGCCCTTCCCCTCTATTAAGAATCAATTAGGAATGGAAAGGCAACAAAGCAACCACCTACACTGGAGAAAAGGATTACAAAAAACATAGCTTGAAGAGAAGCAAGGAGTCATAAGGCTGATCCCCTACTCTAGAAACAAATACCAGGTCATCCTCGTTGAGCAGCAGACATGGGCCACAGGGCAGGAGGATGTTGCGTATAAAGTGAAGAACACAGGAGGCTGAGCCTTAGCTGAGATAGTGTCCATTTTCACACATACTTGATGGATTTGGGAACATAGGAAATATTTTGCCACTCGAGTGCTGGTGATCGAAGTGGTTACAGGAAGGACTGATCTGAGATCAAAAGAACTTCAGAGGACTGTGCCAAGATACAGTATTGCCCTAATTTATGCAAGATTTAAGAAGTCTAAGTCTGGGAATATGAATTTGGAATCCAAGTCGTAAGCAGTGACAGAGCCCTGCTGAAAGCCAACTGGCTTAGAAGGTTTTGGCCCACTGACAGGAGCCTTCACAAGGTACAAAGACAGCTGTGATAGGCAGGATGGTCGTTTTTTAGATCCCTTTTCCTGCCCAAATATTCTTGGCTGATTTTTACTCCCTTACTTTGTCACGGCTCTACAAGGAAAATATGCAACATCTAAATAATACTAAACTGAGTTAAAAAAAAAAACTCGTTCTAATTTGGTCAAAAAATGATAAATTAAAAACAGTTTCCCTATTTAAAGAGATTTTGTATTATCTTCAGGAAGTCTCAGAAGGCTGCCCTTTATGAAAAGATACTAAACATAGCAAAACAGTAACTAATAAGGATTTCTAGAAAGCTTTTTTTATATATAGACCAAATTTTAAAAGAGGAAACATTAACAGGATTTGTAACAGATAATGCAGTGGGTTGTGCTTTGTGCTTTGACTAGGTGAGAAATATACAGGTTCCCAAATCCTGTTTGGTGTTGGACATGTCATCTCCACCTCAGAAAAAGCAGCCAGCCAGTGCATAACTCAAAATCACATTGACTTCCCTCTCTGGTTCCTGCTCAGGTAATGGCTTTTCATTAATGCAAAATGAATGTTACTTCTCTCTTAAATTTTTGTTCAGAACAAATTAATTGCATCTCTCTATGTGAGGTACCTCAGGAAATAGTTTGCTCTGAGAACTCTTTCATAGTCTCACTACAGACAAGATCATGCGAAGTCTGAACCTCCTTGTCTGCACATTCCTTGACACTAACCCAGCAAGTTTTGAGTCCTCAGCTCTCTCCGCACACCTTCTGTGTGTGCCTCAGTGCGTGCAATGGCTGCCTACTGTAGAAAACATTGTAGAATGAGCCTCCTGTAGGAATTTCACTCTGTTGGGCTCTGCCACATTTTTTTGTACTATTTTAGGCACTTTTGACAGAAAAATCATAGCCAAATGATACTTAGGTCTTTGAATTTGATTTGAAGGACATTCAGAGGACAGTTTCAGGCCAAGTGTTTATTCAGTGTGTGCATAGATTGTGTGCTTCAAAGACCATTGTCGTCTGTGATGAGAACGTGACCCGCTCTGCACAACTTGGCCGGGACTTCAAGGGATGTTCCCTGGGGACGATGTCATCAGCAATGTAGATGGAAACCATTTATAATCCAGTCTCAGTGACAAGTACCACTTAGAAAGCTGGATGCTTTTTTGTGGGCAGCTTCAGGGTATAAGAGAAAATGCTTTGGGACTACATGCATCAGGTAGTATAGCTCAAAATGACAAAAGTTGCAGTCCATGAAGACCAGTTGCTGCAAGTGAGAGCAACCACTGTGTCTCAAACATGTGCACTGTTCTTTGAGACTGGCTGATTTTTGTGACTGTGTAACTTCCAGAAAGCACAAAGCTCTCTAAAAAGTAAAGTGTGCACTGGATCAGGTGAGGCAAAGCAGAGAATTCTCAAAGGAAAACATATTTTCCTACAAATTTGATGAACCACTTGTCCCTATGCAAGGGAGAAAGACAGAGGAATGAAAGTTAAATTTGATTAAACTAAATACAGGCATAAGATAGAAAAATTGTTCCATGAAAGACATTCCATAGGCTAAGGTGAATAATTACGTTTAACACTCCCATACCCAGACATTAATGACATGGATCTGGGCCAGCCTGTTCCCTCTCTCTCTCTTTTTTTTTTTCCTTCTCATTTGCAATACCACTGAAGTGAAATTAAATCTTATAAAACTTCTTTTGCATGTCTGTTTTCTAGATTTAACTCCATATGTATGTGCACACTTCAGAGGAGTTCCCAATTCTGCTGAGATTGTGAACAAATTATTTCTATTTGGCATCCTTAAATTAAGAGCCAATATACTATAATGGGAAGCACATTTTGCTTTTCAAATTCAGAATTATTAAAGCCATGACTGAAAAATTGTTAATTTGATAGGCTGAGTTCATATTTTTGAAAAATGCTGTTCCTGCATGCTTTGATGCCGAGTTTCATTTAGTGAAAGACCTTGATTAGCATGACTTGGAGATTTTTTTTTTTTTTTTAATCAGATATGTTTCTGAGCAAACTAAGAGCTTCAACACAATCTTTACATTCCTTCTGGTGAAGATGTGATGATCGAGCTTTTCAACAAGGAGTAATGCTTGGATCAAAAAGTTAATTCTATTCAAAAACTATTTATTCTTAGTCTTCCCATACATTCATCTAAGTTTATAAAGCTTCATTCCTTCACTAGAAATTCCTAAAGGCCTTTTTAAGGTGAGGTTGGAATGTGTGATTGGGAATAGTTTAGAAGTAAATTCCTTAATCTTCTCTAGGATTCCTTTCTTATTGAATTGGATACTTATATAATGTATCTGTAGTTATCAGATTAATGTATTATGTAGTCACAGAACAAAATTGTTTATCAAAAAAGAATCAGATTATGAAAACTGAAAAAAAAGAAATCCTTTCTATAAAGGAAAATACAATTATGGTGTTGACATATCTAATCCTTGAGCTGAGTCAGAGTAAAAAGAGTTAACAAACAAAATATTTCTAAAGAGGCTACTGTTTGGCTCTTCCTCACAATATTCCAGAAATATTTCATACGGAAGGAAAGAGATCTGATGTGTTTTTCAAGAGAAAACCAAAAATAAAAGGATTAAAATAGATGGAGAGCCTTTTTTCATATTTAGAACCTATTGGTCCTTAGGGTCGGAGAGCTGAAGTTTTCTGGGAGAGTTTTCGAGGAGCAACAGTAGAGAGAAAATAGAGATGACAATCTCAGATATGACAAAATGTCATCAGTCAGAATAATAGGACGGGTGAATTTTTTTTAGGAATAGGAAGTTTTTGCCTCAAAAACTTTTGAAGAACACGTACTATAGTTCTGTCTTTAATTGCCTTTCACCTTTTTTTTTTTTGTTGTTGTTTATTTGTTCTAATTTATTTTGTATTATTTCTGCACCGGGAAGGTTGAGATTTAATGTTTATATACAGTATGTATAAATAACTGAATAATTTAATATTTGAATGCTCTTCTACAAAAAGCAGTCAATGTTCATGTTAACATCTTATGCTAATCAAATTAAAGTTTCATTACAAAAATGTTTTTGTTCTGTTTTTGGGCAGAAAGCCATATCACTGTCCCAGTCAGTGAATCCGAGCTTTCCTTTCAGACCTAGACTGCTATATCTCTTTTTCTCTACCTTCTTTTACTCTTCTTTTGCTGCTTGACTTGTTGACCTTGCACAACTCTTGTAGTATTAGGAAGTACAGCAAATGCTGTCTGAGACCTGATGCCAAATTTCTGCTCTCTGCATTCTCCCACATGGTGAAGTGGAATCTCCAAAACCTCATAACCTGCCAGAGCTTAGGTTGATTTGTGCTTTGTTATTTGCTAACCCTCCTTTCTGGTTACTCCTTCCATTAGCTCTGCTGCATCCACTGCTGCTGGGGCTTGGTAGGTCCTCCCGAACACTGCTGGAGTGCTGGGAAAGGTTACATGTGCAACAACTTAGTGCAGATGAACAATTAGCCAAGGACAGCAGGATATAAAGAGGAGCAGAGCTGTGCAGGGAATGTGAAGAAGTGGTAAGGAATAAGGTTTGGTGCAGCAGTTGGCCAGGCCAGGCCAGGCCAGGCCAGGCCAGGCCAGGCCAGGCCAGGGCAGAGGATGGTTGGCAAAAACCTGCTGGAAATTTCCAGAGACTATCTTTTTATTGCTTCTGGTCTTGTCCCAGGATGGGAGCTATGTGCACTTGCTTTCCTGGACTCCTCTGACCAGTTTCCCAGGGGAAGGATTCATTTCCACACAGATTTCACTGGAATAATTCAGAGCTTGGAGATGGGCTGAATGGATTGATGTCTGGGAAATGTGAGCTGCCCTGAAATATAGTTATGGTCCTGTAAGCTTACTGAAAGCGACAGCTAGAACAGTGTTGCAAAAAGAGCTAGCTTTTGTCTTGATGCAGTGATTATAGGTGTTATCTCACTGAGTGCACTGCCCTTATATGGATTTCCAGGTATATTATTTTGAACCAAGTTTGAATGTTTACAGCCTACCTCACCCAGGAATCTCTTTTCATCCCAGTGTTTGTCCTATATGCTGTACTTCTGTGTTTGTGACTTCCAGAAGTGAGGTATAGGCATTTTTTATCTAAACAAAATATATTGAGTGACTCATAGTCCTTAAAGTTTCAACTCGTAAGTGACAACTAGGCTGTGGAGTCTCCTTCTCTGGAGATCTTCAAAACCCTCCTGAGTGAGACCCTGTGCCATGTGCTTTAGGTGTCCATGCTTGACACCTAGGGGAGCTGGACTAGACGATCTCTAGAGGTCCCTTCCAATTTCAACCATTCTGTGACTGTGATTCTGTAAATAACTGGCATAATTACAAATGAATTGAAATATGAATTAGAATGAAAATATTCAAAAATCTCTAATCCCTGCCTTGCTTGATTTTATGCAGTTATGCAGAGGAGCAGTATTTTCGGTTTTCAATGGAGGCTTATGATGCTCAGGAACTGAGTATGGATTTAGACATTTAAAGAAATATCTGATGGATTCTTACAATCAAGCTTGTCAGTTAGGATGTGAGATTTCTCAAATGATGTCTTAGTGAGTTCTACGGCACCCAGATATGGTCATTTACTGTGTCTGTATCCATAGAGATGGTGCATCTATATAAGAGCTTCCAGTCTCCTTTAGTACAAAGAACAGGTTAATTACACCTTTTGGGAAATAACATTGCACCTGAAAATTTTACTGAAATCCCATTCCTCGTAACTAGATAGTGCTTTTTATATATTTCTACATTATTAAAGCCCAAATTTGGTTTCTGTCTCTTTCAATTAGGGTGAAAAAAATGATTACATGAAATAGCTATGTTCTTAGTAAAATCTTTTTTCACAGTGTAAAAGACGTTGTGTTTTTCTCACCTGACCAGAGAAATGATAAGCAGAAAAACAACACTTGGTTGCTCAGAAATGCCACCTGAGGCTTCCTTGAGCAAGAAAAAGCTATGTCTTCTTTTCTTCCCTTTTTTCTGAAGTCATGCTTTAACTCACCAACTGTACAAGCTTCAGCTGATGATGATATACTCAACCGTACATTTGCTCATAGGTTAGATTTAGGGAAACGTGAAGATTAGGGCCTTGAACAGTAGCTTCTTTTGTTTGCAGCTTATTTTATTCTGGGCTAACTGTGCAGTCATGATGGAATATGACACTAGATAGCTCATGAAAGTACTAATCTGAGTGTAGTCTCTCATATCTCAATACTTTGGCATTTCCTTCAAAACTGGCTGTGGTTTTACTATCAGAAGTTCTTAGATGGTCTTTTGTTGAGCCTGGAGATGTGTGCCTGGGAAACCCAGGGGCTGTATGACTCGTTCATCTTGGTTAGACATGTATCTTTTTGCAGCTATTTTCTCCCTTCCACAAAGATGGATGTCGCAAAAAAAGGTTTTTCTTTTCGAGACACTATTGAGCCTCGCTAACATTGGAAAATAGATTAGAACATAAATTTTGATATGAACTACCATGGTTGCTGTCCTAGAGTTGTGGAGTGGGTTTCTATATAGACACTCTTTTCCAGAATATTTTCCAATAGTTTCCACTGAGGAGGCAAGAGAATCAGAATTGTGTGAAATATGTGGAATTGTTGTTATAAAAGAAATTGTCCAATGTTTATTCTAGGAAAATTACATTATATAAGATGGATATTTTCTTTTTTTCTCCCCTTCATTAAAGATTAGTCTGCTTATACATTTTTAGTCCATCTTGCTCTTAGAATCAGTGAGTTTTTTTACTTATCTCCTCCTTTTTCTTCCATGCTTCCTATCATACAATTTGCTTTCTATTTTCATATATTCTTTCTTCATTGTCCAGTCACTGAATGGAAACCAGGCTCCACCGTGATTAAGCTTAAGTGTTGCATCTGAGCAAACATCTCAGTAGTTTTAGAATGAGGCAGAACATTTTTTTTTTCTTGGAAATAAGAAATGTTAACCTCTTCTACGCATTCTACAATAAAATGGATCACCAAAGTATACTTGTGCTCTGAGAAAATTAATTTAATATCTGGAAAAACCCACAGGCTCAGGGTTCTGAATCATGGCATGTCCACTCATGGGTCATGCAAGCAGCAAAAGACTTTGCTACCAAGTTATGTTACTCATGTTACTCACTCACCCTGTTAAGAGATTTGAAACTTTTTTTTTCAGTATCCTCAAAAAATTGCAGAGAATTGTTTTATGTCTCTGTGCCTATGCAAAAAGTAAAAACCCCACAGTAAACTGACTTCAGAGTAAAACAGATTGTGTGTTGACTCTAAGCCTTCCAGTCACTCTTCTAATGGGTGAAGCAGTATAGTGCATGATATTCTAACACATTTCCTATTTAACTGTAGAACAAAATTGCTGACTGCACTATTAATACAATACATTTAATGAAGGGTGCAGGACAAGAGAGTAAGGGGTAGAGAGCAAGAGGTTCTGAAGAAATGACAGATTGTGAATATTGTGCTGTTAAAAAGGTGTGAGCATTTCTCTTCTCCGTTTTTGCTACATTTTATTCCATTTCCAGATGCCTCATCATTTTGTGTTTCTCATTTGATCTTCTTCCCATCAGTTAGGTGTGCCTTTTCCTTATCCTGGCCAAATAACTCAAATGTTAATGCTAACGCTGTGACTTTTCACCCCCAAAAATATCTTAATTGCCTTTGAAGAATCTATCTTTGACATTAGAGCTGCTAAAAGTTTGCTGGGGTGGAGCTGCCCAATCTCCCTGCACCCTTCCAGTCTTGTGTTCTGCATCCTGTGGTTTTGGTTCTGATGCTGTGATTTAAGCCAGGAAGAAGGAGGATATACTTGTCAGTTGCACTATTTTGGGGGCTAAATTGCACTGTTTATGGGTCAGCTGCCATTCCTTTTTTTTTATTATTTTTTAACGTATAGTAACATATGTCTGAGAAAATAGGTGATCACTTATGTCTCTGCCAATACTTTTTCTTTCTGCTTTCCTAATGTACTATAGGAAGAAGAAAAAAAAAAAACCAACAAAATTAGACACATATCCACCATTCTGCTGTGCATCTGCCAACAATGGAGAGCTTGTTCCTTCCTTCTTCCCGAAAACCCTGTCCATGAGACAGCTCTGCTTTTTTGTGCCTTCAGTTGAGACCAGCCAATGGTGTCCAGCCATTGCAAGCTGGCATCTGCACAAGAATGAGATATGTTCCAGTGTCCTCCACTGCGCTTGCGTGCCTGGGGAGGGACACTTGCAAAGGGCAAGTCGCCACTTAACTAACATATTCTGAATTTTGAACGCTGGGAGGTATGCACATGTGGGTAGAGCTGGAAGCTGAAGTTCGACTTCAGGACAAGTTGGCAACCCATAGACTGCAAATTAATGACAGAAACCTCCTCCCTGTGTTGTACGTCAGCCTTGCTCTTGCTTGCTCTGTATCTGCTCTATTGTACAGGCGCTAACAGCTTTTCAAAAATAATGGGAGCACGATTATTTTTCCCCCAAAAAAAAAAAAAAAAAGAAAAAAATGAGGAAGTCAGTAAAGTGTGCACTGAACCAGACTGCAGTCCTACGAGAGCAAAGTATTTTGCTGCCAAATGCTGTCTTATTTGCCTTCGGAGCTGTCTGCATTAATGAGTACCTCCAAGTTGAGGTTATTTACATAAGGTATTGTTCTCATGTCACTGCCACAGAGAGCAGCTCCTTGCTAGGTGAGAGAGGAGAAAGAGAGAGAGAATGCTGCAACTGGATGTGGAGAATACTCTATTTAATGCAGTGGTGGGAAGGATAAGCTATTCCTCTGATAATACTAGCACAGGAGATGCCGTTACATAGGTCCATCAGAGACAGATCTTTACAGGCAAACTGTGGATCTCTGCTTCATTAGTTCCTTCTGGCTGGTCTGCTTGCTTAGGGTTCTCAGCCCTTCCTAGCCTATTTGGTCTGATGCGAAAAAGAGGTGAGCTGAAACCCTGCAGAAAAGTAGTAGGAGCATGGAAACCACAGGTGTGCTCCATGCCCAGACTTGGAAAGCACTTCTGCTCATCCTCTCAGGGTAAAATGCAGTGGCTACCACCAGAGGACTGACACTGAAAGACTTCATATGGCTACTGAGAGTCTCTGCCACACTTACTATTGCCACACTGCTCCTGACGGTCTTGGACCAGCATGGGGTGACAACACCACTAATGTTTTAGACTTGCAAGAAGATAAACAAAAACAAAATAATCAGTCAGAAACCTTGTATCATCACCCTCCCTCTGCCTCGCCACAAAGTATTAATAAGTTCTGTCATATTCTTAAGACAGTCTTATTATAGTTTGAATAGAATGCTGTTCAAAATTGTGTTTAAGTCCAATGCTGTCACTGACACAAAACTAATCTTGATCTAAGTGCAAGAGAAACTGAGTGTAAAACCTTTGAGTATATCTAAAACCAAAGATTTCTTTGCAGTTCTCTCTTGCTGAAGCACTGGCTCGACTCATTCAAAGATGAGTCAGAAACCTCTTTAATGTTTGGTTTTTCTGCCCTAACATATAAAACTTCATGACTTAAAATAACTCTAATGACTGGGGACCAAAATTCAATACCATTTTTACTTAAATGAGCAGAGACTTAATTACTATATAATTTATATAATGTGTATTTACTGAGAGTGATGTAATAATATCTACTAATGTTTTGAGAAACTCTAGTAATACCTCTAAATTATGCAAATACTCTAAAAAAGCTGAGTGAATAATTGTTTCTCGGACAATGTATGATTTCCAGCTTTGTGCAGCCCATTTGACCAATCTGTTTTGATATTTTTCAAGTGCTAGAATTTACATTCCATCAGAAATACTACTGTACTGGTGGTGACCTGTTTATCCAGAAAAATTTCTACAACAATTTAATTTACATAGAAGTAATTTCATTTAAATTAAACTTTTTTAAAAAACTCATTAACTTTTTTATGCAGTTAATTTGTACATCCTTTTGAACATCCAAATTGTTTGAGATTGTTTGTACCAAGTGAAAAGGGACTACCCTTTTCAAAATGGGTTAACAAATTTGGAAATAGACAATATTATTTCAGATAAGGGAGGTCCACTCCTGGATTTAATCAGGAGTAGTTATTCTGGAGCAACTGCAAAGTAAGCTTTTATTTTCTTTCAAAGGCAAGGTTTAAATTCTTCCTCTTAAAAAAATGCTGAAGTATTTAACAAAACTGCCTAGGGGTTAGAAGTCATACATAATTACTACTTTTCAGAAAAAAAACTAAGCGAGAAAAAGTGTTCAAAATGTGTGATGGGTTCTAAACAAAAACTTTGGTAGCACCCTAACTCAATATTGGTAAAGCTGTAGGATGGCTAATGATGATCATGATGTCTTCCTAGAGGGAAAATTCTCAAATGACTCTGTCTAATTTTGACAAAATGCACTCTAAGCAGAGGGTCCCTCAATATACAACATAACTCTGTTGATGGTAGGTGCTGTGTGTTATACTTGTTGACTTAATTTCAATATCTTGTTTGCAAAGATCCCAGCTTGTTTTGTTCTGGATCACTACTAGCTTTAGGACAAAGTTATTTATTTCAACATTTTGGTACTTTAAGCCATAAAAATAAACAGGCACATCTACTGCTGTGTACTTCAAAACACATATAGTTCTCAGGAAGTTCCCAGAGAGTACGTAAGCGACAAGAGCTTAGTCATCTCTGTGTTGCACAGAAGAAAAGTGAAACCTTTGGAGGAGTTTGATAACATGTTCAGTGCATATGGATTAAATCAGAAGTAAGAAGAAGTAATAGTTTCACCCTATTTCCTATAACAGTCACTTTGAGATGGTATTTCTAATTATAAGCTATATACATACACCTTTAGGTGTATATTAATAAGCTGATGAGTCCAGAGGACAGCTGGCAGTGGTGCTTGCAGTAAACATGGTCTGTGAAGAAACACTAGAGGAAGTAAGGGTGTTGAGTCTAGAAAAGACTAAAAGGAGGCATGTTAATAGTTTTCAAGGATGTAGAAGGCTTCTGTAGAAAGTAAGGGAATAGTCAGTACAGGACTTTATCAGGAAAATAAGTAACTCTGAATGCAAGAAGGGTGCGCAATAAGTAAGGCGTTAAAGGACAATTTTTTAAGACTGTAGATACATATTCACTGAAATAGATGTAGGGACACCATTGGCTCCGTGCTATGAACAGATAAAAAAGACCTACTTCAACACTGACATGCACAATTGACTGTGCTGGGCTGGGCTGCTGAGGTTTTTTTTCTAAGATACTGAAATGAGAAATTGTTTAAACAGAGCAGCCTAATAGGAACTTCCTATAGCATGCTCCAGATAGTAATTCTAGAGACATGGGGAAAGATCATACAATTTAATGAAAGAAAACAAGTGATCCTTCCCAAGCGAAAATGTCCATCTTTTATTGCAAGCTTATTACAAGCTTATTAAGCTTATTATTAAGCTTATTAATCTTTTTGTCTTTGATATACTACATATACTTCATCCTTAATATAATGAGGTTTATCCAGACTCATTTTCACATGTTAAATGTGATGCATACAACTATATCCCCATAACATTAAAAACTAGGTCTTTCCAAAAACTAGTCAGCATTATTTTTTTAAAAAAACTGAAAAGTATCTTTGTAAAGCTTCTATTTGGAAAAAAAAAGTTTATTATTCTTAGAATGGTGGAGGAAGGGTCAAATATGGAAATAAGCAAGCAGAAGTCTCATGACGTGTTTTAGAGAAAAAGAGCAAAAGATCACGATGTTTCAGTCTTTAAAAAAGAAAAAGTAAGGTACAATATGCCTTGGAATTAAAAAAAAATAGGCACTATATTTGGCTGAATTCAATGGAGAATTTATCTAGATACTAATCCAATTAAAATGCAGTAAAGTAAATATTCTCGATAACAGGATAATATGTAACATTATTTTCTTAGAACAAAAAGAACCCTTAGATCTGTGTCTGTGTCCTCAGAGTTACCATGGCCAGTAAATGCAGTACAGCTATTTTGCAGGAAAAACAAAGCAATTGACTTCAACTTTTTTCGGGCAAAGGAATAACTTTTAGGGAAAGTGCTGCAAAACTACTCTTCCATATTTGTTTCCAGCTGCAGCAGCCAGTGGATTTGGTTATATTTGCCCCACTGATTCTCTAAAGTTTGGGCTGCCATCAAGAAAAAAAATGCCAGGAACCATAGAAAAGCAAACAGTGACTGAAATAGCTGGAAATTAGGCAAGAAGGGAGGGTTCTATCTTAGCAATTATCATAAATACAGTTTCTAGGGAGTAACTCCAAAACTAAAACTTGTGCTTTAATGATTCTGGAGAGCATATGGTCTGACAAAGTATCATGTGTTGTCAAAGTTAACATACTTGCTCTTTGGATGGATGATTTGCCAGCTCTTCCTCTTGGCATGTTTGCTTGTTTGCTCTTAATAACAGACTGTGGTCAGATGATTGCCACAGGCTGTGATGTGATTTCTCACATATTCTGGTGTCCATTGACTGCCCATTCCTTGAGTTTGTCTCCTTCATTTCTGCAAGGGCAGAAAGAATGTTGAGAAAGGTCCTCTTGTAGCGTCATATCTGAACTACCTTTATTAAATATCCAATATATAAATGTTTACTAAATAAATATATGATTTACTAGTTAAACGTTTGGTAAATAACAACATTTTCTATAGTGTCCCAAATTGGTTGGTCTGATTTGCCACTGGAATGGTTGAGGAATACTCACCTGAGCTGTTCTACTAGCTCTGCTTCTGAGAGCAGTAACCTCAGGCAGAGGCGTTGTGATAATCGGTGGGAAAGTAGAATGCTTGTAACCTCTAGAGACTTTTCTACATTTTTTTTCACTAGAACCATAGTTTTGGTTGATTTCCAGAAGCACTAAGTTCCAAAACATATGTTGAAATATATAAAAGAATACAACTTGTAACAGGACTGGAAATAAATCATGAAGAATCAGTCATGAATAAAGAAGATGAACAAATATGTTTGGAAACATATTTGGTGAAATTAGAAGCAAGTTAATTATCTTGCTGCTAAAACAGAGAAAATTTTAAGGCTTGAAAAAAGTGGTGGTGATCAGGTGACGTGCAAATTATTAGATGGGATATCATGTATTCTTCAAAGTAAAACTTGTGTTTTCTTGTTTTGCTGCTCCCTCTTCAAAAATATTTCTCAGTTTCCAGGCATAAGCAACATCTTATCAAGTAGATGACATGTTTGATATCGCAAGTTCTTTATTTAGATGCCAGAATCACTTGATGGCTCCCTCTGTCTCCTGCAATTGAACTCTGTCCTTATTTGAGCACTATTATCACTTTGTAGAACCACATAAAAAGGAACTGAAGTCAGAAAAGTTTGAAATTGAAATGAGATTTTTCGTTTTAAGTAATGATAATTAATAATGTTCTGCATAGTGGATTTACTTTCATTTGTCTTTGCATTCAGATTAGATGCCTTATTACAATGCCCAAGTTCTATCATAAATTGGCAGAATTAATTCAGAAAACTTTCAGTGAAATTCCATGGTTTACATCATGCAAGACTTTCTTCTAATTAAATAGTTGATGTGAATTAATATACTGCTACTTTCTTTTCTTCTTTTATGCCCACTTTATCTTTCTTCTAAAGATGTTACAGAATTCCAGGACTTGGAAATAAATATTTAATTACCTTATTCAAAAAACTAGATGTATCTAAAAAAAATTGACCCAAACACTCTAAAACCTGACTTCTTCAGTGCAGATTTGCTGTATAACGTGACTTCCTCTGTTTCTTTGATATTGACAACTCATATTCATGAGTTGTTTCCTGGCACTATTTCCAGAGCACTAAGGATCTAACAGAATCTAGAAAAAAAGTAACTTTTGAGAAGTCTGTCTAACTTTTTACTAACCTACTGTTTCTCGGTCTTATTTTCTAGTTTTAAAAATGCAGAAAGGTCAAATTCTGCAGTATATTTTTAAGCAGCATACATGATATTCAGATGTAGCATTTACAAAACCATTACTAAATTTGAAAACAATCTTGGGCTGCATTTCACCTAGGCTGGCTTTCTGTATTGTCACTTATGCATACAGTTTCTTCAGAAAATATTATTACTTTCTAACATGCATCTTCCTGCTCTGGGAAGCAAGTTTGCTTTAGGAACAAATGTTCTGGACTGTTTTTTTCTTCCCCTTAGGAGCTACAATGCTCCCCAAATATAGGTTAAATTAGGGGGACAGTTCTACCACCAAAAGAGGCAGGTGTATCTAAAGGTTCATAAGACTCTACATATTAATATTCAGGGTGCTGAGGGACTCTTGCCTCTGCATGTAGCTGGCTGCCAGGAAGGGTCATCAGGGCACTGTAAGGTGCCCTTGTTCATCGAGGAACCAGAAACTTGCCTTCCCATCCTCATGCACATAGGGAGGGAATGTGGTAGAGATCTTCATTTGTTAACTGCTTAATTGTTAAACTACCTGTTCAGAAAGGAGGAAACTGTAAATTAAAGTCCTTCTTAAGCCCCCTGCTTGCCAAGCTGGGAGCAAGGCGATGCTCCCGTTGAATCGGGACCGCAGTGCAAAATAAAGCACAAGTCTCCTCGGAGACTGGAGCGAAAGAAAGCTAAATCCACCAACACCGTATACCTGCAAGGCAACTCTGCCGCTCTGGGCAGCCCAGAGACAGTAGCTGCTGGCTGCCCTTTAAGGCTCCATGCTTCCCTGTTGGCATCTGGCAAGCCAGAGCATGCTACTCTCAGTGAGAAGTGGATGCTCTCTGTCCTCAGAGCTGCCTGTCCGTGGTGATGAACATGGAGGTGAGGGGTGAGAAGAGAAGAACGGGTTGGAGGGGCATGAATGATGGGAGGGCAAGGAGATGCAGGAAGGAAAAATCCAGGAAAACAAGCTCAGGCTATATTTAGTTTGAGTACCAGCAAGAAGTTCACAGCTAGGAGAGGTTAAACTTCAATTAGCCCCTTCAGAGAATTTTGTCAACAATCTCTACATGGGAACTGATTGCACAGACAAGCAGCTGATTAACTTGACCAGCTATTGCTATATTAAATCTGAAAGCCAGATATTTTTAGGACACAAGTTTGACATATCTGCATGATATAGATATATATATAATTTTTCTCTGGGGAAACATTTGCTGCACATTTTTATGCTCACAATCCCTGACTGTAGTATGGAGCAGTAGACCATGCAATCAGATCAACAGAGCCTCAGATAGAGCTGCATCATGTTCAAGATGAATTTGTTCTGGGGATCTCCGCCTTCACTCAAGTTACAAATATCACAACTTTGCAATTAAGCCAACTGGGACAATTTCAGCAATTTAAGCTTTAACTAAGCAATTTAAAGTGTTTCCTTCCTAAATACTAAAACAAATATTTACTACCTACATAAAAGCTATTACTGGTGAGGATGCTAGTTCCGCTGGGCTACACAAGACTTAATTGCAGAACATGAGTCAACAGGAAAGCAGAGGGAGGCAAGAGTGGTGGTTACAGCAGGGATGGAGTAGCTGCAGGACATAAAGGTGTATAAAGAGGTTTTTGTTTCAAGACCGGAGACCTGGGGTTCTTGGAAGCTCTAGGTGTAGTCCAGGCTAGTATGCAAAGAGTAACACAACCCAGAAAACAGATTTTGAAGCAAAATGAAAGAAGCTTGGTGGCCTCTATGGAAACACAGGCTCATTTTAGGTGTCTCCAGGTTTGGGTAGGTGCATGTGTGCATGGCAAGGAGAATCACTGAGCAGGTGAGATGGTGGCACCAAGCTGCAGATGGCTGGGGAGCACGGCACAGTTTGGGCAGCCAAGTGAGCCTTTTGATCAGTGCATGGGACCTGGCAATCTTGAGGCTCGATCTTGCCAAGCATGGGAATTTTGAAGAGATTCAGTCATTCCTTTAGGATATATGACTGAAGTTCACAAGAGTTATCTCTAAAGCTTACCAGATTCAAAGAGCGACTCCTTCTTTCTCCCCGTCCCCCACACATGCACACACTACATTACAGGAAAGTTAATACGCCTGTTTGATCTTTGTTGTGTACCAGCAATTCAATTTGAAATATAGTAAGCACACAATTACAGCAAGTAATAGCATTATTTGTTTGCAAAACTGTTTGATCTAAAGGTTAAAGCACTTAGAACAAAATCAGGTAAACATAGGTCATGCAGGATAAGGTAATTAGATTCTCTTGGAGCAATATGAAGAAATAATTATCAATAAACTGCCAAGCATTACAGCAATTTCTGTGGGGTACTTTCTACCCAGTTTCTGGCAAATAAGTCATTGCCTCAAAGAAATCACTGCATTATTCTCAGTGATGTGTTTCTAATGCTCAGATGCTGTGTGTCTCTCTCCACTGATGCTATTAATTGGTTTAGAGGCACATCCCCACTTTGTCATTTCTAAAGGTAAAGGCTGTTCTGTGTTTTGTTAATGATGACAGCATTGCCAAGAAAAAGGAAGGTCTAAAATATTTAACATTAAGAACATGACAGATTAAATAACCTCCACAGTCCTAATAATCATCAATCAAAATGTAGGAGATGACAAGGTGAAATTTCTAACATGACATTTTGTCACTTGGGGTAGTCACTTAAACTGACAAAAGCTATACATTCTGCTCTGCTGCTTCTTTACTCTAATTGGGCCAATTTTACTATCATGCTATTATCCTGCACAGATGAACTGGTGACAAACAAAGAGGCTTTTGTGATCTCAGTAGAATATTTTTCCATGAGCTCAAGAAAATATCTTCTTTGCCAGAAAAGACAGAAAATTGTCCCTGCATTTTGTGACTGGCCAGACGCCCAAGTCTCACATCTATCTGGAAAAAAAGTTTTATCTTTATTTTTAGTTCCTGCTTCCTTATTGTGGGATCTTGCAGAAAAGGCCTCAACTCTGGGGAACTTTAATTGTGTTCGGGATTTCTCCTGTTATGTGTGGAAGTAAATTTCCTCAGGATATGATGAAGGAAAAATACGGATAAATTTCCATTCCCTGATTCTACATTTTTGGCAGTATCCTTTAAATTACTCCAATTTTTTAATATGCAGCAGCACATAATAATTCTTTTTAAGCATATAGTAACCTGAAACTTGGTTGTTTTAGCACATGCCTCACTGTAGTTATGGGGCATCCTAACCCCTTTTAGAAAGTCTGGACTTTGGAAGAACATTTAACAAAAACAGCTGCATGAAAGAAGTAAGGAACTGAGTCTATGAATTGTTGATATAATGTAAAATCCTGTAACAACCAATCTCATTAAAAACAAATCAAATCTTATTTGTTGCCATTCAGAAACTTTGCTCAAAAAAATATATTTAGTAATGCACATTTGTTAACATGGAATAAAATTACATTGGAGTACCTGGGCACATATCCAGCTGATTTAAATTTCTGTAATTTCACAGAAGCGTTAAGCTGTTCAAATGTATTGCTATCAAGAAACAGTAGGTTATAAAAATAAGCGTTGTTTTTCTGATTGATAGAAATAGGAAAATGTCACTATCAATGCTCCATGTCTGCAACAGAGATTCCCTTTGTTTTCATCTACTGAATAACGTATTTATACTCATTGTTTTGGAGACAGTGAATTTGGAAAACCGAGGTTAAATACTTCTCTCAATTAACACATTTTAGGCTTCACAGTTCAGATTAAATATTTGGCAGGTGGTACGAGCTATTTACTATTACTTGAGGCATGAAGTCAAAACCTGTAATCTCACAAGAAAGGCTATGAGGGTGTCTCTTCAGCAAAGGAGTTTGGTCTCTCTTTTTCATTTTTAACACTACTACCCTCTCCCCTGTGTGTGTATATTACAAATACCACACTTCTAGCTCTGCTGAGAGCTGTGACTGTTTTGCTGAGCATTGTCACATGTCATTCCCACACATCCTGCTGTTATTTTTGACTTTCCTAACTTCCAAGGTCCTACATCAGTTCTGGTGTCTGCTGAAGGATGTCCCTCTCCAGCCTTTGCAGCTACTCCGTGTGCAGCCAGCCCTAGCTGAACCGAACATTCAGTCTGCCTCCATCCCAGACACCTCATAGGTGCCTCCTGGGCTCATGTCTCCTGCTTCAGCACCAGTGCTGAGCCTGGCTACCATGAGTAGCTACCATGGCTATTTGCTCTGTGTGTCCTTCTGGCCCATCAGCTATGGAACTCACATCTTGTCTGCACCAGCAACTGTGGCTCTGTATCTTGTTCATGCTGTTGGTTATTCCCTCCCCAAATCTGTTTTCTTTGCCTCACAGGCTCTTCTCTGCAGTCTGCATTTGCTTGGTCACTTTTTCATCCAGACAACTTCATCTCCCACCCATGCGGGCTAAAGGCAGGGAAGGCAGGTGCTGCTCCCTGAAAAGCCAGAGTAAACTACTGAAACCTCGAAGGTAGGTTGCCCTCCTAAACAGATAAGCTCTGCTGAAACCTATTACTTGTAATAAGATTTTTTTAGTCAATAACTGTCACCTACTACAAAAGAAGTGCATTGATAACTGAATCGCAGAAGGGTTGAGGTTCGAAGGTACCTCTAGACATCATCTAGTTCAACCTCCTTGCTCAAGCAGGGACCTCTACTGCATGTGCCACAGGGTGGCATCCAGGTGGGTTTTGAAGATTTCCAAAGCAGACTCTCTGGGCAACCTCTTCCAGTGCTCTGTCACCCTCACAGGAAAGATGTTCTTCCTCACATGGAGATGGAGGTTCCTATATTTTAATTTATACCTATTACCCCCTGTCCTGTCACTGGCCACCACCAAGAAGAGCTTGGCCCCATCTTCTTTACATTCTCCCCTCAGGTATTTACACATATTGATAAGATCTCCTCTCAATCTTTTCTTCTCCAGGCTAAACAGACCCAGCTCACTTAGTCTTTCCTCATATGACAGATGCTCCAGTCCCTTAATCATCTTCATTGCTCTAATCAACTTTGTTTCTCTAAAGTTTGGCGTTTTTGGTGGTACATTAAAATAAAACCCAAGAATGCGTAAAGTATGACCCAAACAAGTTTAAGCCCATTAAGGAGCTATGAGAAGCTTATTGTTCAGAAGTTGGAATCACTCTCCTAATCACAAATGCACTTTGCATCAGCAATGGTTTCTGATAATGGAGACATACTTTCATGGAACAAAACATAAAAATGCATTAATTAAGAAATGAAATTGCTACGAAGGAATACGCAGAACTAGAAATACATAGAAACATGTATTTTGGCAGAAAACTCTTCAAGGACATGACAGGAGATGACTTTAAAAGGGTCATATAAAGGACTACTATAAAGCAACATACTCACTATCTGGCAGTGCATAATATCTTTATTTAGAACAATAAAGTATATGTTTATAATGTAAATTCCAAATTAGAACTGGTATAAAAAGGGATCAGGGAAAACATCTATCTTTAAGAGGACACATATATACATACACATCATATTTTATAAACTTTGTAGATTACCTTCAGTCAGAATGTAACTATGTAAGACTGTGCTGACATTTACATTAAAATATATGAATTTGCCCATGATGCAACCAGCAAAAGTCTGTGTCTCTATCACTAAAGAGTCTGAAGTTTCCGCGTTCCATTGATTTTCTAACATAATAGTAACATGCCACCATTGCTGTAGATCTGTATTTAATAAAGTTGAATCAAATTCATGAATTGAAGAATGCTGGTTAATTCTTAAATGTAAATATAACTCAAAATATCTATAATTTATATATGGTTAACTTTTCATTTTAATAGTTGTATGCTGTGTACTGAACAGTTTCAGCATATTACAGAGAGACAGCAACAGAGAAAACAGAGCTGGTGAAGATCAGAATCCAAAAAAAAAAAAAAAAAGTGCAGGTTGCACACATACTCCATAGTATAGCACATTAGTTTTTTATAAGCTTATTTATAAAATGACCTTGTGATGAAATAAGTACCATTAATTTATTCAAGTAAACACACATCTAAAATAGCACATCGAATTACTCAGTGTATCACTGTCTGCTTTTTATTCTCACAAGGCCACTATTAATTGCATGCAAAGTTCAACTACTCCAAAGGAAACTTAAACATGTTAGTTTCTCACAAAAAACGCAGATATCTGGATCCCAAATCTGGTTGACTTTCTTAGAAATAAAATGCCTCACATGCTTTCACTGATTTCATTTCATTTCATCAGAAAAAGGATATTTATTTTTTATCCATGATGTTGCATGGACTGTGTCTCCTTAAACTACATATCTAAAAATGGATAATTCTTCAGAAATTAAATAGCTTAAAACTGGATAAACAAGTAAGGGACTATTCCTGCTACCACTACCCACACAGAAAAGTAACTTACTTATTTTGTTTGTATTGATTTCAAAGGTCTCTCACAAGCCAATACTCTTTCAAAATTTCACTATGCCTGAAGTAAGGACTACCGAAGTGGGTAGACAAAATGGGTAGAGAAGACTTTCAGATAATTTCATAATTATATATCCAAGTGTCATGCTATCAATCCTATTCAGAAATGTCTAAAAGCATCCCTCAGCTTTGCAAAATTATGTTGAAATCAAATAGGTTTGGGAACACCTGAAAAACCACAGGCTGTCACAAATAGTTCTGCTAAACTTATTCTATGTGGTATTTGTTCATTTGATGCATACTCAAACTGAGAACAATGTTTATGATGTGAGGTCAGAAGGCTTATACACGAATTTTCCTTTTGTACCAATGTACCCTTAAATTTGCTGGGCTCTGTGGTAGAGAGGAAAGTACAGGACATTATTTAAAAAGCATCACAGCTGTTGCCACAGCTCCAGAGTGCTATGCTTGAAACACAAGCATTTTGTAGTAGTCTATCTGTGGTTAGTTTACTTCAATTTACACAACCTCTTATCTTTTCTCATCAAACAGTAGACTGTATACTAAGGAGTCTAAAATATCATGTATTTTGAATGTCAAAGTATAATTTGAGGCACACCAATGTGCAATGCTATTGTATATTTGATTTTCTGGAAAATACATATCTAGGAAAAGTAACATTCTTATGAACAAAGAATATTAATAAATACTAGATGTTTAACAGAATCTATGAAAAATATTGTAAGATTTCAAATTCATAAAAGTGATCTGAGGACATATCATATATCAACATGAAAAAAATAATATTTTTATAAATTGTATAACGATAATTGTTTTCATGTACTGTGGATACATTTCCTTTCCTCAAAGCTTATAGGCAGTTATTCTCCACATTACCAGTAAGGTGCACATTTCTCATCAAATATTGAACCATGCTGACATTTCCTTCAGGGTAACTCTTAAATAGGTTTGAAACATAAAGTCTGTGAGCCTAGTGAATAAAGAACTACACACTGTCATTTAAGATTGAGCTACAGATGGAGAAATCTGTTTAATTTTTGTAGAGCTGAAACTTGCTTTTCAGAAGTTCTGGGACCTTTTTAATTTCTATTGAGCAGTGAGTGCCCCAGTATCTTCTGACTAATGAAACATATTTTGATATAGTCTACAAGAAGTTCATAAGAAGTTGCAAACCCCAGAGCTCAGATAACACACAATTTACACAGTCTGAACTTGGGGACTCTTTATGACACTCAAGCAGTACAAAATGACCTCAGTATAAATAAAAACTAGATCCACATGATCCAGTCCTGGTCTCAGAGAAGTCAAGAGAAGGTCTGCTATTGATTTCAGTTGGGTTAAAATTCCAGGCAAAGTGACTATACATATTTATATGTATAAATTCTGTGATCAAACTTAGTATGGTTTTGAGGAGTTTTATTTTTGGTAGTGTGAAAGATCATATTTACTAGTAATACACATACATATATATGCCTATCACAATCTTCTGACATTTGGTTTCCATAAAATTTTGTAGATGATTAAAACATCCACAAGAATTCTTTAAAAATTAAGTAATTATATACTTTAAAGATAAATTCAACTTTATGAAAAACATTAAAAGAGTTTTTTATTATTTTAAGTTACTTAAATTAAAACTCTTCCTGACCTAGTTACTGGCTGTTAAGACAGTCTGTCATTTGAGGTGCGCATCCTCTACATTCGAAGTACAACCGCTTAAGATAGATAAATGATTCATATCTATTATCTGGAAAGACTCAAGACAAAAAGATGCACAAGTGTACTTGCAATTTCTACTATGTAGAGTTCACCTGAAAATGTGTATCTGTACATCAGTCCTGTACATATTCTGTGTATGCAACAACATCAATAGATGCAAAAGACAAGTGGGAAACAAAGTTGTTCTGTTTCAAGAGAATTCATCTTAAGAGTGGAAAATGCTAGGATATTAAAGCTTATTAATCATTTAAAACACAATGCAAACATTAATTACAGCTGATGCAAGTAAAAGCTAAATACATCCTCTGGATCTTTCAATTTTTCTATGCTATATATGTAAAGACAAGATATCAATGGCATGCATCTTCCCAATTTAAAATGCATATCATGGGTTTGCCTTTATTCTGATGTTTGAACGCAGTTCAGACTCTTCACTGTCCCTTCCATTTCTGTGGCTAGAGATTTCAGCAGTGTATACATATCCATCAGTTACTCCTAATTCCTGTACTATCACCTCCTGTGTACTTTTTCTTCATCCAGCATTGCTTCTCCCAAACAGAGACTATCCATTCTGATGAATTCTTGAGGCTTTCTGGGGTGGGCACACAGCCACTAGATAGCCAATAGAGACCACGTTGCTGTACACAAGACCATTGCCAGACATAAACCCAGTTCCTTATATGTAAAAGGCTGGTTCATGGCTTGACTGCCTTCAAGCTGTATATACAAAATTGAAGAGTATGTTATCTGTATCCATTTCTCCGTTTTCTGTCAGTTCAGAGAACTCCACTTGAGGACATCAAGGAAAGGCAGAGGATACAGAATTTAAATTAAGGATGCAAACATATTTATGACTTTGAATGATCACCCATAGTTGGAGGCATTTGAAAGATGTGTTTTGTTCTGGACTTTGTCAAAATCATCTCCAGGTATTAATGTAAATAAAAATCCCCAAACGCCACACAAGGTAGATATTCACATAAGATAGAGTCCTGCTCAGTGCACACTTAATGTTGCTCAATTCAGTGTTGGTTTCACAGTAACAAACACAAATTGTCCTCGTTTCTATATCATGTCTATGGAGTTATGGGCAGCAAAAACAGATGCAGACTCAGTCTGTCACTCCAGAAGGAATACGAATGCGCTTAAAGCTGCTTCATTTATGAAGCGAACATGAAACTGTTACCTGCTTGGAGAGAAATAGGAGAAATCATAACTCTGCTGATTAGCTTTCCTCTCTTTAACATTGAACAGTACAGCTTTTAAAAAAACAAAGACATTTTTTATTAGAAATTTGGAAATCGGTGTCTGCAGTGCCACTTGCAAAGACATTCCTTTATTTGGCAACAAAAATAATTATTATGAGACCCTCTTTCAATTTCATGCTACTTACCAATCCTTATCTGAAAGGCATTCGCCTGCAGAAGCACACTGACATCATCTAGCTGGAGGTCAAGAGACTAGAGCTGTGTTTTTACAGAACTGCTATATTTGTGCATTTGGTACCTGGCAATCTTTGACACTCAATCTTCTACTCTCAACTGGACAAGCAACAACAATTTCAGTTTATGTCTTTCTTTTGAAAGTGAAATTGCTTGTCCCACACAGCCTTGCTTTCCTTCTTAGTGAGCAGATGCCTTTGTAGTTAGAATAAAATATCTGTGAGACTGATGATGGCCCAAGTGATCACCATGAACGCTTTGGAAAACATCTGAAAGAGATCCCTACAGAGTAAACTGTAAAACCAGGCTGCCTGTTTTAAATTTGCTCATCTAGGTCCTGAGATAATAGGAAATATCTTGCACTGCCTGAAACTTCCAGGTGTTCATCACAGAATCCGTAGGTTAAATACAGCATTACTCCTGCTGCAAGAAGTCCCTTGTCAGGGAAAAGCGCCCTTCTGCACAGATGCACTGGGAATGAGAAAGCTCACGCACATTAGCAGCTCAATCCTATATACAAAAGCAAGAATGATGAATCTGATAAGGCTGTCAAGGCTGCAAACTGTGCTGAGTAAACAACAATTAGCAGAAGGTCAGCTCATCCTTTTGTAAATATTGTGGTCCTGTGGGAAGCTTTCTACTTGGCCTGTTCTCCTACGCTCACCTGTTATTTTTAGAATGCTTTTTTTAGGTCATGCTGCTTTGAAACAGCTATAGCACAAAAGCAAATAATTCTCAGTATTGGCTGTCACACCAAAAAAGAGAAATTAAGGCTAAAATTCTGAGGCCTAAATTCATGACACAATTAATTACATTGGCAGTTAAAAATCTCAGTTGCAACAGAAGTCTAATGAATGCAAGTTTTATTTCATTTTTTTCCTAAAATGAACTCTAAATCAGTATACATTTCAGTGGACAAAGGTTTTTTGGCTGGTAGTAAGACTCTCAAGCATAAGAACTTACCAGTACATGAGACAGTAACAGTGTTTAGATAGAAAAAGCAACAGCTACACTTGTAGATGGTCTTTTTCTTTTTGCTGCAACATACTGAAATAAAAAAGTAGGTATTTTATTTTTATGAATTGCACTTGAAGAAAACATTATCTACTAATGTATTATTCTAGAAAGTTTGAATACAGAAAATTTCAGCCGATACATCCAAAATTGCCAAGTTTGAGAACTAGCTAGTTCCTATCTTCAACAGTGGGCAACACAAGACACTTCATACTAAAATGACAAGCCTATAGTATAAGGTCTGTATCTTTGCCATGGGCCTCAGACATCCCTCTGATCTCTCACAGTTAAAAAATGATTAAAGAAAAATGAGATTAAAACTCCCAAAATATTTTAGCATGAGGTGTTCTAACACTGAACATTTCAAGTCCTTTTCTGAAATTTGCAAACTTCCCTGTCTAAATCATGTCATAATGCAACTCCGAGTGTCTTCAACTATTATTTCTGAGATTTATTTGATCAACTGAGTTAAACAGAATTATTTTTGCTTAAAATCAGACAAAACAATGCTCAAATATAAAGAAAGTAGAGAATTATTTCAGAACGACCTTATAAAGTTGCCAGGCTTTGAATACATTCTCATTAACTTTTTATGAATATTAAAATAAACTAGAAAGAACAGATCTTAACACACATATGTCCAGGAGAGTGTCAAAAACAGAAAGAACCTCAAAAATATTAATGTAAAACAAAAATGAAATGACTTGGAAGCACAACCAAGAGATTGACTGCTGTTTATTCATGTATTGACCCAGCCTTGTACCATATGACAAATGACAGACTTCAGTTATTTTTGTTGCTTCTCCTAAAAGTGTCAGCAATCCTAGATTCATTTCTTAAGATACTCCTTAAGATACTTAAGATACTCCTTTGAAACTACTGTTTTTCAGCACTTCTTCTTTCACTGATTTGTGGAAGTGAAGACAGATAAGGGAAAGGTATTGTCCCCTTAATAAAATGTTGCATATTGAAATCTCCACACTAGCTCTTATATTAAGAATAGGAGCTACTTCAAGAGACAAGCTCTAAACAGGTATTCTATCTCTACAGCAAAACCCCTCATAATGTGTTATGTCTTTGATATTTTCTTGAATTTGTCTTTCTGAGAGCATGAGAGTGAGATTTTCAGAAGGCAAGTTTCAAAGATAAACTAACATTTAGATATATGTGTGTAAAGTGAAACAAAATACCTTATCTCATTTTCTTCTTGACAGTCATTACACTGTGCAGTTTCATCACTTTCTGCTCTGGACTTGGGATGTGTTTTCTAGGAAGAAAATGAATTAAATACATTTATTCTAAAACTTCACTTTTAAAACTCCAAAACCAACTGGGGTATATTTTAGTTGTGTTTCACATTTTCATTATCAATATCATCTTGCAAAATATAGGCTAAATCTATCCCTGTAGTACATGTCTCTGCTGGTATAGATTTACAGTTAAAGCCTTTGCACTGTAGACAAAACCACAATGGGTAAAAGCAACAGAATCTGCTTCTAAAGATACGATAGGAGACCTGGGAAATTAGGGAAATCATGTGTACTAAATTTACAGTTAGGAATCACAGATCTAGCATATTTTTAGCACAGAATTTACACTTTGGTGGTGAAATTCAGGAGTATGACAACAAACATTTGTATTTACATGTCACACAGTTCAGTGAAAATCAGAACTGTCTGCTATTTTCATATGCATAATTATTTTGCTCCCTCTGACTCTTCTAGTATGAAATTTAATGTGTATCACTATAGAATCATAGAATGCTTAAAGTTGGAAGGGACCTCTAGAGGTCAACCAGTCCAAGCCCCCTGCACACACAGGGTCTCCTAGAGCATGTGGCACAGGGTGGTGTCCAAGCGGTCTCCAGCTGTCCAAGATCTCCAGAGGAGGAGACTCTACCACCACTATGTAAATCATTAAATGTAGTATTTCTTACCTTCCAGTATATGGCTCCCAAAATAAAGCCAATAAGAAGAGACAGAAGTGATGTCAGTGCTATGCTGATCCCTTGCAGGCTTGGGCTGCTAATGAAGCCAAGTGCTTCTTCTGTAATTAGATAAGTTCTCATTAGTGAAAACAGACTTATGGCAGAAAACTGTCTTCAGGGCAACACTGTTAGTAAAAGCATGTCCATGCACCACCTACATAAGGGCATCTTAAAACAGCAGTACAGACTCTTTTAAGCGCTGCATACATGAGATGAATTTCATGACAAAATCTCACAGGAAATTTTGGGGCTTTTGTATTGCAAGGATGTTTGTCCCATTTCTGAATGAACTGTGTTTCATAGTGTTTTTTTGGTTTTTTTTTGTCATCTGTAGTGTATTTTCTCTGTCTTCAATATGTTGGGTTTATTAATTCTAAAAGATTTTGTTGTGAAAAAAATAAAAAATGAGAAGAGTATATATCTATCACTTCTAAATAGTCACTTAATGAATTTGTTTAAGACCCATAAGGCACATAATACTGATTTTAAGAAGACACTTTGCTTTGATACTCAGAGTAGTGAACCTACACCTATATCACCTGTACAAGGCCCCTCAAGAGAGGTTAATTTCACAAAATAAGCCTGATTCCACTTTTAACACCTGTCTGGAAAGGTCCTGCTGACTTCAGTGAGATCAAACTCTTTTGAGTTGAAGTCTGCCTCTGTGTTCTTTTGTTACTACCATTTCTTAATAGCTTTTTACATTTTAGACTTAAAAGCCCAAAGCCTAAGCACACAAGTTATTCCATTCCCCTCAAAGGGAGCTGTATCCATGCTGAGAGTAAAATTTAGCCTTCTAGTTCTTTAATCAAGGGCAGAATGTGAAAAATCCTATGGAGTTACCCTAGGACCATCTTCTGGCCAAGCGAGCCACAACAGACAGCTAGTACAACCACCTTCCACCTAGTGTCAGTTCATTTAAAGATTTGGTGACTGCAACTCAAACAGTGGGTGTATTGCCAGATTACAGGCAATAAAATCCTCAAGCTATACGCACTGGAAAAATCTAGGTGGCTGAATACAGAATAAGAAAACGGACTCTGACAGCACTGGAAACTCCTGTGCAAGTGACTCATGCAAAGAACAAACAGCAAAGCATGTATGGTATGATAAACTGGGTCAATCAATGTGCTTATAAAATATTATTATAAGATATTACTGAAAACACTTTTGTTAAAAACCACAACAAAAAAAAAGACTTTCTTATTCTTAACCAGAAACTTATTTTTATCTCTGAGATTATCTGCTTGTCATGCTACCAGCTTGCACACAGAATTCCAGCTTGCACACAAGGAAATATCAGTCAAGCAGAACGGATGCTAGCTTACCGTGGAAGGACCTGACTGTCCACTGAGTGGGGGAATACAGCAGACAAAGTTTTACAGAGAAAAGCACAAACTGAACAGAAGGCATTGATTATTCTTTTTTTGACTGCTCTGACATTAAAATCAAGATCAGAAATTAACAGGAGGAACATATCCTTCATCGAACTGCTTGTCTGAGGTTAGGCACAGGCCTGTTTTTTTTTCCTTCAAAACTGAACTTCAGGAAATCTGGACCAAACCAAAATAGTATAAAACTGGTCTGAAAACCTTAAATAAAAACTGCCTATCTTTTCATTATCTGAAAAAAAGTCTACTCTGCAGTACCAGGCAGAAACTAATGGCAAGCATGCTGATTTTTATGTGAACGTCAAAAGAAATGTTATACAAAGCATTCAGAGAAATTGGTGAAAATCAGGAACCCTCAATTTTGGAATTTCTAACAAACTAAAGAGTCTCACACAACAGAAAAGCTTCCCTCACAAAGAGATACCTAAAAAAATCTGATTTCTGGTATTTTCAGCTGTAGGTGCTTTCTTTAGCATCTATAGAAACCTGAAAGAAAATCACAGTTATTGCTCCATGTGAGGATCTAGAAACCAGAGACAGAATCTAAACACAGTCAAGAAACAAAAAAACCTCAACTTCCAAAGTTACTCTTGAAAACAAACAACAATAGATTTTTTTAAATAAAAACTGATTGTATTTAGGTTAATTTGAAAGTTAATTTGAGAGAAAATCACCAACCCAACACTACCTTAAAAAGCACATGATAACATATTATTTATATTCACTTTAAAGTCCAGAATTAAGTGTCTTGAAAGATCTGGAGTGAATTAAATGAGTCATGGCAGGTTTTAGCATGTGCCTTTTATTTATAGTAACATCTAAAACAGAATAGGTTGGAGAATTTTCAGTCTGGAGAACCTCCCAGGGATCTGTCTCCTACTAAAGGAAAGAAAATTAAGAAAAGCAAGCTGATTGTTAATAAGCTTTTATCTATGCCATGGCATTTTTGTCCTATATTGGAAACTTTAGAGCTTCACAGTTTCCCGCTGCCAACAGCAGTAATGGCAGAGTAAGGGAAGGACTACAAGGAACCAGATATATCAGTGTATTTGAGGACTTCTTGGGTAACACTACAGAAGGCTGCTGACTTTGCAGTTAAAGTTATTTATTTGAAATAGACACTATCTCACAGTGCTACAGGGGGGAGAAGCAGGCCAACACAAAGTTCTCATTTTGTACCTTATAGAAAAATCCCTTAGGAAATGAGTTCATCTCCAGTAGACTTATGTATAATTCTTCATGGACATTATGATGTTAAATTGGGAACACAAAATATTTACACTGAAAGTCTCTCAGCTACACAATGAAGTTATTGAGTGGATTCCCACCTTAAGCGATGCGTGTAGGTTTAGCAGGCAACTATGATTCAAAACACTGGCTAGATTTTATTGCCATGTATGTTTCAAAGGAATTTCAGTTTTCCTCACTCAGCTCCAGCACAATTACCACAAGATTTTATCTATACAAACACAGAACAGCTCTCACCTGTTCATTAGTATTTTCCATTAACTAAATACGTGGAACAAAGGCACGGGGTGCAACAGCAATTGGATTAAGCCATAGTTTAATATTTTTAAATTGTTGTGCAATTATGGAATTAAACTAAGGTGTATTTTCCTTAATTATGAAAGTCTATGTTCTTCCTAAAACATTTATAAAGAGCTCTGTTAACAGAATATATACAGTCTTGTACTGCTCAGTACTGAAGAATAAAGCCACATGATTATAAGGAAATGACAAGCAGAAATAAAAGAAAGCAACACTAAACTTTCTATGAAAAAATAAACAGTAGTGCACTAAGGTGAGTGAGAAGTATTAATAACAGCTAATATGTTCAAGTTTTAAGCAGAGCAATATGAGATTCCTTCATCAGGAAGAAAAAGACTACTATTTATTCAGATTGGTTCAACCACAAAAAGAAGAGATCATCATGACTCAACGCCTCCCATCCTGACACTTGTCCTTTTAGGAATCATCTCATTTGAATTCTCTAGATGAGGTACAGCAAAAAGATTCCTGAGAAGTACCAACAGGACTTGGACCAAAACAGTTACTTTGAAATTAAATTGGGCTAGACTTATGCAGCATAGAGAAGAAAAGAAAAAGAAAAGAAATGAAAAGACTAAAGAAATTGGGGAGGTTGATGGAGAAGTATTTATATAAGAGAAAAGCTGGAGTGGGAACATGTCACAAATCTACAATCAATATTAAAAGGAGGAAAAAAGCATTACTGCCATTTCCAAAAGATAAGAAAGAATGAGATCAGTTATTCAATTCTGCATGTAGCTTGAGAGAGATTTCTGATGCAGATTTTGTCAGAGTTCTGTTCTGCTATAGTAGTTCAATTTTATCACTCAGTAGTAATGATGCACTGAAGTCATGAGATATGGCTGTTGAAATAAATGTAGCTTCAAGAAGAAAAGCATTAATATCACTAATTTAAATGATATACAAATCCTATGACAGCTATTATTTCACAAATGATTTTGTTAGCTGATTCACTTCAGGTTTTACTAAGTGCAATTCAGCATTAAGAACAGTTCAAGTCATCTGACTCCACAGAGACTTTAATAACGAATTCAATATCTATTATTCATCTCTAAGAATATATTTGTAAATGGCGAATGCTGCTAAATAGTCTAGGAAACATTAATTTTACAGCTTATTTTAAAACCGCTTTCTAGTAAAGACAGTCACATCCGTTTAAGTTATTCCAGTAGTTTATGTGTTGATAAGTTGATTTTTCTTATTATTATTATCAACTTTCCCCTCTTCAAGTGTTTTCCTTCAAAAATTTGAAAGCAATGGTGCTGTTCTGAGACCGGTACCTAAGAAGGCAGATGGTGTCCCTCTGTGCAGAGGATCCTTTACGTAAAAAGCAGTAAGGATTATTTCTAGTTGTTCCTCCACAAGAAGGCATGGATTAACACCAAACGAAAACTTTCTCAGCAATACAGCAAAATAAACACGCAACCAGTATTGAAGTATTCTCAGTATTCTCAGGGAGTAAGAGAGAAAGACCAATAAAGATGTCATATGTCCCGTCCTCAAAAACTCAAAATAAACTAGTAAAATGTAACCCATCAGCATCTGATGTCCAAGTTAATGTATTTTAAGCTGATTATGAGTTCAAACTGTCTCTAGCCCAAGACATTCAGTCCCCATGTCATTCTTTAACTGTTATCCAATTTTCCAATAAATTACTTAGGGGAATGATAATCAGTTAAAACACACCTGTACAGCATATGGTCAGCCAAGCAATTTCTTTGACTTACTGCATTATTTTAATTAGGCTTTTTTTCCTACTTGATTATCAGTTGCAGTTAAAAGACAAGATTAAACAAACCTGCTTCTATCCTCCCATTCCCCATATACCGGCACAGGTGCCGTTTTAGAGGCTGAAACCCTGGCTTCCACTGTGCTGCCTGGCGTTCCTCCTGCTTTCTCTACTGGGTCAAACTCCTTTCATCTGAACTTCTCCTGTAATCTACCCATCTCTTCCTTTTGGCTCCTTGATCCAATTCCCATAGCTTGAGGCTGTACTTGAATATTCTTCCTCTCGTAGCTGCAGTGAAGATTATCGCATGTTCAGACCTGAGAGAGACAGGCATACACGCACTCTTTAGCTCCCTCCTGGTGCCTCATAATTGGCTGTGGGCAATCACAGCCAATTCTGTGACCTCCTGGCTAGGAATTTATGATAGTGAGATTTGTCTTTTCCAGAGAGGTGGGCTGGCGGCCAGAAGTGGATGATGGATTTCATTCCAGACTTAGACTCAGAGGATTTGGGGGAGCCATGACTTAAAACCTCTTAATTAGAAAGCAATCAGGGAGGGCTTCAAACCTGACAAGGATTGTGAGCAAGCTAGCAGGGATGGTGCATGGTAGTAGAAATCCAGAGAGTAACTATCACTTCATACTTTCCCACAAGCCACAGGAAGAAAGAGAAGAAGAAATGTCTTGTATTTCTGTCATTGTCCAGGGCCTTTGTCAGGTACAACAAGCTGCCTCCATGACTGTGCTCTCTTAAGCAAAAGGAGTTCTAACCACACATTTAATACCACATACTTAGCTAGCATGGATGTTTAAGTGAACGAAAGAAATGGGGGCAGGGAGGGAAAGACACATTGTCATCTTGATGCATTTGGGAAAAAGGAAACCAGATTATACCACTTAGAAATCACAGAGGGAAAGCCACTTCTTTTACTCACAAGGAAATCTCCAGGAAATATTTGCCTACAAGACAGTCATGTAATACAGTAATCAAGAGAGATAAGAAATATGGAAATGACCGAGCCAAACAGAAGATTACAGTCTGCCAAAAGGGCAGCAATTATGTCCTTGACCTCAATTGAAAACACAGTGATTGTGGAGATATTCCTCCTTCTGCTACAGGAAGTCTTCAAATTTGTAGTCAAACTTAGGATCAAGACTAATCTCAAAATACAACGTAGAGACAACCTATCCCCCCATGTGAGTACTTTGGGCCCAGTTCAGGACAGCTATCATGTTAGTTTGCTTCCCTTTGGAGAGGTAAAATGAGTGTCTGGGATAATCAAGTTTGTTGAGGTTACTTGGGAGACCTCACAGCAGCAGTGAGGCAAAATGAAGAGATTTAACCTCTCCAATTTGCAGAGAGCCATCATACTATTTAAATATATGGCATCTCTAAATTTGCATTAGATAAGTTCATTACATTTTGGTATAACAGCTGAGAAACACATGGTATACCATAAGGCATAAGTAACTTCCCATTATTTTGCACAATTAAGACATTCCTTTCCTCTTAGTTCTCGTAATAATCAGCTACCAGAACAAAATGGAGACACATATATTAATTCAATGACTTGTACTTACTGTTACTGCTAGTGTTACTGCCAATGCTGTCATTCCTAAGGGAGCTGGCAGCAACAGGAGGAAACAAAAATGTTTTTGTGACAGCGACTCTGGAATCTAAATAGAAAATGAGTGTGTCAGCATTATGTAACTTAAAATACAGTGCCCTCAACATAAGATGCTGGGGTATAGGGCTATCCTGATCTGGCTACGGGCCTGCTTTAAAAGAGGATTAAGCCAAATTAAAAAAAAAAAAAAAAAAAAAAAAAAAAAAAAAAAAAGCAATCTCTTTAATAGACAGATGTATCACAGACTGAGCTGCTACTAAATACCTATTCTGGAAGAGCAACTTCTTTACCCAGTCTTTTAGGTTATGGCATTGATCTGCTTCTAGCTATTATTAGTGTAACTGTAAATGAGCATGTTGCCCTAATTAAAACAGTAGTTGTGCCTTGAAAGAGTAAAAGAATGCATAAAACTTCCATTCACTACAAGGAGGAGAATGAACCACAGCAGCTTGAGCTGAGCTTGTAAAATTTTTAAAATCAAGTAAACGTTGTCCTTTTCAGGAGAAGTGAGACAAATGCAGAGCTGACTTGACACTGCTGCAATTTACAACTAGTTCTAGTATCGTACCCTTTAGGTAGTGCAATCTTCGGCTTCTTTACTGCCTTATAAAATTAAATAAAGCATCAACAGAAGATTGGATGAAGAACAAGAGCAATGTAAAAAGAAATCCAGGTTATATTTGGGATGAAAAGAAACAGAGTACAGTATTGTGAAGTTATTTTGGATTATATTAAGGAATGATGTCACTAGGAATGATGATACTAGTTTTACTGCCAGATAAAACTCTACTTACAACAGAAACAAAAGTTTTGGTGTTGATAGTCACTTTAACCGGCAATAAAAAGGAGATAAAGCATCAGATTCTTAATATCTTCAGAAATCAAAGGAAAATTCATATTTACTTAGTTTCTGTTCACAGAAAGAAAATCAATCTTACCATTTTCTGGTGTTTCTACTGTTGAAGGCAGAATGCAGTCATTCTGATCCAATGTGTCTGCAAACTCCTTATAGACCTCAATGGTGCTATTAAAGTGATTAAAAAAGTCCTCAGGAATGAAGTGACCTTCTTTATAAAGATGACCATTTTCTTTTATAAAATCCTATAGTAAAATATAGAAGTCAGCTTGAAAGAAGATCAAGAGAGGTGCTCATTTCAGCATATTAACAGATGATAATAAAAATATCCAAAGATGACACAAACAAGTTCAAATTTTTAACTTGTGGAAGACCAATTTTATTGCATACAGTCTTACTAAAATATGCCAACACTTTGAGCTGAAGACTTCAAAATAACTTTGCAAATAGAAATAGGTTATTAATCCATGATTGTAAAATTGCAACAGAAATAAATGTCTAAGAAATGGACTACAGTGTTCCATACTATACTAAAACTGAAGAGATTTTGGTATTTTGTTTCCCTAATAACAAATTTACCTTGATTTCATGTTATTTTGTAATGTCTTCCATGATCCTTTTGATCTCAACACAGGAATACAACACAATCAGTGCTATTTTCATAAGAGTACAAGGAACAGAATACAATAACTAGGATATACTACTACAAAGAATTTGATTGAGATTCCTGATAATGTACCTAAAAATAAAAGCAGGACTATAAACAAGGAAGCCCTATAATTCACTGTGAGGTCTAATGGATAGTACGTTATGGAAAATTGAACCAAAGATTGAGATCCATGTTAAGATCATTGATATTGATTGTTTTTTAGCCTTGTTTCCTTTTTACCTGACTGTGGCTTTCAAAAAAGCTATTTCTCATGCCAGCTCTTCAGACTTGGCCAGGCGTTGCATTTTGCTCCCAGGAAACATTGTTAAACATAAGGGTTCTAAGTGAACCAAGAAAAACTTCCTAGGAATTGGTTCCAAAACTATTTTCTTTTTAATGCTGCAAGAAGTAGATCCACATTCATTCCTCTGTGAGTACAAACACAGATAGCTGTTTCTCTGAGTTACAAGATGTTTCCTTCTTTCTTCATTTTCTGTCTTAGAAATTAAATCCTTCTTTCAAGACAACTTAGTTGAGTGCCTTGACTCATTATGACAAGAATCAAAAAAAAAAAAATAGATATTCTAAAGACTGGACAGGATTCATTTTGAAGTGGAAAGCTAGGGAATACCTTATTACAGAATCATATCTCAGCAATATAATGCAAATATATTAAGCTAAGGTTACTGGCTTTTGCCACACCAAGTGACATTGGATCTTTCTGTGCACTTATTTCATTCTGCATGTTAAAGGGAACAACTGAACAGCTCTGTAAGCAACCTAGAACTGCCTGATAAAAAATAAATGTGTAAGAGGATGAAATCTTTAGAACATGGTAGGTTTCATTCTTTCTTTCTTTTCTTTTCTTTTCTTTTTTTTTTCTCTTTTTTTCCAAGAGGACAAAATCTTCAAATAAAGAACTAGTATTTAATTACTGAGAGTCTAGTTAGAGCTGGTTAAGGAATTTTTTTTTTTTTCCATCTTATTGTAACCCAAGGAAATCAGATATCTCTAGAGTCAGATTTCAGGAATCCTTCCAACTACTGTTGGCATTAGGAAATAGAGGGAACTGAGCTGAGTGACATCCTCTAGTGTATGCTGTGCCTTTGCATACAAAAGTTCATTAAACCACAGTGAAGTTTTCTGAGGCTCACACATGGTGATACATATTAAGGGTATATTAATAGCTTCAACTGCGTCATATTTAAATTCACATTAGGAACTAGCAAGATTACTAACTTAATCTGGATACACAAGGAAGATTTCTGTCTGTTTGAAACAGGCTAGATTTAATGAATAATTAAGGGTGACAGTTACATTTTTGACTACTGAAATAACTCTATACAGGTCAGTGTATATACTATAAATCCTTGTAAGCTATTTTCCTTTAAAACTATAGATAGAGTAGCTAACTAGCACTGTGTATCTCTAAGCAAAGTTTGATTTCACAAGTAAGTAAAAGAAATGAAGAACAGCTGTAATGAAGCCTTGGACATTTTTTGATTAATATTGACTGCTATGCTAGAGACAGTTCAAAAACAAATATTCAGCATAAAAGTAAAAACTCTGTATTAGGAGATTACCTTATTTTTATCAAAAGCTAGACATGCCATAAGATCGTTAATTATCCTTGTGAGATTATTGATGATTGAATAGTTGCTTAAAACATCAGACATATCTGAAATATCTGAAAACTTCTGCAGAAGACTGTGTAGACTTCTCGAAAATTCAGGCACCATCAAATGCAACCAACAGTGATTAGGCTGTCAGGGGATAAAAATAACAGGAACGTAGATTAAATATCACACATGCAAAAACTGATTAAGCAACTCAATGTGCAAAAGTAGATTAGACTGTTCTTTCCAATTTGGATTATCTTGAATTTGTCTAAATTAAAATTCATCTTCCCTAGCGTGGCCAACTTTCTCTGCAGTTCTTTTGGTACAATCACATTTCCTTCTGATACTGACGTATTTGTGTTGTTAAACACCATCCCTGCACTAAATTTTTAATGAATGTTAAGCATCAGTCTGTTGAGACCTTGATCTTTAGGATAAAATACTATAAACCCTTTTCCATGCTTTCATTAACTTTGTTGGTTTGTTTGTTTTTAAATAATAAGTGCTTTAACAATTGTTCTCTAGACTTCCTTTAAACCATTCTCAACTTTAATTTTATTATTACCTTATACAACTCAATTAATCCAAAAGATCCTTGATTTAAATCTTTTCTGAAGAATATTTCTGTAAACATATCTCTGTGGAAATCCATGTGTGCTTTGATCCATCCCATCCCTGAGCAATTTAGCTCAGTTAATTCTTTCTCTTCATTATTTTCACTAAATGCTACTTTTGAACATAGCTTCCAGGGATTCTAAACATCACATCATGGTATTTGCCACATCTGTGCCATCGGAATTATGTTCAAATCTTTTAATTGACACTGTACAACCATATTACAGTTTGCACAGATGTTCTTGGGATTTAAACCTGGTTTTATTTTGCTAATATAAGTTATTAAATTATTTTACTTAGATTTACCAAAGAGCAGTCAAGTAAATACAAAAGCCAACAAACCCCACTGTGCCCAGAAAAACTTAAATCATTATGGTTAGCACTACAGGTTGTGTGTTAGTCATTTCTATACACCATTTTAACATGCACACAGAAATTCCTTGCCAATAAATACTGCGTATTTAGCAGCAAATATTATGAAAAAAAAAGAGTAAGTAAAGATCAATATTATAATATTATATCAATTGAAACATTAGAATTTATTTCAAATGTGAACCTATTTTTTAACTGGTTTCAGTTGTCTTGGCATCATTAAACCTTGGAAGATCTTGGCTCTGCAAACTCTGACAAATATGCACCCTGAGTGCCTCCTACCATTTTGAATGACAGCGTCCATGGAATCCATCAACTTCATATTCCATAGAACACTGGAAATACTGGGATTGGCCCAACTTATTGACTAAATCTCATTTTACTCAATTTATGCAATGAATTATTTATTCAAAAAAATATATTTTCATCACATGGGGATGAATTAGCTTCTCAGTGACACAGCTATTTTTCTGCCCTGACGTCCAAATACCTTTGATGGAGAGAAAACATTCACACTTCTCAAGACTATTTGGCTTCTAGGATTAATGTAAGTTAATGCAAGTACATTGTTTAGCTCCACCTTAACTTTCACTTTTGTGTTTAACTCTCTCACTTGTCCTCTAGCAAATGGAAATTCAGTATCATCTCCTCTGCTAACTATTTCAGCAATAACTTAAAAACATACAAAAGCAACTGTGAAGTGGATGACATTTGGCTTGGTCCTCTGCTCCCCTTTTTTCGCTCAGACACAATAACAGGAGGGGAGAGGCAGAAGTAAATATAGCAGGGAAAGCCTGTGCTCCATTGTAGCAACACGTGCTGTACTACAGTGCATTGCCCTAACAAGGCTGGCAATGAATCTTCTGCTTTGGTGTAGGTCTGCCAACACAGGCTCTTTGTGCTTCTCTAAACTGCAAGCCTGGAAATCCTTTTTCTCCAAGGTTTAAAGGAGGTGTGTTCTACTATGGCACAGACTAGCAAAAGCTTGCTGCTTGTCTACAGTGTGATAGGTGCGTTTGGTGATTTCAGCAGGGATCCTACTTTGCTGCTCCTGCAATTTCGCATGTATGTGGGAGTCTCCTCTGACTGAACTGTTCTGCCTACAAAGGTGAACATGGTAACTTTAAGCTTCCCTTTCAGCAATGTCAAGCTGTGCGCCTTCTTGCTTTCTCAATATCTACTAAACATAGGGATGAAACTATGTGAAAACTGGCAAATGTGATATTGTTTGTCAAGGAGAAGTGAAAGTTCACCTCTCCTCTGTGCGAATTTTGTGTAAGATTTGACTGGAATTTACATCTGTGGGTGCTTACAAACCTGACTTCCCTGTTTTCTCAGTTTTTTTCCCTCATTTAACCTTTCCATTCTACATCTACCTAAAAGCTTACAGTTTATCTGCCCATTAGAGTGCAGCCTGTGCTGCTGTCATTTTTGCCTTTTAACCTCCAGGTTAACCTACACAGTTCACTCTGAATCTACTTTTAAAGCCACTCAGATGCCTTGAGCTAGTGCATAATGCAAAAACCCTTCTGTTTAATGGATTGGGTCAGTCTGTTCCTGTTACATGCACTACACTGGCTCTCCATCTGCTTGGGATTCACTCTGTCTTTCTACCTTTAGTCACCTGCCTTTGAGTCCTGCTACTTTGGATAGATTTCCCACTTTGTGCACATCCTGAAGATTGAAATCTACTGAAAAAAACAATGCAGAGCTCTACTTTCATCATTTTAGAAGTGAATAAGGAGCATTCACCTTATGCAAAGCCACAGGTTTCTTAGCTTGTAGGGATTTTTTAGAACCCAGAGCAAAACCTATTTGTTCAGCCAGTCTTTGCTGTGGTGTATACAACCTGAATTTCCCAGAAACGTATTTGGCAAAGTGGGATATGAATACCACTGAATACTTCCTCCTGAGAAGGCATGTGGCCAAGAGCTGCACCTTCCATCACCACTATTGAATGTGGCGTGCAAGCAAAGCAAATATGGAAATCCCTGCTCTCAACTTCTCTTCTTCCTATTTAATTCTTGGCTGCACATTGTAAATGAAACTGGATCTAAGTTTCTGGATATGATGTAGCAAGATGACATTGCATTTCAACTATAGAAAAAGAAACTATAGTGGAAGCCAAAACTGAACCACAGAGCAAGGTAAGAGTTAAGTAGCAGCAACGATCATGAGTCCATTGCTCAGGCAGGCTCCCTGGCCTTCTTCATTTGAAGTGTAAACATTCCCCAAGAGAGCAGCAGATACATCAGTCCTGACAAAGTCCTGCCTTCGCCTGCCGGCGTGCCTCACTGATCCGCAAGGGCTGAGGGAGCATGATCTGGGCTACAGCTGTACTCCATGGACCCGATCCTCCTTGAGATAGAAATCACATACAGATTCATAATCACTAAATTTCAAAAAGCACTGTAAACAGGAGGCAAAGGCAGCCTGTTCTTTTTTTTTATATTTCTTTTTTTTTTTTTCCTGGATAACTGCTATTTTTAGACACTTACATTTTCCATTAGTTTTATTTATGTTATAGTATAGACTATTGCACAGATCTAATACAGACTTCTGCAGCATTGTTTCTGAGTTTTCCTGCCTAAGGAACCAAGTTTAAACTGGATTTTCTAGCTTTCGCTATGTTTCAGTAAATGCTTTTAGCTTCCAACAGAACTCATTAGACCACTATTAGTTTTGCCACAATAAAACTCCTATTTCAGAATCCTTCACTATCCTATAACTTTCTTTTTCTCCAGCAGTCTTCTTCCTTCATGTTCATTCAGGGCTGACAGAATGATGTTTCTGGTGGGATTCTCCAATATCAAGAGGGAATACTGATAGAGTCGCTAAAGTATATTTTTATATGTATATTAATCTAAGTCTGATTTTCATAGTGACAACTTTATCTAGATATATATACAACTTTTACATGCACTGGATAATTTCTAAGTATTGACACAAGTAATAATTCAGCTTATATGCTTAACAGACACAACATTATCCACTTGTAATGATAAGCCAGTATAGATCAATGACAGACTAATGTTGAGCATAATTTCTACTTTCATCTTTTTTTCTTTTTTCCTCTTTTTTTTTTTCAGCATACATTTGCAATAGAATTCTTGAAAACATTTAAAGCAAAATTCAGGACACTTTCAAAGATATTTAGCAGAAAACAAAGCAATACCTTAATAATAAGAAGTCTTTAATAAAAAATGCTTGAAATTTTTAAAGAAAACATAAGATACTTATTTAAAAGTATGACTACGAATGAATTGTAACATTATATAGAAAGAATAACACAGAGCTTGTTTGAATGAAACAATGTCACAACTTTTCACCAAGTTGACGAAAGCACAGTTTGAAAGAAACTGCTTGTTCAAGTAAGCAACAATTTTCAGTTGATATGATGAAACGACACCATAGTTTGACTTTTTCCAGAGAAAATGCTAAACATGAAGAAATATTTTTCCAAGAATCCTGTAAATAAAAAGATTTTAAGCGACTGCAGGAATCTCTCTGTATTTCTATCTTTTAAGTTAATTTGTGGAATGTCTATTTCATATAATACAACAATCTTAAGAATAAAGTAAATGTTCTTTTACTGTTAGTAAGTCATAGAAAAATGTGCAAAATATTATGACCATCACTGGCTCCAGTGGGCTATTTTATCAGGATTAACTTAATGTGGTTGTACATACCAGGCTATCCATCTTCGGGACATATTTAAGGGTTATCAAATAATCATTTGGGAGATTTCCAACCTACAATAAATACATAATAAAAATGTTATTACCAACAACTGAAATTTAAGATGTAATTTCCATCACTGTATTCAACAGAAGATCTATCAACTATTCAACACACATTTTTAGGCAATGTATCAGCTGCAAAAGCTTATATACTCAATTTCATGTGGAATTGCACCTTGCCCACAAGTTAAATATCTCTTTATGATACTAACATTCCCAGAACCAAGCTGACATTATTTAAGCTATCATCTCCCAGCAAAATTAAAGTCAGTAGAGTGATGAAAGAGAAGTAATCTCTGAGGTTATTCGTTACCGCCTAAACGCCACTGTATTTCCCTCTTTTAATGGAATATCTTGAACTGTTTAGAACATTTACGTGACAATTTTTATGTCACCTGTACCTGTCCCAACAGGCCTACGTGAGTAAGTGTTTTTCCTTCAAGTAACTTTTTTTTGGTAAGCATTTGAACGTGAGTAAATATTCACCTGCTCAGTACTCAGTAAAGTACTAGGTCAGAAAAAACTTCAGCACAACTTTAACTTTGAAGATGTGCTGCAGACTAATGATGAGCAACATAATTATCTTGCAGCCATGTCCTGAGGCAAAGGAGGGCTACCAAACATGTGAACTTGGGATGGCACTATGGAGGTTGGGGAGTATGGGATGAGCTGAAATGAGAATGAAGAGTGGAGGAAGGGGCCTTACTGCAATGCAGCCTCCTACTAATGGGATCTAACTTTCCACTGGGGAATGTCCTGTAAGGGCAGATGAGGAGAGAGAATCATACTATGATTTTCCTTGAAGTACTTTTTTTGAAAGTTTGACTAATATTATGATGCTTCACGATATAGCAAATCCTTTTTTTGTGTATCTGTGAAAGGAAAGATTCAACTGATATTTCTCATCCTTATTTAAAAGTCATTTTGTTGAAAGATGATAAGCACACACTCCCTTTTCATGGACTGGCTCCTTTCATGAACTAGAATCTATACTTCGTTCCAACAAAGAATTTATACCTTATTTGGGTTATCATTTTATTATGGGGACTTTTGATTTTGAGGTTATAGCGGCTACCACAGTGATTTTTTTTCTGTGCAGTTTTTAGATATTATTTTGACACAAAAGCATGTTTTAGTTCTGAATTTAAATTCAGTTTCAATTAAAAAATAAAACAGCAATTTCAAAATATTAAGGTTCTAATACTGTTCAAGAGTAATACTTATGTACAATAAATCACTAGTGAATTCCAAACATTTCTGTATTTACAATGTAGGATGGGCCACAATCTTTCAGTTCAATGACCTTGAGCTTTGTTCTTATAGCATTAGAAAACAAGTTTTATACAAGTTATTTTGATGAATGCTGTTCTGTAGATCAAGTAGCGTTCTTTTTTTTTTTTTTTTTTTTTTACCTTTATAACTACATATTCTCCAGGCAGAGGTTGCATATTCTCCAGGCAGAGGTTGCAAAAGTGTCACTAAATCCTCTGTATCAATTTCTGTTTGCCTGCACCTGCTTTGGCATGTTCTTATTCAAGATGTTACAAATACTGAAAATTCCTGTAATACATTTTTTCTTTCTTTAAAGCATCCTGAAACTGTACTTTTATTTCCTTTGGAAACAGGCTGATATATTTTGAACCCCTATGTATAGTTTTTCTCAATTCTCTTCTCAGAAAACATCCTGCCATACAGCACATTAATAGGTAATCCAGTTTCCTTTCCATCTTCCTTTGCATAGGGAGGTAAGACTAGCAGTATATTAGGCAATAAAGATAGTGAAGATGTTACTGCAGGTGCAAAATTTAGCATAGTTACTCCACAGGGATTCAGTACTTAGCAATGTCAGCAAAAGTACATTTCTTTAAGAAAGGTCATTGGAAGATTAAATTTGTTCCAAATCAATGAACACTACAAGAACTGAGATGCATTATGTATACAATCTACTTTACTGGCATCAGTGCCTGTCAAGCACTTTTCATGCACAGTTAAAAAAATGTAAGTGCCTAAGAGCTCTTACAGCTTTCAAAAAAAGCTGGAGATAACAGCTCAATCTCAAAATATTTTTCTTCTTGATAGCTTGTGAATCAGAAAAGATATTCTTCAATTTGCTGTTAAAAAGAGCACTAGAGTGGCCAAACCCAACATCCTTCTCATGAATAAACAACTTGTTAGAATCTTAATTAAACTACACGACAGATATTCCACTGGCGGTAAACGGTGTAGCTCAGTCCAAATTATGAAGTTGTCCTTTTTCCCAGCTGGAATTACCAATAGAGGGGAAGGATTACCTCCCTCAACCTGCTAGCAATGTTATTCTTAACTCAGACCATGATGCCACTAGTCTTCTTGGCCATAAGGGCACACACATTGCTGCTCATAGTCATCTTGTCTACCATGACTCGCTGGTCCTTCAACTGCTTTGCAGCCCCTCACCTGTACTGGTTCATGGGGTTATTCCCCCCTAAATGAAGGATTTTGCACTTGTCTTTATTGACATATGAGGTTCCCCTCTGCCCCACCCTCCAGCCTATCAAAGTCTTTGAGGTACCTGTGAAAAGCAAGTTTGTATTTAAGTGGTACACTTTACTTTTGCTTCCCCTAGAATGAATCTTGAAATTTTGCTGAAGATCAACTACCAAGCCTACAATTTTAAACTAATCACTTCCTTTTTAATGCTTAAGTATCCTTGTGGAGTAATGTTAGTGAGTCAAAAAGAGGGACAAGCATGGCTGCACTGAGTTTTCCAACTGAGCACAAAGGCAATGATATATTCTGTATTTGCATGAGGTGGCAGATAACAATAAATTCCCAAAGAGCTTCAAGAGGCAAAGGACAAGAAAGCTAATATTTGCCTGAGAAGTGGTGGCATAAAAGTGATCTTTCTTCGAAAATTTCTCTGTGCTGGAATGGTTTTTTGATTCTTGTATTCAACTTCTTAATTACAGTGATAAATTTGAGTGCAACAAAACTTTGACTTACATGACCTTCCTGATACAGAACATCAGCTGATGATCTTGGAAAGCAATTTATAGAGTGAACCATGCATTGAAGTTAAAATGCCATAACAAATATGATTTAGTGCATGTGTGTGGTTGTATAAATCCTAACAGGCTCTGAGAACATCTTACTCTTTCAAGAAATGTAGAACAGGAAATCTAGGCTTTGCCTTTAAAATCTTATAAGACAAATATTAATGGTGATACTCCCAGTTGTAACAAAATCTCACGCTGTGGAATGCAAGATTCCTTTTGACATAAAGAAGTCTGGATATTTCATACAGTTCTGTTGACACTGTATAGTCCAAATATACTTTTTTAAAAATATGCTCATGATCCAATAGATTGGGAGATGAAAAAACAAACGAATAACCAAAGAAAGAGTCGTAAGTGATATAGAATCTTTAAACTACTCCTTCATCACAATAGAACAGAAAAGATATGACCTATCTCTGCACTCAAGTGCTTAGATACGAGAGACTACTCTCATAGGGAAATTCTCTTTATTGTGAACTGTTTTATTGTTTTGGAAAGTTTAAGGACACAAACATAGATATTGACATTTTTTATACATGAAGCAAAGGTAAAGTAAGTCTTTAAAGTAAAAACTAACCTTTTGCTATTGCTAGTGCTTTCTTTTTTATTCTTAGTCATATAATGGAAAAAAAATGTACTTTTTTCTTTTTTTACCTCATTGTTTCTTTCTTTCTCACTCTCTTTTCCTACTCTTGAATGCTTCTACAACTCCTGTCCTTGCCTCTTTAGCTTTTCTTTCCCTGCAGGAAAAGTCTAGCATCTCTGCAATCTACTCTTTCTCATGTGCTAATGAAGCAGTTAATAAAACCTGCGTCATTTGGCTTAAGACAACATGTTAACGAGTACCGTTCACACTTTTCACAGCCATAGTGGCAGCTTATTTCCAGGATAACAACACTGGATCATTTTTATAACCTCTTCACACATTAGAATTAGACTCACTTAAAAATAAGTATCAAATGTTGTGCAGAGTGTAAAGTACACATTTACAGCAAAGATGTGATGTGAAGGTAAGGCATATGAAACAACATGTTCAAAAGCCTGGCCTAGTTGGAAAACTCCAACTACTGCTCAGGCTTCCAATAATAAAAAGAAATATTGTTTTAAAGAGGTAGATCACAGAAAACAGAAATAAGTATCTTAAATTTTGTTAACAGAATAAACTGAAATATGTAGTAGATTCTTATATGAGGCACAGTACAGGGAAAATTCTACTTGCATTCAGGTTAGGTGATGATATTTAGCAAACATACACTCAAAAATTTTAATTGTTATGTTAAATTGGAGACACAATTCAATGCAGTGCCATAGCTTTCTGCTGACTTACTGTGCTGAAAAGAACAAATAGTGACAGGCTTTATTGGCAGGTACTGCAATTACAGTCTCATAATATGGAACATTTGTTCATCAAGCAGCATATTTCCTGCCAGACATCTTCATTAAAAGAAGCTTGAATTCAAATGATTAACAATGCAGGAAGAATACTCTCTAAATACCTGCACTCTCTACAGGAAAGAAACTATGCTCTTCTAAAGATCTCCCTATTATTAAGAGAAAACTCATTGTTGAATTGTTCCCTCCCCCACCCCCTTTTTTTTTTTAAAAAAAAAAAAAAAAAAAACATTTTATATAGCATGCTTTATGTTGCAATACTGGCTTATAAAGACTTCAAATAAATTTAATCTTATGGAAAATACTAATAGTCACTTTTTGTTCAAACAGATAACAGTCTGTTCTGGTCTTAAGTTGATTAGGGCCCATCAACCTCAGTTTTTACTGTAACTGCTCTTTCTGATTCTAGTTTTTCTAAGAGTCACTAGACACCAGAGACACTACTAAAAATCTGTATTAACACCACAGAAAACAAGTTACAACATACATCTGTTCTGAGTTTATTATTCAGTGTAACATTGATTGAGCAAATGACCCACATCTCTAGGCATTGCAGAGAGTGCCTCATTATTCTGCACCAGCAAAGGATTAGTAGATATGCCTGGTTTATGTTCAAAGAAGGAGTTAGATGCAACATATCAAATTGCTAGAATACAATATACTTTAACAGTAACAGCCAAGTTAGAGGCACTTCTTAATATATGAAGTGCATGTCTATTTTTCTCCTAACCAAGTGCTTTGTTAGCTAAATCACTATTATTACTCCTGAATATTTATATGATGTTAGAATTTTTTCAGAACTAGGGCACCTTGTGTTGGGCTCCACACAATCATTAACAGAGTTAATCCTAGCCCTACGAAGCTTACAATAATTAAAATACAACCCTAGAAACAAATAAATGAAGTTGAATCAAGTTATAAACAAGAGTTTGGTTGGGAATTGTGGCACTGTTTTCTTAGCTGTATGTGAAGTGAAATAGAGGTAGAGAAGAGGAAAATTAATTTATGCTGTAAGAATCTTAGCATGAAATATAAAAGGGACGAGAATCTGTCTGGAGTTTATCAGGGAGTATCTCTCCTGTGGCCCAGGAACAGCATAACAGAAACCAAGGAAATATTTAGGATAAGCTAGGACAAGAAGGCTATGTCATAACGTGTTAAGACAGTTCACAGACAGTGTTAGAAGGGCCTTTGAAGGCAAAACCAAGAAGCTTGTCATTGATAAAGAGACAGTGAGGTACAGCTTGAAGTAAGCAAATGGAAACTCACAGGATCAGAGTAGCAATATCAAAAAAACGAAGGGCAGAATTACAGAAATAGAGGCCAGAAAAATGCATATCAGTGGACTGTTTTAAAACCATGATGAATTTGGAAGACAGTTGAATTTGACATTTTGAAGTCTATACCCTTAGGATACCTCCATATATTAAGACAAATTATAAATGCAAAATTACCATAAGTTAAAAGACTATTTACAAATATATTGATATCCTTCCATTTTGAAAAGCCTTCCCCTTTAATTAATCCAGATATAATCATATGGTAAAATATAACCAGATGCTATCTTTTGAATGGTATAGTGCAGGTATTAGAATAAGAACAGATAAGAACTATATCAAAATTAAACAGCTCAGCTGATAATGTCTAACCAGGATCTGAGCATAGTCTTTTCTAAGTAGTACAAGAACCTCTAGACCATACTGCTATTACGTAGATATTCCCTGAAGACTTATGTGGGTGAGGGGAGAAGAAAATTATCACTTATAGGTAAAAATAGTGACCTGTTGCTTTCAGTGGCAAAACGTTCACAATGCACTCATACTCTTATATCAGGAATTTGAAAGCAAATTCTTACTGAATCAATACAATTTTCATAGCATTGTTGAAAAAAAAAAATTCTTAGTGAATCAGTACTCACAATGAATTTCTTCCTACTTTTAGGCAAATTGTCACTTAATAACAATTTGTCTTAAAATTACAGTACTTTAAATTTTATTATATAGAGCTTTTTCATTCTTGACGTCAAGTTGTCATGTGTAGTTCAAAAGGAAACAATGAACTTGTAATTCAGTCAGTTTAATTAAAAATAAGAATTCTTGTATTTTAAGATACTACACTTATTTCCATGTTATCCTTTCTCAAGTGGATGAAAAATCTATGCAAATATTAACACACATATACAAAACAGAGAAACAGGCTCTCTGCAAAATATTCTCAAATGCACGGTCCAATCCAAGCTGAATTCAAGCATCTGTTTCTTAGTCTTTATATTCTGTGCATCTGTCTTATTTCTCTAAATCAAAGTATCTTCAAACCTGCTAGCTAATTTCACTCATATTTTGCATTCTTCAGGGGAAGATCCTAACAGCACCCTCACTGAAGCAATGGCAGGACGAGCTCAGCCCTACTCCGTTCTGCTCAATATCGGCAGCAGCAGAAGTGCAATGCAAGCTGGCCAGTCAGCAAAGTTTTCCTTTCCAGCTAAGCAGCACACATGCTGCCTCGCCAGCAAGCCAGATAAAATGGGATATGAGCCTGGAAGCAAATGAAAACATTGTTCAGGTAGGCACCATGCCTAAGGAATATATAAAGGAGCTAGTGATGCTCTATGTGGAACAAGAAGAGGGTGTGTGAAAGAGGGTAGGGATACGGACACAGAGGACTGCCAGATATGTACAAGAATTGCAGTTACTGGACTAGATTGGAGGAAGACAAAGGAACACTATATGGAAATTCATAAATAATAATAGAAGATTTTTATAAAATTAAGTTTCCTTATTAATTTCCCACAATAGGAAAGGATGACTGTTTAAGCCAGAAGCGAATTTTTGTCACCAGTATTTGTATGTTCTTAAGGTTCAAACATTTGTTCTGACAATACGTAATTGACAAAAAGTTAGCATTGCATATTTCAAATAATTTCACTAACCCTCACAGGAATTCTGTTATTTTAAAGTCATGCTTTCAACAGTTTTAAATTGATGCTTAATAGTTTTTTAAGAGATGTATGTAATATCACCTTGAATAAATATATCAGTATTTCAGAATTCTGTCTATAGGGACTAATGTGAATCACTAAGTATTTCAGAAGGACTAAATAAACACTCCTCCCTTTTCACAGAAATACACTAAGTGCCAATTCATATAATATATAATACATAATATCCAAAGAAAACAAGAATATTTTAAGATGCACTCTCATCAAATGCAACTGATTCCAAAGTAAGTGTCTGGTGACATTAATTCTGGTCTTGCAACTATTTCTCCATAACAAAGCCACAATTTTCAGCTGAACAGAATATGTAGATGGAGGTATACTTGTTAAGTGTTGAGTATGCATGATTTCATAAACCTTTGGTGTTAGAATCTGCACCACTGCAAGTCAGCATAATCAGACACTTAGTGGAGTTAAATGCCAAATAACTTTAACCAAGTAGATGCAGCTGTTTAAATTAATGCAATGTTCAACTAAGTTATACTCAAAATGTACTTACATTCATTCAGTTCTTAAAAAAGGTCCCAGTCCTTCTAAGAACACCAGAACAAGTAGAGAGAAAAATACAGAATATTCTATGTAGCCCACTCACATAAATCATTAGATGACAGAAAGATGCCTAGTATTAAATTATTCTTACATATGGCATGAGTTTCCTGTAGACTTTGCGTAAAGACTTATCATTCATTTTAGTTGTGTTTGCCATCAGTCTGTTCCACACAGACCAACAACACAAAAATAGTAATCTGACATCTGGATGGCAAAAAGCATTCTGTTCCCAGAGAAAAGACTTTTGACAATTTTCAGAGAAGTTTGAAGGTAGGGAACAATACAAATCCACACACATCATCATGGTCAAGAAAGTCACCTGCTCAAAGAACTCTGAAAATTATTCCCCAGTCTCTGCATTTAAGGATTTAGTTTTACATATTTTGATTGTTTTAAAACATTTTCCTGGTTCTAATATATATTTGCTAACATTCCTTAAAAATTTAAGTGCGATTAGCCAATGATCATCAAAAAATATATGTACATTAAAAGCTACTTACCAATTTTGCAATGTCATTCACATCATCTGTCACCGGATTCCCGCAGGAATTCTGGGCTTTGACAAGAGGATTTAGTAGGAGTAGTTGAAGACAAAAGCAAGTGATAATCCAAGTCTGCATTCATAAAAAATGAACAAAAATTAGTAAGCAATCTCCAAAAAAGAAATAGAAGAGAGTATAGGAATGTTCTTCATCTATGAAGTCTAGACATGGCCATACTCTTTCATCAGCACACTTTTACTGTCATAGCACAGTCTTCACAGAAGATATCCAAGGAAATGCTTAACTGGACTTTTCTGAAAGAAAGCGTCTTTAGAGTAATAGTGAGAAACCCAGTATTCAGCCATCAGATTATTTGTGCAGAATCCTGCTGCACCTAATTGTGTAGGTACATTTCTTCCAAGTTTGGAGGCACCAAGTAAGAGTCAAACTTCATAATATTCATTATCACCACACAGCTAACTAAATGCTTGCCACTCATCCAGTAAGGTAGCTGATGATTCTCTGCTTCTAATGTTATAATGGATAATGAATAAAGTGCTCGTAGACCACAACAAGATAAAACAAAGAAAATTCAGCTGAGTACTTCAAATGTAAGCAGAACCGCAATAGGCCTCTGCCAAAACACCAAGATCTGAAGTGTGAATATAACACAGTTTCCCTAAGCGACATGCCCTGACCTATCAGAAGCAGTAGTTTGGCTCTGCCACTTCATTCCCTTCCTAAATCCTACCATGAAGAGCAATGTACTGAGATTCAGGCTTCTGAGACTCAGCAAAAATACACCAAGTAACTCATCCAGATGCACCTAGGCATCTCTTACGCTACGCTGCCTGAACTTCCAAGCCATCCGCTCCCTGTGCCCTGCTGCATTCCCACAGAGTCCTAGACCAAGTTTAAGCTGTCTATCTCTACTTTCAGACTGCTAAAGCATGTAAGTTATGGGTAATCAAGAGTTGCCTCAGGTTCTGAAACTCCTTATGCCAGCTGAATGAAGGTGTCAGCAGGATAAGATGCTGTTGTTCTTGTACTGCAAGCATGGAATTTGCCTCTGGAGGCTCCTGGGTCTTCGGAAGGGCAGGTCTAGGACTAGAATTTGTTTTTGCAGGAGCTAGGATGCATCCTAAGCCTTTTTGTTCTCTAAGGCAAGGAGAAAACTCACTTCTTTGTCCTGGACTTCAAGTGGTATAGAACCCTTCAATTTAAAACTAAATTAAATCAAACAACATATATGAAGCTCTCTAAGGAAAGTAGAGGCAGAAAAAAGAACATCTGTTCATTTATGTAGAAGTACTAAGAATGGGAACTAACTAAACATGACAGAGCAGTGATAGTCATTTTATCTGCTAAAAGATGTCCGAATCTCCTTTTTTCATCTTGTATTTCTTGCATTTTATTAACATTTTATTTTTCAAGTAAAACTAGCCATTTGTCTTTCTCTTTTTTCTTTTTAGAATATGACTTCCTGACTAACTTAAGTCCAACTTCAGTGTGGGTTGCTGCTGGAAAAAACTATACTCCCTTCTGCCCCCTACCTCTCTTGCTTTTACCCCAGTTATCTGGTGAGATAGTTTAACTAACCGAACAGGCAGTCAGTCAAATTACTTCTATTTTCTTATTATAAATATTTTTTCTGTGCTATTTTTCCAGTAGATACACTTGATGAATTATTAAAATGAAGAAGCACCCATACACGAAGCGAGGAGAAATAGCCGATTAAAGATGACAAAAGGCCATTTTCATTGAGTTGACACCTAGTTTCACCTAAACTATTTATAAAACTACACATTTAAAACCAACTGAATCATAATGGTGAGCAGACTTATGTGCAAATGCGTTAAAATATTCTGAGCAAAACAAACATTCAGTATGCAGCACGTCTTTTGAGAATGCCTCTTGCTTTAGCATACTAGAAATACTGAATTAATACATTCAACATCTAGAAATACTTTTCATCCAATGTCTATACAAATAATTATCAAGAGCATATATTATTATTAGTAGTAGTATGAAGTCAAATACTTAATGACAAAAAGAAATCCATATCAAACGTATCTTATGTCATATAAGGTTCTGCAGCTAGACAAACATTGCAAGCTCTCAGGAGACATTAGGAGGCCACAAGGTTCATCGTCACCTTGCAGAGACAAAAGGCCAAAGCCCAGAATCTGTTCCCTGCTTCCCTACGGAGATGTTAGTAGAAAGAACAACAATGTGAGGGACCTAAGATGTCTAATGTATCTCCTGTTGGACAACTTGGCCAGGCTCTGCTTGTCAGTACTTCTGCTTCCAGGTCTTGCATATGGCAGAGATTGCTGGTCTTCCCTGAAAATATCCTTCAAAACGCCTAGTAAAATTAGTGTATAAAAACTCTAAGTTAGTGTTAAAAATAGCTCTAACTGGACAGAAAATAGCTCCCTCTTTTCACAAAAAGAAACGGTAATTCCCCACCAGGATGTTTGGAGAGTATCATCTGAAAGAATATTGTCATAAAAAAAGGGTTCTCTCTTTTATTTTTGAGACAGTGGCTTAAATCACTGATTTATTTATTTATTCAGTTGCTCAACATTCTGTAACATGTAAAAATGATAGGGTTTGCTCAGTGACTTGTGTCAGTGTCGTAGGACAAAATTTTATCCAACATGTCTAATACTTAAAAAAGCAGCAGAACACTTTCACTAGACAGATTTTCTGAGAGATTAACTGAGTAATATCAATAAAAGCCATAAAAACGAGAATTCTAATAAATCACCAATATTCATGCTTCTCAAATGATCTAAAAATATACCCTACACATGAATTTAAAAATTACTACACATTTTGTAATTATGCAAATCAATCAGAATATAAGACTTCTTCTCCTAGGTAAATAACAGAATTTAAAAGCACATTTATTTTAATAACTGCTATTAAAAACAAATGCTTTGTAAATTCTGAAATGATTTGAGGTTGTTGTTGCATATTTGTTCCCCGTGTCATCCAACAGGAACTGAAAATCTGCAAAATACTCCTAGTTTCAACATGTCTATTATCCAAAATCTTTTAATTATTTGTAGTTACAAAATATTTATACTGCACATGCCTACTGGCACACTGTATTTAAGGACTGTGTAGATCAAAGAGCCAAGCTATTTGTGCTATTCAGTAATGACCAAACCTGCTGTTTGAGCAAAACTTGTATAGACTGAATTAAATCAAGGATGGAATAAAAGAGAAGCTTAAACAACAGCTTTATAAATAGAGGTTCCAGTTTTGCACTTTACTAAGCATAAATGAAAGTTATCCACTTAGCACTCATAACAAATTTCCATATATAATTACTTCTGAGCTAAAACTGGATCTTCAAAGATGGCCACAGGTTTTAATCATACATCATCTACTAACATTAAATTTAAAATATATGGCGTACCAGAGGCACCTGTATACCAAAGGGCATCTTCCTACTTTTGGCTCAAAAATTAGAACCACAAAATTGCTTTTGCATTTTGAAAACTCTTAAATTCTTAATATTTAAGTTGCTTTTGTGAAAAGGATGAAACTTTAATAATTACACTAAAAAGGATATTTTGAATTAAAGATTTAAATTAATCACCTCTGATCATTTTACAAATGATTTCTGTTATTGTCTATACACCACACGCAGTGTGCCACTTCACCTAAGAGCTTTCATTGGCTTAGCTACAGATCCAGTGTTGAACGCTATCCTTTCAGAAGCTGTAAATCATGAGACGTTAATTTATGATGCAAAATATTGACAAAGGCTGGTAAAAGACTACTCCAGCATCTTTTTCGGTGTGATATGAAAGGTAAACATCTATGCTTGTTAATGTTCAGCTAACTCCTTAAGTGGAAAGCAGAAAGGGGAATACCACATCGCTAAATAAACAGTGTTGGAAAGTCTGGACATTTCCAAACCTCTAGTTTCTACTGATAACAACTCTAATCATAACTATGGAGAAATCATTAACAAACTATAAAATCCAAGCACAGGGAGTGATAATAGCTACAGAGATAAACAAGCTCCTTTTTACACAATTTCTTGCAGTCATATCATATTAGCCATAGACACTTTAATTACAGTTTTTTAAGCTGTAATTAAAATCATATCCAGTTAAAAACAAATAAGCCCCAGCTTATTTGTAGGGCTAGCTGACAATGCAGAACAGAATTCACCCTGGGCCAGGCTTCCCAAAATTATGTTTTATTTTTCCTAATTCTGGGACAGGAACATGTCTCAATATTAGCTCCTCAGGCAATGCTGGCATACTACTTTGCTGAGAAACGGCCTGTGAACTTCTATCATGGGCAATATTGGTTGGTTGGCCACAGATAACCAATTTAATTTTCATAATTCTTTTAAAAAAAATGGAAAAAGCAAGAATAGATTTTTCTTGCCTTTTTATTATACCATTGCATAATAACTATTTCATGTGCCTACTAATCTACGTAGTTATTTAAGCTAAGATAAAGATGACTAATATCATGAAAGAATTGTTTTTAACCAATTTAGCAATTTACAGTCAGCCTGGAAAAATCTTAAAGGGAAAGATGAGCATTTATATACCATATAATGTACTTTCCATTCTCCAATACCGTCCTCCATGTCAATGAGCGATAGCACTAACTTCACCATTCTAAAGGGGAGTGCCTAAATACCGCTTAAATGTTAAATATTGCATAAACCATAAAAGAGGGTGGTAGAGATGGAAAAAAAAGACACTCACTCGTGCCTGCCTAGCTCTGGAGGCACTGAATTATTTTGGCAACTACATTTAGAACAGGAAAGTACCCTACATGCTTTCTTGTACCCAGGAGAAAACTCCAGTGTAGTTAGAGGAACCACTGCACAAACTCTGAATAATGCATAGTTGAAGCATTAACTCCACTGCGCATTCATCACTGCCTTTTAAAAGCATGGTAGTAGTCTCACTCAGTATAGTAGCTTACTGTTTAGGATGCCCACTGATAAGTGACCGACCTAGGTTACATTTCCTCTTACCAAGGTAATTTCAACTTGTAGGAGCTGGGATCTGTTCCTATGGTAATTATATCATAATTACACTAACAAGTAATTCCCCACCCAAGTCAGCTTCCTAGTCAGAAGGGGCAAAACAGGGGAATTCATGCTTCTTATAGTAAAGAATGAGTAGGCATTTTATACTGGTTTGCTATTACTAGAAAAAAAGGAACATTTATTACACAGGCATCACAACAGTTATGTGTATGCTAGTCGCGCACATGCTCCTCCATCTGGGTACCCTAACTTTTGGGAAGATCCCCAGACGACATGTGGGTTTTCTTGAACAACCTTTTGGCAGTCCATTGACCAAAAAAAGAGTCAAACTTCAGCTAAATGATTCAACTTCCTGGGGCGAGATACCTAAGCATTCCTATATCACATCCTAAACGCTTTGTTACAATTACAAAAAGCAATGCACACTTTCCTAGTGACTGATACAAATTCTGAAGTTTTTAATAATTATGTGTAGCAGGGAAAATGCTGATAAAAGTAATCACAATTCATCAGGATGTAGTGTGCTATTTTTACATTCTGATTTTAATACAGCAACTACAGAAATTCTGGTTACTCTTTTCAGTTTAAGTCTCAGTGTTTTAGGTATTAAATATTTTAACACATACTTAGATATTTATAAAATGCACAATACTCTTTTATCTAATTCTGAATAAAATATACAAAACACAAAACACCAACATACTTCATGAGGAAAAGAGGAAAGAATTTGTTACAAACGTAAGCAGTAAAAGGTGTGGGGGAACCATTGTGCCCTACATTCAAATACGAGTTTAATAGGCTACCTTCTTTCATATTGTAACACTCTTTGATTTTCCATAAATTTGCCAACCATAAAACTTCTTCCCCCTAACCTTCCCATGATTGCTTATTTTCTAGTGTACGGCTTCTGCAGTGCCTAATGGCAACCAACAGGAACAGTATTTTTCAGGACATTATCCTCCATTTGGTGCATAAGCCACAGTGGAGTTCGCTGGAGCCTGTGTAGTACATGTAATAGGGAAAAGAACATTGCTGTAGTCTGATAGTTACAGACCTTGCACCTTTACACAGAATTATAAATTACTTAAGTCACTGGATAAAAATAGTCCCAAGTCTGTTGGACATTAACAGTTACTTTTTTTTCACTTTGTCGTATCTTCAGCTGGAGAGAGACCATTCTCTAGTTCTGCAAAGTCCATCTTTTTGCTGAGACAGATGTATTTAAGATATATGTTCTTAATGTGTTAGGAAGAGAATTAATGACAATATTTTTCCTCACTGCCCATATTTTAGAAAAACTATGATGCTTAATAGACTTCACATCAACTTCATTTCATGCCATCTCAGTGCTACTCTGTTCTTTCCAGGTCTCCTCGACAGATGTAGAAGCAGAAGGTTGCACCAGTCAAGTGTTGCACTTTAGCAATAAGTACACTCAGTCTGTTTGTCTCGACTGCAACTAAGATGGACACCACAAGCATAAGGAAGTGTAACCTGATAAAAGAAATTGCCTTGCAAATCAAGGCAATACAGGTATTTCATAATTACACTCAGTAGACTACAAACCAGTGGTTTTTTAATATGTAAATTGATGTATTTATTTGCCAGCCCTGTCAGGATACTAATGTAAAAGATTTGGCTGTGTCTTTAAAAAATATTACTTGTTCCATAACAAATTTTGTCCATGCTACAATCTTGCCTAACAGTCAGGCTTTCAGGCAATTTCCATCTATCCTAAATCCATCCTGGACGACAGCCAGTTAGTCAAACACCAGAAGTGAAATTACAAAGAGATAAGTAATTATAGAAGGATGTTGTCTTTGGAACCTATGTTAACAGTGCCCACTTAAATATTTACTGATGTTCATCCATCTGATGGCATTTCAGATCTGTCAAGCACTAGGATTTCTATGGAGAAGAAGAGTTTAAATTGGAAGAAAGGCCAAAGATAAAAACATACTTTGAAAAAAGTCTTCCTGCTTCCTACAGAATCCTTCAGAGGTCATACAACTAACAGAGTCTTTCAAGGCTATAGATATTGGCAAGAGATCTTTCTTTTTTCTTTTTTGTTAGACTTTTTAAAATTCCATTAAAATCATCTAAGAATTAATTTAACATTCTTATATCCCACTAAAATCCCACTAAAGGCTGTCATTTATTTATTTCATTAAGGAAGACTCTGAGATCCAAAATACTTACAAAATCTAAATACAAATGGGCAGAAGACCAGACTTCAGCTGACTCAACAAAACCTCCCACAGGCTCCAAAGGGGAAGTTGTTGGGTTATTTATTTATTTATTTTTCTTCCCTGGGAACTTAAGAAAGACTCTTCCAGCAAGAAGCCAAAGGCACATTTAAGTAATCTAAAGAGGAAGGCAAAGTAATATACAAGATTAGCCTAACAAGGAGGAGAAGATTCTCACACTATATGGAAGCAGATGATCCGACTTCCTCAGGGAATGAAAGACATTCTCTTAAGCATGATTCGTAGTAAAAGATTTCAGATGTTTCTGCTTGTTTGCCAAGTTTGTGTAAAAAATCCACTATTTGAACGCTGTTTTGAATTATATGTTTTTTCATCTTTGAAATATATTCGAGGCTATTTTTTTAAATCTCAGCCCTTCAGCCACCAGTAAAGCAAATGGAAGAAAAGTTCTTACAGAAATTCAGTACCAGATCTTTAATTCTCACAATGTACTAGAAAGTAGCTGGATGGATTATGGGTTGGGAGAACTATTGCTCTGACAAAATATAAAAAATAAGATTAGCATAAACATCAACTGTCCTAGTATTTCCTTGGTAGTGTGAAGTGAAAAAAGTTTCATTTATTCTTAATCTTTTCCAAGTCTTACATAAATTTTATGAGATAGAAATTTCATCATAATTGAAACAGTTTTTAGATCGTGCTTGAGCTTGTGGGAAAAGAACAGCAGGAAGAAGAATATTATTACAAAACTACAAGGTTTTACAATTTTTTCTTTTTGTCATTCCTTTTATACTTTCTTTTATAAGTAGAGGATGATTTTTGATATATAAATCACAGACTTGTCAGCCTGGCCTTAAACCTCAGAAATACACCTCTTTGTTTCTGAACTCTGATTTTCTTCTCTTACATCCCTGAATAGATCTTTGTAGAGATATACGTTCCCAGCTGATTTGTTTGACCTAACCAATAAGAAATCTCAGACACATCATTAAAAAAGCTTAATTACTCTTCACAGACTAAATCTGTGCATCAATGCATTTGAGATCGTATTTTATCACATAACTAAACTGTACTACTTCTTTACAATTACAGACATATATAGATGTGATTACCCACATGATTATAGATGTATTATAGAAGCGATTACAGAACACTGGATCTCTCAAATCTATCATCACCAAGATAAGCTTAGAAAATAACTGAAAAATTATATTCTGTCACATCAACATTGTACTGTGTATACAGGATCATAAGAATAGTAGTTTCCTGGGTGACTGGCAGTTTTTATAGCTACTGTTTACAGTAGTAGCCTTCAAAGTGAGAAACAGTGGTTGCATAAATAATAAGATTGCATCATACTAAATATCATGGAGCTGAGCTTTCTTTTCAGCCCCACTGTCCTAGTGATGATCTCATGAGCAACATCAAGCAAAAGGCTGAAAGAAAGGCTCTGATACCATCTACTTCCATGGCAGATGGTGTTTCCTAGTCATCTGAATTCCAGAAAAAATAAACAGGAATAGGTCTAGGTAGTTTTACTGAACAGACAATCAAAAAACGCGTGCTCCGCGTCCTTTGACCTACTTAAGTTGGTTAACCCCACTAAATACTACTCTTATGCTAGAGGCAGCTTATCTTTGTAACAGGACTAGAAAAACAAATAAAAAGTCGGGAGTATCAAGCAGGAATGGAAGAACTAATAAAACTATCTTGGGAAGTTGTTCTAGATCTTCGCTGTTCTGATGGTTAAAATTCTTTTTAAAATTGTCCTGTGTAACTGTATCAATGACAACTTTTGTCACCTTGTTATCATGACAGCACCACTCCCTTGCTTCAATTCCATTTCCGGGATCTGTTCCTTTGATGTATTTATGGATATCAATTCTCCCACCTTTGAGTTCGCATTATGCCTGACAAGCCCATATGACTTCCAGTACTATATGACAAATAAGTAATAAAAAAAAGGACTCATGGAAAATAAACAAATCATTCCCTTTCTCATATCTTCCTCCAGTAAAGTAAAAGCTTTACTTCTTTACTCTCTATATCTTAGTTTCAGAGGCTCTCCTCCTGTCAACATAGAGGATAACCCCATCACCTACTAAGTATGGTTACTGCAATTTCAATGGATGCAGGATGTAACCAGGTGGTTGTTTATCAAGTCAAGAGGAACTAGTAACTTAAAATTAACTCTTTATGTCATGCAACTTTCAAATGAACTTATTCCTCACTAGTCAGAGCAGGTTTCTCTCATTGATAAATAAAGCTGACATAAAAGATATTCACAATTTACTTGCACAAAAGCTGGATTTTGGGTATATTCCAGATAGTAGCACCTGCATCAACTTAAAAAGGCTTGATACAGGAAATTTCTATGCACCAGAACCAAGAAGATTTTACTTTGATCCCTCAAAGCCTCAGCTGATAACTTTTCAGATTGCTACGTAAATCCGTTCTTCTCTTGTAAAATGGTAGTGATAAAACTGAGATATCATTTAGAAAAGATCTAAAAAAAAAAAGAAAAAAGAAAATTAGACACTTGACCAAAGAGCCAAAGCTTACAATAGTGAGTGTAACTAATAAAAGGACATTGACTGGCTTTTCATGCATTTTAAATCTTGGCTCTTCGGAAGAATATGTAAAGGGTATTGTAATTTCCCTCCTGTAACCAGTGATGACACTTACAATTTTAAACATAGGTCAGTAGTAAAAGTCTCAACATATTCTTTCAGAATTCAAAAGATGTTTTTAAAAATAGCTCTAAACCTCTATGATTACCTTGGAGCATTATCTTGAGCTGAAAAGTATTCTTTGGACAATATTCCACTTCCATATTTAACTTCACCAAGAATCTACTGCATTAGATATAATGTCTTTTTATGATGTTTGTGATGCACATAGTATAGAAATGTGAGCCTTATACAATTAACTCTCTTCCTTACAAAAATGTATGCTAAGTCAGCAGAATATCTATTGTTCAACAGATAATATTATGAAAAGGAAAATCTAGCGTTGTAACACCTAGTTTGTTAAAATTCACTTAAGTTTCAAAACAAATAAATAAATAACCTCTTATACCCCATGTTCTGTTTTCAACAAATCACTTGTTGCCCAGCTAGCTACTTAACCCTATAAGCAGCCACGGCAGATGTTTTAACCATAAGAAAATTAAAATTCAGTATTCTAAAAAGCAAAAGAAATGAGAAAAATGAAAGCTAAATGACTTGACTTTGATGCTTGTGTTGAAAGATGCAGGAAATACTCTGAGGCCTTTGAGCACATTGACGTTGTCACAATAACAATCTTGCTACATGTTCATTTAGACATTTAGAAGTTAGCTTAACCAGAAGGTCTGTCAGAATACTACATTTGGAAATGTATGAATTTGTTTGCTATTCAAAACCTTGCAGCCTATGATTCCACAGATGTCAAAAACCAAAGGAAGACCATGAGGAATGACACTGTCAGGTCTACATTCTCATAAACCTGTTTTAAATTATTCATTTTCAATATTTCAGTAGGTCTTGATTTTGTTCCTATCACTGTAACTGACAGGTTAAGCTGTATGTACTAGGTCTGCACCAAGAACAATTTGTAAGATTCATGTACATTTATCTCAGCTGTTCCCAATAAAAGAGTAAAATCTTATTTGAAATAATTTTCTGGTGGCAGAAAAAAAAATCTTTAAGATCTTGATTTCAACTCAGTTCTCAATTATTTGCATTTTTAAAGCTACCTAGTAAAAACTCTACTTTAAAAAAATTCTAAGTTCTTAGGCAATATTTTGCTTCCTGTATATTTAAATCTGACAGATTCTTAAACGCAGAGAACAACTCAGCCTTAAGGTAAAGATTTGTGCAGAAATAACACAATACATAATCATACCTTTACTAGAAGATGTATGTAGCACATACATCTTAATGTATGCTTCTTAATGAAGAGCAAATTCAGAGCAAAAAGTATTAAGGGCAAGTAAATATTTGATCCATGCTTGCCTTTAAGAAGTACAAAACCAATTTTTATCTGAAGCGATACACTGATGAATGAGAATCATGTTAGAGGCCTTCAAGTTAAAATTTCTGTGACTGAAGAAAATCCAGGTACTAGATTTTTAATCTTCAAAATATTTAAGTATGCTCATAATAAAATGCAAGTGCTAGGCACAAGCCATTTACTTCAGCCATCTGGAATTACCAAAACATTATGCCTTATCTGAAAGCAATTAATTTGATATGGTAGCAAGAAAAAGGCAATTACACTTTTTAAAGTTCTCAATCTAAACTGAAAACACTTCCATGTGTCAAAAGTATCTGTGATTGTTATGCAAGTTGTATATCTTTTCACCACCTAAAATGAACAACTTCTTTTTTGAAGTACTTTATTAAAATGTATCATGGCACTGATAATTTTAAAAGTCCTTTCTGAAATTACTTTCCTGAGTCATATTATTAACTTTTTAAAGAAAGGAAATTTCCAGAGCAGCCATTTTAGGAATTTGAAGTCCAGGAAAAAAATGTAAGTTGAAGATGACAAAAAACTAGTGGAGGAAAGGCAACAGTTCAAAATGTTTCCTTCAACATAAGAATCTACTTACTGTATTACCCTACCAGAAGCATATGTATTTTGGACTCTTGTGCATTCCTAAAAGGGAAGGATGTTTTAAGTGATTTTTCCTGCTAATGTTGATGTGCTGTATACAAGTGTCTTTCAAGGATGTTGTTCTATGGAAACTTCACTGTCTTTGAAAGAGGCTGATTTGTCAGTATTTCATAAAATTTAGGGAGTTCCAACAATTCATACCCCTATTTTAGATGATCTTTCAGTACAAATGTCTCATTTACCATGATTTTTATATATAATTGAAGTTCAATTACATTTAAAATGTTTTCCTTTGTCTCAATATTAAATATCTGATTGTTACAGATGGTAGTTTTGGCAGATGATTGTATATGAATCTGAGTTTATAATTAGGCCAAATTTGACTAGTGTAATTAAGGCAATGAAGATTTGGAAAGCAAAAAGTGACAGACTCAAACAATATCAGTTTGGTGGACACAAAAAATATGAAAGAAAACTTATTTTTACAGTTAACAAATACATTGATCATATGAGAAAATTATTTCTAAATGTATGAATTAAAGGAAAAGCAAGCTTAGAATCATAGAATCATAGAATGCTTAAGGTTGAAAGGGACCTCCAGAGGTCATCTAGCCCAACCGCCCCGCACACGCAGGGTCTCCTAGAGCATGTGGCACAGGGTGATGTCCAAGCGAGTTTTGAAGATCTCCAGAGAAGGAGACTCCACCACCTCTCTGGGCAGCCTGTTCCAGGGCTCCGTCACCCTCACTGTTAAGAAATTCTTCCTCAAGTTCCTGTGGAACTTTTGGTGCTTCAATTTGTGGCCATTTCCTCTAGTTCTGTCGCTGGCTACCACTGAGAAGAGGCCAGCCCCCTCCTCCTCACTCCCTTTCTTGAGATATTTATATACATTAATCAGGTCCCCTCTCAAGTCTTCTCTTCTCCAGGCTGAAGAGGCCCAGCTCTCTCAGCCTTTCCTCATAGGGCAGATGTTCCAGCCCCCTGATCATCTTCGTGGCCCTGCGCTGGACTCTCTCTAGCAGCTCCACGTCCCTCCTGCACTGGGGAGCCCAGAACTGCACACAGTACTCGAGGTGCAGCCTCACCAGGGCTGAGTAGAGGGGCAGAATCACCTCCCTCGACCTGCTGGAGACGCTCTGCTTAATGCACCCCAAGATCCCATTGGCCTTCTTGGCCACGAGGGCACACTGCTGCCTCATGGTCAACTTGTCGTCCACCATGACACCCAGGTCCCTCTCTGCAGAGCTGCTCTGCAGAAGGTCAGTCCCCAGTCTGTACGGGTGTCTGGGGTTATTCCTGCCCAGGTGCAGGACCCTACACTTGCCATTCTTGAACTTCATGAGGTTACTCGTCGCCCAGTTGTCCAGTCTGTCCAGGTCCCTCTGGATGGCAGCGCAGCCCTCAGGGCTGTCAGCTATTCCTCCCAGTTTGGTATCGTCAGCAAACTTGCTGAGGGAGCACTCCATCCCTTCATCCAGGTCGTTAATGAACAAGTTGAACAGGACCAGACTGAGGACTGACCCCTGGGGGACACTGCCAACCACAGGCTTCCAGCTGGCTCAGCACCACTGATTACCACTCTCTGAGCCCTGTCATTCAGCTTCCATGGCCAGAGTATAAACTAAAGTATAGCTTTTTGCCTACATATGTGCCTAATCCTTTTGTCCTTCATCTAAGGTAATGAGATGGCTTGAACCATTCTAACAGCTCAGTGCTGCTGAAAGAGGCCTCTCAGTGACTCCTTTTCTGCAGCTTCCCTCACTGTGGTATTTATTTGACCCCTCTGCACGTCTGTAAATTCACAGTGACTAGCGAATTCAATTCAGAGAAAGCAAACTAATCCCTGAGGAATGAGAGGAGGACAAAAAGAGATGTAAAAGGATAAGAAGACTGAGACTCCTTTTGGTGGTAGCAACTTTTTCTACTGCCTCTGCCATTCGTCAACTTGCATTTGAAGCTGTGTTATACTTAGTGCCAACAAGGTTTCCAGATTGATCACTGTGTTTGCAGGTAGCATTGCCTGCTTTTGCATCTTCTGACTTTTAGTTGCGTTAAGTATTTCCTTTCTTTTGTGTTGAGAATCAGTGTTGTCCAGTAAACATTCCCTTCACTACTTTTTATATATATCTCTCTTCTTATACTTCTCCGTAGATTCTTGCCCCAGCTTTCAGTCAATTTTCATACGTTCTTTTCTTATAAAGTTTTTGCTTATCTTAGGATTAACATTTCTGTCATGTTCTTCTTCAGATGGCTAACTATCACCACCATAAAAGCATTTCACTTTTTTAAAAAAAATTCATTCAATTTCTGCTGCATGTCGGTTTGTCAGCTGATTTGTTCTATTGGATGGATGTGCAACATAGATATTTTCACCTCTTTTCCAATACTTAGTATAGTTACATTAAAAAAGAGCTTGCAAAATGTTTTTACTAATAATGGCAACTACCATTATTAATGTAGTTACAATTAGTTCAAAATTTTCCTTCCAAAATGCATCTCCTTGCACTTCAGCATAATGAACTCCACTTGCCGTCATGCCATCTGTTCCCTTATCTTCAATAAACCTTTACAGAGTTCCTCAGAATCTCTTTTAGTTTCAATTAACCTGAGTAATTTATGTAGCCTGCACATGTTGCCATCAATCTGTGAACCCTCTTTCCAGATTGAGCTACATGAGGTTGCTGACATAGCGCATTACCTCTTAGGTTTTTGCCACGTTATATATTAATCAATTGTGCATACGTATTTTCTGTCCTTTATATATTTTTTTTCAAATTGTTATGATGCAGGATATGGTAGGGGACTTAGTTTTCTTCTTGGAGAATCTAAATAAGGAAATTCATGATTTCTCTTTATTCACAATTTTTGACACACCAAAAAATTCTAGTAAATTAAAAGCATCCTTTCTCCTATAGGACATTTGCTTTTATTCCTTTCAGTGAACACTGATGCAGAATTTGCACTTTCTTTCTATTGATTGGTACAGCAAGTTGAATTTACAAGAAAATAATAAAGAAAAGGTGTCTATAAAATATAGATTTCTGTAAAATACTTTTTTAAAGACACCATCAAATCAGTACTTTGAATTTAGTAAGTAACTGATGAGAGAAGTATCCTCACATATTTGCAATGATAAAACAAAACAGCTTTTTGACAAACATCTATTTATTCTTAATGGAGGTTTTCACATTGCCTACTTATGAAAAACACAGTTGTAAAAACTGAGTTTACTTCCAGAGAATTTCCTCAGAAGTATTCATTGTGAGAACTGGAAAGAACCCCAGTTTTCAGTATGGAAGCTATTGCTTTGATACATGTACTACAACATGCGTGTTATAGATGTGCTGATACAAAACTCATTATGAAAATATATACATGAAAAAAATATGACTTCCTAGATGACTTGTGTGGTTCTCAAGTTTCCCAGGACCGCTGTTATTAAAGATGACATTTCAATTTGCCTGGCCTATCATGAAATTTCCTTGTCTTACATAATAATATTTAAAGAAAACGCACCCTGTCTTAGAGAAGATAAGCACAAAGCTCGTCACAGTATATAGTTTTCAATGCACATACTGTAGAATTCCAACAGAATTTTTGTTAGGAATTTTCATGAGTGACTCAGTTTCTCAGCAAATCTGCTCCAGTGGTATTTGTCAAATTGTACAGAAAAAAATTATCTTTCTAGTTTTAAATGTATGAACTGTGCTTTTTACTGTGAAATAAGAAATGGTCTTACTCTTTGGGAGCGTGCATGTTAAGATTAGGAATCCATCATACTGAAGAAAGCCAAAAAGCACCTCATGGTATTGTCATTCTCACTTCATAGCAGGTAGAAATCCAACATTAACCAAAATAATGTTCTTGGATGCAAAGAAAGAAGCACTTTTTTCAACAGAAATAAACCAGTCACTTACAATTGGATTAACTTTACATATGTCATAAGCCATTTATAAATGTCAACAGCATTCGGTTGTGGTATGAAATGACCATAAGAAGTAGACAATCTGGCTATTACTGGCTAATGCTCAGTAGATCACTAGAACCTCTTTGAGAGGTTTTCAATGAGAAAGAGATGAAAGTAAGGTTTACAAAGACCAGAAATTCACTCTGACGGATTTAAAGACCAAATGAAAATACTGAATTGGATATTTGTAAAATGGTCATGTAATAAAGCTATACATGAGATATAGCACAACACAATAAAAATTAATGCTAAATGAGTCTCCTTTCATCTCAGCAAGGATCTAACTCTTCAGAAATTAGAAGAAAATTCTTCAGTAATTATTACTGAGTGAAAAGCATTGTTACTTCTAGAACTGGCAGACCAGTATTTCAGTGGACACTTCACAACTGTCATAAGCAATACATTACTAATATGTGTGTGATCACAGAATATATTGCACAGAATATAATGGTAGATTAATTCTAATTGTGAGATTTTCATGCACAAAATGCTCTAAATAGTCATTTATAAAAGGATTCATATTTGACATGGGCCTTAAGAATGTTACATGAAATTTAAAAAAAGATCACTGGACAGATTACTAAAAAATGCAGAAAATATTAAACAGAAATAAATCTTAGAATTGAAATATGCAAAAATAAAAGTATTTTAGATGCCTTATTGCTGAAAGTGATGATCCTGACCTAAAGGCAACAGATGCCAGGAAAGGTGAACAGGGAAATGAAGGTACTATAGTTGGAACAAATTAATGACTTTCTATCTAAATGAGGAGAAAAAGAAAAGAAAAATGTACAATGTACAATGTACAAATGTACAATGAATCTTCAGATTTGTCTTTGAATACGGATATAGAAAAAACAAAAACCCCAAATTTTACTCACATATATGGGAGCAAAATGTCTTTGGGCAACTGAGTCAGAAAAAAGAAATGATGGATTATGGACACCAGCCTGCTAGACAATGGCAAGTCTACTCTTACTCTAATTTAAAAAAATGCAAGAATCTTGTTTATTTTAGTAGCATGAGAAGAGGGCTTTCAGAAGGGGGCTTTTCAGCTCTTTTCAGAGGGCTTCTTTTATTCAAAGGAATAAGTACTGAAGAAATCTATGAAAATAGACTGGAACAGATTATGGCCATATTTTTTAAAAGGATACATACTTAATGACTCGCAGGTAAAATCTAGGGCACATTCTTTGTCAGGGATTATAACACGTAAGATCAAAGCAGCTTCAGTGACAGTGTTTAAACTTAATGTTTAAAAATAAGGCTTATATTTCCTTGAAAATAAGAATACACTACACATTTGAAGCATTTAGACTTGTCTCAAATGCAGTAGCGACAATTTTTGCTATTAGAAGAGAAATGCAATCTATACATTGCAGAATCACAGTTATTTGAAAAAAAAAAAAGGGAGATTTTTTCCTTTTTAAAATAACCATCAGAAAGCTCTGTTTATTCAGAAACGTATTTTTTAATTCAAACGAAAGAGGGTGCCAGGCAGTGTTATACAAGCTTCCTGAATTCATTTGGCTGACTAATGTTCCTGTATGACTCAAAGTAGTTAAAAAAAAAAAAAAACCAAAACCAAACAAAACCCCAACATGACTAATTTCAAACAAGAACTGACATCCAGATTTATAGCAATCTAAAGACATAATAAACAGCACTGTACGGTTGTCATTTAATGCAAACCATACAAATTTTGCAAAGTTCACTTAACAACTAGCAAATGGAGGCAGAAGATTATATACAGACCTTAGGACTTCCTTACGATAAAACATTAAAATGCTTAGATTTCAACTTCCCAAAATTTCTAAGAGCTCATTTAGTGAATTATTTCAAATTTTATATAATATGTTGTAAGTTTAAGTGCACATGTCTGATTCCTCACTCTCCACAGTCCACAATGACAGTTACACCATAGAAGTCAGTATCTTAATATTCTGCTCCCATTGAATAAACAATTATAACTTTGCCATAAACTACCACAGAATTCCAGAAAATTTTTTAATCATCATAAAATAGAGGAACAAAAATCCACATCTCCCTATACACCCTAAAGCCTCTACACTTACAGGCACTTCTCAAAATTGTAATTTTTAAAAAGAAACCTTGTATGTCAGTGCAATATTATGAGCTTTCCGTACATACTGCTGCCATGTCAAGTTCATTCTTTGACCAGGAGGAACTGCTACATAGCAATTTATTGCCTGATCTGCACAGGGTTCACTTTCTATTTTACAGGGAAATAGACTGTCAAGACATGCACAGCTTAGTTTTATAATCTGACTTACAATTGCCAGAATAACGTTTCTTTTAAGTAATTAGAGATCACATGCTACTAAACAAACCTAAGAATCCACCCAGAGATGATGTATCATGTTTTAATCATAATGAAAGATGTATTTTGGTTGCTGCTACCATGCGAACACTACACAGAAAAGAAACTATTATACTACTGTATTCAAATAAAATGTATTTACCTTTCAGGTATCAACATACAGCCTCTTTCAAAAAGAAATAGTTGAGTATTTATTCTTCCTCAGAAAATGAGGAATTAATTTTACCTGACACTGATTTTCCAATTTCACGAGAAAGAACAAAAATACTCAAAGAAATAGATCATGTCATATATCATAGAAATAGTTTAAAAATATTCTGTATTGGACTCAAATTATTACTTAGGAAATTCTACTGTGGTAAAACTCATTTATCCTTCACCTTATCCCTTTCATGATAAAGCATAATGTCAATTCTCAAGCGGATTATGTCTCTACTATAAAGGAAATGCATGCAGCGGGCACACACTTTCATCATGTGCTCTTCTAGGTTCTACTAGGACATTCCCACAGCTCAGCTATGCCCTCACTACATACAGATTTCCAACTCTGTGTGACAGAGGGCTGGCAGACCATGCTTACGACCTTCACTGCATGGAGGTTTGGGCACAAACACAAGCTGACATCCAGGCTGAAATTCTTATATACAATACAGCTGTTTCTGCACAAAGTGTATTCCTCTATATGTAACTGGAGACTGGTCTTGGACACTTGGATTCCTTCCCAGCTTTCATTCCTTGCAAGATAAAGTGTTACTGACTTAGGAGGAGGGCCACTGGAAGTCTCTCAGCACATGCAACTTTGCCTATAGTAGACAGGTCCCAGTCAAAGCAAATGCAGAATTTGGATCCTTCCCTCCATAGGTGGCTTATATAACATACGGTACTTCTAAAGTCAAAATGGAGGTACTTCTAAAACCTTCTTAAGCTACTTCTACACAGGTAGAAGTAGCTTAAGGACCAGGATAGCTTATACCTGGTCCTAACAGTCAGTAAGTTGATGCCCCTGGAGCTGATGGCAGCAGAAACAAGAAAAGGCAGTGGCTTGAAAGTTTCATGTCAGTCTCTAGATGCAAGTTTGAATCAGTTAACTTTACTGCACTGCCACACTTTGAAATATCAAGTTACACAGACAGATTGGACTGGCAGACCGATGTGTTCAGACTTTGAGTTGCAGACTCCTAAGTCTTTTTGAATGGAAGTTCAGAGGTTGCCACAATTCATGAAATGTGAATCCGGATTTATGGCTGGCAAGTAATCCTCCCTTCTTCCTACTTCATGTGTCAACCACACTCAAGACTCAACAAATAAGACTAGACATTCAGCCAATCTTAAAGCATGACTTTACCCAAAAGAGTTAAAATCTCAACCTTTGCATACCCAGTGCAGATTTGACTCTTTAGACTCAAAGTTTACACTGATGTGACACAATGAATAATTACGTACACAAAGCAGAACAGCTTCAGCAAAACAGACTAGAGTGATTTAACCACTAGGCACCCAGGCTCAGGTGAATTATTAGAGATTAGCCTTTTCTGGACAGACTGAATCAATGTGGCTTGCAAACCCTGAGATAATCACTATAAACTATATGGTTACCTTCTTGTCACAGCCCACCCTAAACCCACAAGCTCTGGTGAACATCAGTTTGGGATAAGGTCTGCAATGCAGCCTGAGGGCTGCTGACACACACATTGCCCTCTGACTGTTTGCCTCTGCTGCGCAAAATTAGTGAGAAGCCAAGAAAGGCAGGGGGAATAGCAAGACACTCAGCCAGATTAGAAACTCTGCACTAGAACACTAAGAAACACCAAGTGAATGGCTGTAATGCAGGCAGCTCCAAATCACTGAGGCAAGAGGGGGGTAGCTCAGGAGGCTCGGCCTAAAATGATCATGATCTTGAGGATCATTCCTGAACTTGATCTTCTCCAGCCAATAGGTTTTGCAACAAAAGTGGAGTAAAAGAAAAATAACCAAATCCTGCCGTTTTTTTCGTATTTAAAAGCTCTCTTTAACAGCAGTGAAGGGCTAGTGAGAGATCCTTCCAGGAGCTCCTCAAGCCTCTGTCCATCTTCCATGGGTGGTACTAGACCTGTGCAAGCGAACTGCATTGAACCTGCATCACCTTGTCCTACTTGTGCTGTTGCTTTGAGTGCTGATGGAACAGCTGGAGGCTCAAGACTTACCCACTTTTCAAAACCATGTGTTCTAAAGCGCCATGTAAGCACTGAGAACTGCAAGGGCCTACTTTGGAGAATACTTGTGGTAATATCTTTAACCTAATGCCAGAGGCACTTAGAAAAAGGCAATATTGCTATTACAGCCTTTTGTCTAACCTGCAATCTGCTCCACAAAGCAAAGATGGCACAACATATACAGAGAGAGCAGAAAAGTCCTAACCAGATTTAAAACAGTTATTCCATCTATCTACCTTGTAAAGTTTAAACACTGTTTACACAAAAAGCAATCAATCTTTCAACCAGTGGTTATTCCGTAACAACAGGAAATTAGAAGATAATTTATTTCCTGTGTTATTGTGATGTAATGTGTTCACTAATCTGAACTCCTGAACTCATTTATTTAGATATACAACAGGAATAATATCTTCAATAAGGTATCTACTTTCATTAACCTCAGGTACTATGCATGCTACTAGTTTAAATCAAATAAAATACTTAACATTATTTTTGTTTTCTCTGGGCAACTAATCTATTTTCAGTGTTCACCATCATTTTAATAAATGTATGATACTATTTATATATGGCAAAAACTGAAATCATTCAAGAGAAAAAAGCTACATTTTATGTGCTCCCAGTAGTCAGCTACTTTAGCATTGATAGCATCTCCTAACATCAATTTTGCAACTTTAAATATGATTCAATACACAGTCCAAATAACTGTCATTCAACCAAAAGAAACTGGAGCACCTTCCCTCACCACTCACCTTATATTGGTACATCTCCTTTTTCCACAAGTACTCAGGAAAGCTGTGTGTTTAAAGGCTGACTAACCTCAGGTCTGGCATACCAAAAACCAGGGAGAGAACAAAACGCTTTCGTTTTCATCTGTCAGCTCCCACACCACTCAAATGAAATTGCGTAAAGAGATTTTTCCTGCCTTGCTTCAAATAAATGGGTGTTGTGTTTACATATTGCATACTGAGCATTGCCCACCCTAAGCCAAGGGCTGTGTCTTGCCAACTCTTAACTTTTGTACAATATGGCGATTACATGAGCCAGCATACCATTAAGTTGCAAAACAGAACTTGGAGAATGGCACTGTTAGCTTGCAGAAACTGCATCCACTTGAACAACTGAAACGCTCTGCGCTAAAGGGAAACCTATGTTTCAATTTGGTAGCTGAATCAGGTCAGAACCAGACTGCGTAGGGGCCTCAGTCTACAATACAAAGTCAACTGCCATAGAGCACAGACATAAAACTTCATGGACACACCACACAAGCAGGCAAAGAAATGACCAAACACACCACATAAAAAACCTCCCTGTTCCTCCAAGAATTTCCTAAATTTTCTGTTTATTTTTCACACTATACTTTCTTCCAAGATGTTCTTTCCAGGGGCAGTACTCACAAACTGACAAGTAGCAAATGCCTACCCGGAATTCCAAATGTCTTCTAGTGCCTAGTGGTCTTTTTCTTGCATAACTGGGAGAGAAATATCAGAGATCAGGGCTTACTATTTCCCAGCAAGCTCGTAAAAATATATCTCATATATATATATATATATTTATGCTCTTCAGTTCTTTTTTTACAATGACTACATCCATAATAATTTACACAGAGGCTGCCACTTAGGTCACACAAATGTTCTATGCACAGGACTACCTAAAAAGGTCAGTTAGCTATTAGCAATGAATATACACATTCAAGGGTAAAAAGTTGAACTCACATCCAAGACCTAATATTCAAGTTTCTAAGAGATTGTACACATAACTCCTTGCTAAAGATAAGTGCCTTAACCATATAGCTGACAGCCTATAACACCAGCAGTCTCTTGAGTCAGCTCCATGTGTGACTTCTTTAAAAGCACATTTCTTTGTAAGTAACTTAATCCTATTTATATTGTCTTCAAATTGAACAAAGAACAAGGATGGAAGAGACCACTACATGTTTTTTCAAGATATTTCACACTGCCATCACTTATCATATTTTCTTCAAAATGTTGAAGGCTGTGCAGACATCAGTGCTACTTTATTTGTTGTAACATTAGCATGCAAAAGAATATAAATTCGCTTCCAGTAATAGTTTTAATTACTAAGTATATAAGCCTGCAAATCCTCTCTTACTAGTAATCCTTCAATAAGATTAATTCATGGAAATAATCCCATTGAAGGATTTGTAAGACCGGACCCTAAATGTTTAATCATTATTTTAAAGGCATTACTGCTTAAAGAAAAAGGTGTTGCTGCTTTTAAAAACAGGGGGTTGTATGTCTATCAAACTGCACAGTTTCAGAAATAATCCTTCTAGGACTGACACAGTTGGGTAATGCATTTCTGCAGTTTCCCCCAGTTGACTGACTAGTCTCCTGGTCAGCAGGACGCAGTCTTCTCTTTCCAGCACTTCAGTGGCACTGATATGACTCAGCTATCCCTCAGTTGCACTACTTATACATTATCCTTGTGTAACACCAACATAAACATCATTGATTGTTTGAGCTATCCAGGATCCAGCTATTATTTATACTTTCGAGGCTTATCAACATAGTGGTTCTCACTTGCTCTGCTATTTCTAATTCTTATTATGATTACCTTAGTTTTTATTAGGATTCTTATTTCAAAATGTTCACATCTCCTATCTTTCCAATCCTATTTTTCCCTCTGTGCCAGTTATTGGTCAATGTGAGGAGCTACAGGAGAACACAAAGACTTAAATTCACCTTAATGCACCAAATGCCACAGTATGCTTACATTCCCCACTTCTTGTATCCCCATCACTCGCTTTCTCTTCACACATAGATGGTTTAGTGAAAAGTCCTCCCTGACATTTCATTCGCTCCATTCTCTTTGGAATGAGTAATGGTTTGGTATCACATTTGTTTGCTAATCCTTAAAATGAAGGGAAAAACAATTTGGAAAGCTAGGAGTCTGTCTCCGTCTTCCAAAGGCAGGAAGCACAACTACTTGAAGGCTGACAGATGCTTCGCGACCATGACAAGAAGCTGTTCCACAGGCTACAGTTTGTGATCCCTTGAGTCAAGCCATATGGTGCTGAATGCCAGGACTGCCTGTCTTTCCCAGTTTATTGGGAGGGATTACTCCCGCTTTGCTCTGAATTTGCAAAAGTTCTCTGTGGGTTTAAAAAGTTTGCAGATTGCATGAAATGAAATTAAATGCTTGATCACTGGCACTTGCTGTATTTGCCTCCAGAACTGTTTTTTTTCTTGTTAGGAAACAGCCTGACATGCATGCTGCTATGGGATAGGATAACATCATACTCTTACGCACTCCAGTTTTAAGTGAATGTATAAACTTTAACTGAGTACACAAATACAGCTTACTGAATAAGGGACCCTTCCCAATTAATAACATATTTAGCTTGCGTGACCAAAATTGCATGTAAAGTCCGGAAAAACAATGCAGAGGTGCAAGGCATCTTTATTACATGAAGCAGAGAACAGGAGGGAACTGATGCTTTTAGATATCAGAACATAATTTCAGATTATTCCTTGCTGCATTTCAGGATCACAAAAATTGGAGTTAATCAAGTTATAGCTCCTTAAGCTAATTGGCATGTTCTCCAGTGCGCTTGTCCCTTGCGTTTTAAATACCGCAGAAAGCAAGTGCTGCTAATCTGCCTCTCCTCTCCTACTATTTAACCACCCTAGAGACTATTAAATGGCCCAGCAGATTGGGGGCATTTGTTTGTTTTCTGTATGCATTCTATGTCTTTTCCCCATGCTGAAGTGGGGGAGGACGGGAGGACAACTAGGATTCCCCAGGAGCGGGGAGAAAGCAAAGAAAAGCCCTTACTTTGCTTCTGACCAAGAAAGGAAAGCAGGAGCCTCCGGCCCTGGGCACGCTGCTCTTGCCACGGGGGCTCAGGCTCCGTCACTGCGGCAGCCCCGGCGGAGGGTGCCGCCGGCACCCCGCACAGCACACACCTTAAACTTTCTCTCCGCACTCTGTACGCCTTTTTTCTTTTTTACAAATACACGTAACTGCAACCTATAGGGGAGGTGGAGGAGGGCTGAGGCCCGGAGGCAGCCGCTGGGGAGCGGGGGCAACGGGTTTCCACGAGGGCAGCTCCCGCAAGCGCCTCCGCGGAGCGCGGCGGCTGCGGCCGCGCCGCCGTCGAGCCTGGCAGCTTGCTGGAACTTCTCCACCGGCGCCAAAGACAAGACCTGACGGGTGGTCTTTTTTTTAGTTATTTATTTTATTTCATTTATTTATATATATATATATATATATATATCTTTCCAAAGCCGCCATCAGGGGCTGTGGTGCCCCTCGCCTCCCGACGCCGTGCCCGGGGCAAGGCGGCAGTGCGGGGCCGGCGCCGCCGCGGCGCAGGTGCCCGCCCGGCTCGGCCCGGCCCAGCCCGGCGCTGCGCCCCGCTACTCACTTGTGCCTTCTTCATAAGGAACGGCAGCGCTGCAGTCCAGCCGCGTGCAAACTCCTTTCAGCGGAACCGTAGCTCCAGCATAATGCAGCAGCCGATAGTCCACGCATTGGGGTTGCCCTCGGCGAGCCCCGCTGCCTGCCGCGCTCCCGCCGCCGCCCCTCTCCCACAGCCCGAGCGGAGGCGCTGACTGGAGCCGCCGCCGGTGACCGGACAGGTCTTTTATACCTCCGATCTGCCTCCCGCAGCGGCGGCGGCAGCGGCTGCAGCGGCGGCGGCGGCAGCCCCGGCAGGACACGCCTTTCCCCTCCCTCGCGCCCGCCCTCTCTCCGTCTCCTCCTCGAGCGCCCGGGAGCCGGAGCAGATCCTGCCGGGAGGCGGAGGGGAAGCCCGGGCAAACTTCACAGAGCAGTAACGCGCAGCGCGCCTGGCCGCCGCCCCGAGCAGGGCCGGGCCGCGCCGCAGGCAGCGCGGGGTCGCCCCGCGGCGCCCCCTGACGGCGGGGGCAGCCCTGGAGGCCGCGGCGCGGCCGTTGGCGCCGCTTCCCTGCGCGCGCCGCTGTGGCGCCCCTGGGACCCGCGCGCAGCGCTCGTCGGGCACGCGGCGCTGGTCTAAGCGCGGCCCTTGCGTGCGCGGAGCCGGCGCCGGGAAGCGGCTCATTCCCCATCTCCCTCTCAGCGCTGCCGTTCCGTCACCGGTTAGCGAAAATTGCAGCGTCTCAGTGAAAGCCGGAAAACCCTTTCTACCTGCTGCCACCGCGGAAAAGTTGTGGAGCAGTGCCTCCTAATGCTTATGTAAAGGTGCTCCTGCAGGTGTGCCTTCTCCTTCCTTCTTTCCTTTTTTTTTTTTTTTTTTTTAAATATTATTTAAATCTGTGTGCTGTACAAGTAATGCACTCGACTGGGTGTCGGAAGGCAACGCTCTTGCTTCAGACAGGGCAGTGTCCTGCTGGCACTTCTGCGAGCGTTGTCAGGCCTACCTGTGAGCGGGCGGCTGTGAGGCTAATGCGGGCTGAATGTGGAGCAGGCGTTAGGCGGGAAGGAGAGCCGCTCGTGGCACTAACGCTTCCCGAGACAGCAGTTACTAGCGAGGACTGAAGATCACATTAGCACTGGGAGGGGAAGGAAGAGCCTGTCCAAATCAATGGCCGTTTCCTGGGAGATGCAGTGAGCTATTTCGTCAGAAAAGTTGCCTAGTTTTAACCTAGATTTGTTAGTTTCGTAGACTTCCAAATTGTCACAAGACTAAGGTTCTGAACAAAGTAAAGATGAGCGGTTCAAACACTGACATGGATTTTACGAATGGTCAAACCCATCCCCAACTCCGCTAGATACTGGCTTTGATTTAGGACAGATCATCTAATTGCTTTGTGCCTCTGTATCCAATCCAGAAAAAGTGAACTAATAATTTTCTTTTAGAGAGTCAGACAGCTGATGAATTCCTTACAGTTTTTGCATTTCTCAGTTATTGCCACACTGAATTGCCTTGGTGTTCTGGTGTTACCTTCTGGGCTTCACCTGTGTGTGTGTGTGTGTGTGTGTGTGTGTGTGTGTGTGTATATGTGTGTGTATATATATATATATATATATATATAATCCCTGCCCTGAAAGGTTATAATTTAAGCAGATGAAGTAGAGAGGCAGTGAAAGGGAGGAAGTCTGTAGCAAAAAAAGAATTGACTACACTCACTGAAAGGTTAGTTTGTGTATGACCTAGTGGTGATCAACCCATACTGCTTCCCCCGTATATGCACTTGGCAGATAGGGCCAGGAAATTAAAATGTTATGGCACACTTCCTCCTCAGAACAGATGACCGGTTTAGTCTCCTAAGGAGAAGCAGTGGTAAGTGTGAAAGAGAAGTCTCTCCAAGTAGTTACCTACCATCTGGAAAATGCTGCTGGTCTGACCGCATTTTGAGCTTCAGCACTGATGATATTGGATCATCAGTGGGAGGAAAGAAAGGGAAAGGGTAGGAGTGAGACTTTTAAACCATTTTTTGAGTATGTGCAGTAAATTCAACAAGTTTTAGATGAAAGTGTTCTTGGTCAGAAACAGAGCCATGAGAAACACTCATCAGAGGCCCTGTGCAATCAGCTTCCATTCTTCAAGAAATTTATCTTATTTCTTTACTGTAAAAGGATTTGTAGCGTGTGACTGTTTTGAGATAAGTTCTGTGGGCTTCATTAGTCATGCCAGGAAGGTGGAAGTGCATGCCCTGTATCCAGTTACTTTACTGATAGCCATGTCATGCAGAGAGGTATAACTTAAGCCTCATTAAGTCTCTGAATCACCCTGAACCATTGTGTACCTTTTCTGCCTGTCCCTGTTTTGAGTCCTTCAACCTTTCCTTCTGCTTAACCAATTCTACCCAGAGTGGAATAGGCAGACTGGCAATTTGAAAGTGTTGTCACTGGCTTCAGTGTTATTTGGGAACACTTTTTTTTTTCCTGAAATTCCAAGTGTAACAGTTAAATATTAATTACTTATGTCTATAAAAGATTAGAAAATACGTTTTTATTAGCTTTGGCCATTTCCAACGTCGTGCAGATTGCTGGCTTTTACCAAGTTAGAGAACTGGTTGGCCATGGACCGTTAGTGTGTTGATTTCCAAAGCACATCTGCAAACCGCATTTGGTATTTTATGGTCTTCCTTGTTTGCATTTTGAAGCGCTTGGGGGTATATGCAGGCTCCTCACACTGTTCTGTGAAGACCTATTTCTTCACAGAAAAGCCACAGAAATACTACTGCTTATCCTCAAAGGATTCCACCCACTGAGCAAAATTGTCCTTCGCCAGGGTACTGCTCTGAGTATATGGAAACAGCAACAACTGAAGCCTAAATGAGGTTTTTGCAGTTTGCTGTGATTGTAAGAGTCTCACCATCTTCTGCAGTTGAGGAATGGCTGCTAAATGCTGTTTATTTTAGAGTTTAGTGGATTATCTGCTGCATAAAACTCCAGCCACAGGAAAGACAAGCTCACTTTTAGTGTCAGTGACTTGGTTTCTGGCTGGAAGAACCAGAATTTAGCAATAAATACAATCAGATTTGGCTTCAGCAGCAGCCACTGCAGAGCTAAAAGTGTTTGGAAAAGATGAAGAAGTTTTCCTATGAAAATATCTAAAGTGTGAGGGCAGAAAACAGTTTATACATATCAGATATGTACCACAGTATTCCCATTCTCAACTCTGTTACGCAGATAAACAAGCTAAGGGCACAGGGGCCTTGGTTGGCACAGGGCCTTAGTGTGTTCTCAGTTAATTCAGTTAACTCCTCCCTGCAGCGCTTATTAAAGACGGAGTAATAGAGACAAGCTCTATTAGCTTTATTTCTGACTAGATAGAAATAATAAAAAAGTTAAAATTGAAGTATATAGAGCCAAGAAACACAAAAAATGTCTTCAAACATCTTCAGTTTTATCTACAGAAGTATTTGATTGTACTTTCTAAAGCAAAAAAAAGAAAAAAACTAAGATTATTAAAGATTTACAGAAATTACATCAATTACATTGATATTATGGAAATATTGACTTAAGAAATCTTCTCTATGTTTTGGTACCACAAGGTTCTTTATGTGTTATTCCGTGATTGAGAAGTGATATATTTTGGCTCTGCATATGTCAGAGCACAACCACAACTGAATATTAATATTTTAATATTGGAACAAAGTACTCATTTTGAATTTCTAATTGAACTTTCCTATGCTTAAGACTACCAAAGTGACCGTAAGTTCTTTTAAGCACCGTAAATCCTTTGTGCTTTATACAAATGACAGAAATAAGTTTTATGGTTATTCAGTATTAATAATTAGGAAGTAAGTGAATGATTCAGTCAAGACTTAGATCCATGGGGACATCTAAACTACTGAGGAGCCACTTTTATTTCAATGAGCATCGTAAGGACACAGCACCTAGATGCATTTTATTTTCGTTCATGCAATCTGGAAGTTCAGTACCTCATTGTGATGATTCTCTTAAAAAAATGCACTCTGAAATCTAGATATGGGAAAATTAAGTAGCGAGTCATGCAACATAAGAATGGAGTCAGGTACCTTTAGAATATTTGAAATCTACTAAAAATGCTGGTGAAGGAGACTAGACTGTGCGTTTGTGTGTGAGATTCTTTTGCCCATCAGAAGCTTCGAAGATTAGCAGGTAGACGAAGCCAGTACTCATTGCTTTCATTGAAGAAAAGTAGGTTTTAAACATCTGTCCAGCATCCTATTCTAAAATCCTCATGGCTACAAGGAATGACAGATTTTTACTGCAAGCTTAGAACTGCTTTTGTCCATTGGAGCCTTTGCGTATTTACTTTGCAGTAAAATGACATAACTATTTCCATTAAAACTTTACAGCAGGATAATTAGTGTACAATAGATATGCTGTGCTTCTAAGAAAATTTCTTTTGGCAGTGAAGACAAGGCCAAAGTAGGAGGTTGCGCAGAGACTGCTAAAACTCTTTCAAAGCCAGTAGAAATATGGTTGCAGCTGCTAAAAAATAAATGGCTATTTCCTGACTTACGTAAAAGCTGCTTTCTACTATTCATTCAATACACAGAGATTTTAAAGCCATCTTAGCATCTGAAGACCTCATTCGTATGAGGGAATTCTCATTTGTCATAAAGAGAATGTAACTGGGGAAAGGTGCTGCAGACAGAGTTCCATGATCTTTGTCATCTCCCAGTTGGCTTCTGGTGATCTTCAGGATGCTAGTAGAAGTTAATAGAAACGAGAGGTGTCTTAAGACTGTTCTGAACTTTTTTAAACCCTAAGATTCCAAGGGCAGAAGTAAGGCGAAAGGGCCTTTTTAGTCATCATTCTCGTATTTCTTCACATCTGTGAGTGGTCTGATTTGTCTGGAATGGCAGAAAAAAGACTACATCTGTTTTTGAGGAATTTGTTACATGTGTGATCTTGAAAGTTATCCAGTTGTCTGGACCAGGGAGATCTGCTGGAATACACTGTGACTCCTGTTCTTACATGCCTGATTTTTCCTTCTACGGTGAGGGAAGTTGCAGGGATAAATGGTGCTCATCCGGCACTTGGTCAGGAATAGTCCAGAGTATGCATCTGGAGTGGCAAACCAGCAATTTTCCAAGCCGGGAATGATAACTGCTGTGGATAGTTGATTGTGGGTATGTATTCAGCACTGTTTGGCAAGGCTCAATCTCACAGAGACCAAACAACCTCTTTGTTCGGCAAGGACCAAGATACAAGACCTAGCCTGCAAGGATAATTTACTCTTTATTTGCAGAGGTTTGGTTGGAGCATTGGAGAACAGTGCTCAAGTCTATGTTCAACAGAGGTAGTTAATAGTCTCAGTTCTGCAAATACTAACTTTCTGAAGAGAATGCTGCTTGTCATCCATCTACTGTGAAATGCCCACTGACATAGTGGATTTATTATTATTATTATTATTATTATTATTAGGCATGAAGTTCCATTCCCACATTTCTAGTGGGAGACATTTCAGTATCTATGGGCCTGCAGTTAGAGGAACTCAGGCAGGAATACAAGTGGCACAAGTATGGTTATTCAGAAGTATTGGAGCTTATGCTTCCAAAGAACATATTCACAGACAATGCAATCTACACTGGCTACAACATCACAAAGCACTATAGTCCCTCTATTAAATAGTAATTCTCTCTGCAGTGTGCACATGTGCATATATATACACACACACACACAATATATATGTCTCTCTCTGTGTGTGTATTACTTTACTCACATTTTTCCCTATTTTCCACTTTGGGAGAAAAAGAAAGCAATTATGCACTGCAAGCACCAAGTTAGGCAGTGTTTGAGGCAGGCTAATACATAATTTTGGAGATGTACAGTGCAACTAGATGGTTATTACTAGAGAAGACAACCATTCCTAATCCACTTGCTTTCCTGTCATAAGATCAGTTTGTGTAGCCTAATGCATTAATTATATTATACAATCTACAAAAAACATGTTATTTCACTTGTACAATTCTGTTTCCAAACATTTTATTATTTGTACTCGGCTTAAGTATTTCCTTGTTATGTTCATATATTGATACCAATAATTTAAAAGTGATAGTGCATGAGAAATAAATATATGTTCCCAAATTTTGTTTCCTACTTCTCTCAGTTTGCATTAGTCTATGTCATTCTATTCACATTACAGTGAATACATTACAGTCATTACAGCTCTAGAGAGTTTTACAGTAAAATGGATTAATTTGAAAACAAAAAGCTATTTAAGTGAGGTTGGATATAAATGCTTATTGTTTACAGGGAAAACGAGGTAAGACTATTATGAAATCAAAACTTTTGTATAGTGCTTTTAGTCTCAGAAAAGATGTGAAGTGTGAGGTACAGTGGCTTCAAAGTCATCACAGTTTATTTGATGAAGTCAGATTGCATTAGGAATATAGGAAGTAGGAAAAAAAGGACTTCCTATATTGAGCTTACTCCCCTGCCATCAAGTGAATTGCTACCATTTAATCCTTTTCAGGCTTTAGCCATTTCCAGTGTGAAATGATGTACTATTCTACTATCCTATATATGAAATACCATTCTGTGGGAATGTTGTTTTTGAGTTTGATTCATGTCATGGTTGGAAACCTTCTTCTAATTTGAAGCCTAGCATATTCCTGGTTAGTTTATACATGTTTGTTCTTTGGCCAAAGTTATCCTTTACCAGAAATAGATCTTTTCTCTCTTTTCTAGTTTTTGATCCTCCTGCACAACCTCCTGGCAATATGTACCATAATAAATAAAACAGAGATGAAATATGATCTCAAGTACTGGCATGCATTTTTACTGTTTAATTTTTAGCACTTCATTTGGCACAGTTTTGGTCCAGCCAGCTAGCATTCTCCAAGGCAGCACCTGAGCTCCATCTGAGGAATAGTACAAGCCAGGAATTATTACTTGAAGGCAAACGGGTGACACCCTGTTCTGAGGAACACAGGGTTCACCTACATGAATGCAAGCCATCCTGTGCCACTTACCCCAAGGCCAGAGAATGGGTCCAGGCTAAAAGCTGTGGTTTGGATTACTGCTTGTAAGGCACTCACTAGAAGTGCTATTTGCAAATTGTATTTAAAAAAAAAAAAAGTTTTGCAGAACAGGTGTTCAGGAAATGTGCAACCACAGCAGCTGTGCAGTAAAAGTCAACCTTAAAAGTAGAATTTCCTCTCTTTGAGGTTTGGAATTATAATCAAAGCAGTCTATTAATGTGAAAAAAATAAAAATAGAAAATCAATGCAGACATTAATTCCTATTTTCTTCTTGACTAGAAGATTACTTGATATTGGAGCTGGTAGAGAGAGTGAGATTTCACTATGTCAAGAGGTTATGGTACGTTGGCAGATTGTCTTCTCTTAGGCCTATGTATTGCTGTAGGGAAGCACTCAGCTGAAGCTTTTAAGCTGTTGTATAAAAAACAACAAGAAGATCAAGGAGTGAGTCCTGACCCTTTGCAGGAGACCGCGAATTTCCTCTACTTATCCTTTTAAAATCATATTTAAAAGGAATATTAGAAGGTTAAAGGAATTTTTGCTTTGTAAAAGAGCTCAGAGTGGATGAGGGTGTTTTAAGGACAACTGTAGAGAAGCTATGTCAAAACTGGATATTCGAAGTAGAATGGTACAAAATTTGAATCTAGTTTTGTGGAATAGTTTAAATTGCACAAACAGACTGTTTACTATGTGTTTACTTGCATAAAATACAGAATTAAACTGGTTGGTTTTGATTTTCAGTTTCATTCAGATGGCAGTACTGATGTACTCCCAAGCTCTGACCTCCAACAGGATAGATAATCAAGAGCTGTGAAGATGAGGTTTCTTTTATTTTTTCCCACACAGGTTTGGAAAAAATCCAAAGTGGAGAACAGTGATGTATATGTAAGTCTGAGTCATTCCTCAATCTGGATTCGTGTGGGATTAACAGCTAGATTGCTCTTCTACTTGCGTGAAAGAATTGCCACCTGTATGGTGAAATAATGATGTATTTTCCTGTTCTTTTTTTTTTCTTCAGATTTTGTAAACAGCAGTGATTTTCTTCTAATGTAATCAGCCTCTTAAGTCATTCACTAATTTTAAAAAACTAGTAATAAAAAGGAAATATAATTCAATCTGCTTTCCTTTGTGAAGTAATACAAATTTAAAGTATTGTTTTTTAAAAGACATGTTCATTTGGCAACTACTTCCCCAGAGTTCCTAGCTGTTTAATGATTCTACTTTTCTTTCTTTCTCTCTGCGTCATTTTACCCTACCTAGCAGTTATTATTATCAGATATTTCAGAAGGAATTTGCCATCATTTCTCCCTCAGCCCTAGGGTTGCTGAATGGGTTATTTTAGAAAATCTTAGAAAAGAGAATGAGGGGACAGAGAACGAAAATGCAATGTGGACATTTTTGATACCAGTTTAACTCTGTTTTTTTTCAAGTGCTTTTAAGTTATGCTGAATTGGGACAAACTACATGAGCTAGCCCTGTATCTTTAACATATAATTACTCTTTTACTTTAAACAAACTATCTTAAAATACTTCTAGTTACCTTGTGCTCTTGAATTATTACAGAATTTAAATAAAAGCGCTGATTTTTGGTGCTACGTTATTTGTCGTATAATACATTTCTGCTTTTTTGCTTTCTCTAAACTGAGAAGTCTTATTTTTTTATAATGTCTTTTGTGGAAATCATATCATGACTGATAAACTTTATTCTCTATATTTTATCATAGCTTGGTGATAAGCCTCGTTAAAAAGAAGCCGAAGAAGACATATGTATTCTGAGAGACAGGAGCTAAGCTCGTACAGAAGGGAGGATAGAACACTTCAGACCTGTACTAGAAGCAATTTGGTTAAACCTGACAGGAGCCAGCTGCTAAAAATTGCCATCAACAAGTTCTTCCCATAATGTTCTTTTTCCTCAGAAGCTTTTGCTCTCTGCAGTTGGCTGGCCCTTCCTCTGCCTCACTGAGAGATGGAGAAATCTCCCCTTCACTGTGTGCATTTGTATGTAGAGAAGGCAGAGGAGTGTATCCTTGCCAACTTCTTGCCTTCTGGCCCTGCCCCTAAAATAGGTTGCTATTCCTTTGGCAGCATCATCCTGGAACACTGCAACTGTATGATAAAACTAGTGATAAATGGACAACTTCAAGCTGCCTACTTCATCTTTTGTAAAACATTAACTTTTTCAGCAGATTCACTCTCTTTGCAATCTAAAATGTTGAATTTAGTTTGAAAAGACAGAATCATAGGTCTAGAAAATAATGATTATCTTTAATGTTTATAATAACACTTTCTCAGTGAAAGGTGGCTTTGTAAATAAAATAAAGGTTTTCTTTCTTTCTTTCTTTCTTTCTTTCTTTCTTTCTTTCTTTCTTTCTTTCTTTCTTTCTTTCTTTCTTTCTTTCTTTCTTTCTTTCTTTCTTT
>PTEX01000056.1:3927432-4079324 GCA_003342815.1 Eudromia elegans | reverse complement strand
TTTCTTTCTTTCTTTCTTTCTTTCTTTCTTTCTTTCTTTCTTTCTTTCTTTCTTTCTTTCTTTCTTTCTTTCTTTCTTTCTTTCTTTCTTTCTATTTTAGAGACACTTGTAGCTGTGGAAAAGGCAGATATGGTCCACCATTCATCCATTGCAGCAGAGAATTGAAGCACAAGACCTTTGTAAGATCTTTCCTTTAATAATGAATGAAGACTTCTGTTAATTCTTGCTTGAAAAATGTTAGAATAAAGAGGGTTTATTTAGGAGAATGGAGTCTCTCTTGTGGAAAAGCTAAGAAGATCTGGGATTGCTTGGCTGAGTAAACCAAAGCTAAAATATTTACAGGTTAAGGAAATAAACACAAAAAGCAAAAGCAGTAAAATAATGTTATTTACAATAGAGTATGTAGATTTAAATTGACGAAAAATTGGCTTAGGCTAGAAATATGCAAAATAAATAGGACTGTAATTCTCAGTGTGACTGAATGGCCTTCTAAAAAATCAATGGGAAAAAAATCATACTAGATTTTGACCTATATATGAAAGAGATGACATTTTGTGCTTGTAGAAGAGACTGACAGGAGACAAGAGTTGGTGGTGAAGCATATCTCTTGCTGTCCTGCTAGAAGGACAGTAATGGAAAAAAAACCCACGCTATCTTAACTTTCTGATGAATGCAAGTGCATTTTAACTTATAGGATTCTTTAGTCTCTATTTCCTAACAAATCAACATCCAAACATGCCCCAGTGCACAGGAACATGATACCTCTACAGCAGTAAAACCCACCTTGCCAGCAGTGTCATGAGTCTCCTTTATAGTCTGCTGTTTTTTCTTCCAACAATAATACTGGCTTTTTATATGATTTTAAATGAGAAGTAGTGGGTGATACAAAGAACATAATGTCAAAGAGAGTTTTCCCTAGGCAGTGCAAGTTGGTGGCACATTTCTTCCTTAATATGAGAGTAAGTAAATAAGTCATAAATCATATTATTGTTCCACAGATTAAAAAAAAAAAAGGCTTACATAGTAAAAATAGGGTATGAATTGCATAAATTAGGAACAGTCAGGAATGCCTTAAAGTGATCTTTAATGAGAAAATAGTACTTGTAACAAGCGATCACTAAAATATCTCTCATTCTGAAATCACACAGATTTATTATAATAGAAACTAGTCGTTTGCTGGGAAGTAATCCAGACCCTGAGCAGTGTAAAATTCTTTATTGCTATGCTTTGCTTGTCTTGTGGAAAAAATGGTATGTTTCAGGCTTTGGATGTTTCAGATGTGCATGTGCAGATATCCCCTGAAAGTTCTGCACATCTGAGTGCACTGAGTGGGTGGGATGGGACTAGAAACTAAGAATGCTATTGCAGAATGATCTCACCTCTAAGTGAGGGGAATGTATTTTGGGACAGGTCTCAGGTTGGTTCATTGCTCTAAATTGCTCTAATTGCAGTTGCAAACCACAGGACTAAAACAGTTTACCTTCTTTTTTTTGAAAAACTATCTTCATAATTCTCAGGTTTCTTAAGTGGAGTGGTGAAAAAAGGCTGCAAAAGAAGTTTTGAAAGGAAAATATATTCTCTGTAATAAGAAAATTTCTGTAGAAAACTGAGTTCTTATGTCTAGTAGTTTAGGCTCCATACTGGATTTTCTTGTATGGTAAAATAATGGAAAAAATCCTTTGAATTCATTCTTTTTTCCAGTTTACTTTTTAAGAGAAATTTGTATAACCACTGCATGGTTATACAATGATGCAATATTATTATTATATGATGTGTAATTGGGAGGGGATCCTGCCTCTATACTCAGCTCTGATGAGGCTGCACCTAGAGTACTATGTGCAGTTCTGGGCTCCCCAGTACCAGAGGGATGTGTTTCTCCTAGAGAGGGTTCAGCAATGAGTGACTAAGATGATCAAGGGACTGGAGCACCTACCATATGAGGAGAGGTTAAGCGAGCTGGGCCTGTTTAGCCTGGAGAAGAGAATGATGAGAGGGGATCTAATCAACATGTACAAATTCCTGAGGTATGATTGTAGGGAGGAGGAGGCTAAACTGGTCTCAGTAGTGGCCAGTGATAGGACAAGGGGCAGTGTTTTTAAGCTGAGGCTTAGGAGGTTTCATCTCCACGTGAGGAGGAACTTCTTTCCTGTGAGGGTGATGGAGCCCTGGCACAGGCTGCCCAGAGAGGCTGTGGAGTCTCCTTCTCTGGAGATCTTCCAAACCCGCCTGGATGCCACCCTGTGCCCCGTGCTCTGGGTGTCCCTGCTGGAGCAGGAGGGTTGGACTAGATGATCTCTAGAGGTCCCTTCCAACCCTAAAGATTCTGTGATTCTGTAAATGCATCTGTGTATTTACTTATCACTATTTCTGTGGGTGCCACATTAAGCAATAAGTTCTCTCTTTGACCAGCAGTATCATTTTACTCAATGGAAATATTCTTAATTTATCTTAATTTATCTTAATTTATGGAAATAGTCACATGATCAGAATTTGACCTTCTGAGGGGTTTTTTTGGGTTTTTTTTTATTGTATGCACAATAACAATATAATGAAGTTGTGCTGTTTCAATAGCTGTGCTGACATTAACAGATGGTTCTGGAACACAGCAGAGATTCTTCAGCAAGATAAGATACTATTAATTTAGCTACTACAGCACTGCAAGTGACAATACTGAGGTCTGATTTTTAAACAAAATAGCTATGTTAATCCGATCTCCTTTCAATGCACAAAGAAAGAATTCAGGGTAATTAGGAGAGACGAATGGTAGCATTCACTTCTGGAATTCTGGACCTACATAAGCTCCTAGTAACCACTTTAGGTCTTTAGGTTTCTTACTTGCATAAAAGGAATTATATACAAGGGGAACTTGCACGCTAGAACAAGGCTCCACTCTGTCTCCAGATGTGCAGAACATCTACAGGATAAGTGGAAGCAGGTTTATAATAATCATACAGGGAACTGGAAACAGCCTTGTTGCCTAATACCTTCCATTTTCATTTTGCATTTTTCTTGCTTCTGTCTGTATTAAGCATTCTAATATACCCTCCAAGGCTGTTACAAATCAACAGTGCAGGCTAGGAAAATGTGTTCTCCTTTTTCTCATGAAACTCTTCAAATTTGGCTAAAATAGAAACTGCTACAAATGCAGCTTCCTTTCTCTGCCTTCAATTCCTCAGAAAATCTTTTTTACTTTGCTCAAATACTAACTGAACAAGAGCAACATGAGAGTAGGTCTGTTCTGCCCTGTAAATACACATGCAGAACTGTGAATACCCTGGTGCCTCCAGAGCCCTTATCGTGGAAATGAAAAATGTGAGACAGATGGGCTTATTCTTTCTGTTCTTGAACCTCAGTGAAGCACCATCTTCTAAATTGTGTGGAAAAAAAAAGGAGGAAACAGGATGGACTTGGGTTTTTGGAATGAGAATAGTTATTCATTTTCTGTTCATTTTGTGGAGTAGCAGGTCTTAGCTGCTAGCTTTTCAAATGAGATCTGCAGCTCAAGTTCAAGTTTGTGTGTATGATGAAACAGTTAAGAGGTTTTCCTTGGACATATTATTTAATTTATAAATCAAAATATCCTTCCTTTTCTTAGACAAATATAGCAAATTCTCTGTGGAAAATTATGAGTTATTAAGCCACTGGACCATATTGTATGAAAACTCCAGGACTAAAAAACTAGTACGTATCCTGTGTCTGGTGAAAACACCCTAATGTGTCTTTGGTGTATTAGTTGTGTAGACTGTCTGATTTGATGTTCATCTGCTATTTCCCGTGTCACTTAATGTGAAGGATAGATGCATAATGAGATAAAATTACATGAATAACCAATGCAGAACTAGCCATTAATTTGGCATTTCCTCAGATTCTGCTTGCTTTTGCATCCTAAAACATTTTAATAAAAGCAGGATAGTTTTAGTATTTCACAGACTTGAAAATGCAAGTCAGAGCAGCTCTAATCTCTGCAAATAGCTTGAAAAGATAACTTAACCTTTGTAATTCTAGAGGTTCCTTATATAGAGTCATATTATAAGTGTTTCTTGGGGGAGCAGAGATAATAAAAATACTTCACCCAGAACATACTTTCCCTCCCTGTGTGTGTATTTATAATATTTAATCCAATATCTAAGTATGTATCACTCACTACAAACAAAAGTAAAAAGCCTGTTAATTATCACACAGATTTATTAGTGTTTTTAAACAGAGTAAAAACATCAGAAGAGGGGAATAGCTAGAATGAGATTCCTGAGGAAGCAAAGCTACCCCCCACCTTTCAGAAGTTTTGAAACAGAAGTATTTTTATTACAATGCATGTTAGAGAGTAGGACATGATAAAATAAAGGGATTAATAACCTTACATGGTTAATGTTTTTGAAACACCTCTTGAATACGTGAGTTCTATACATTCTTTGCAAAACATCATAAAAACACTAAATTTTAAGTTTTGCTTTTATGATGATATCTTTTGCACCTTTATATTTAAAGCATTTATGTTTGATCTTGGTGTAGAAATGGCTTAAATTAGAAAATATATATAAAACAATAAAAAGTGGATTTTTTAGGAATTCTGTTATGGGTTTGTATTTAGGTTTGCTATATTCCAATCCAGCCCTTGTGTCTTAAAACTTCAGAATACTAATTTAGAAGTAAAGGTTCCTTAGACTGCTTACATATAAATCATCTTAGTTTTGGGTCCTATTTGCAGCTAAATTTTGAATTATAAATATCTCAGAAAACCAGATTTAGAATTCAGGTCATCATCCCTGTACTTTTCAACTTTTATTCACGGAGGAGGAATCTGTATATAACTATGCTTCAAGTAGAGTAGTCACATAAATTGTCCATTGTGTGGGATCCTTTAATTATGTTTACAAGTACTGATACTGATGTGAGCTAAATTCACTCAACTTTTGGTGCAACCTAGCTATTAATTCTAAGCACTGAATTAATTCTAAGTCACTGAAGGTGACTTAACCTTACAAACCTCACTTTCTGAGAACAATCATATTTTTGTTCAGAAATTCACTCTGAAGAATAATCATCCTAACATACCCGTTGCCCATGTTTAGAAAAGAAAATGTTCTCACATGAATATACTTTTCAAGCTCTGCAGTGATTGCAGCACAAGAGTAGAAAAAAGAGGCAGACTCAGAAATGCTTCTCCTAGATCTGCAAATGTCTTCTTGTGAAGCACAGTGAGAATGATTAAGACTGATTTTAATAGCAAAAAAGTTTAATAAGCTGCTACTCATTTTGTTCATGCTGTGTCTTCCAAGATGCTTTATTCATATGAATGCACTTACTGAAGTCACCAAATGTTTTTCAGTGAAAGACTAATCAGTAATTTCAGTGTTGTTGACTACTTCCATTGAAATTTAATTTCCATAGAAGCAGGAAAAAGCTGACAACACTGACTTTGTTTCTTCATGCAGTCAGGTATATATTTCATTGATTTGACTCACCTTTGGATCTAGTCTTAAGCAACTGCTTCAGATCTGGATGTAGACATCCAAAATAGCACTCTTTTCTTTTTTAATGTCATGGCTGCTTACTGCAAGAATAGTAAAAAGAGATTTCTGGGAGAACTGTCATCTGAGTGAACTATTGTTTAAGAGAACTATCATGCCAGAAGCATGCATGATTTTCTTTTCCTGGTAATTTTTAAATTAGGCCTTTTTAAAATAGGACATAGCATCCTAAACCTGTGGTACTCTTTTTGCTTTAGCAGAGAGCTTCTATACAGATTCATGCACAACAGGGCACCTATCATGAGAAGAACTGGACTTTAACTGCTTGTTTTCATTGTCTTGATTTATGGTATTTATGAGGTCATTCCTTCTGGCAGAGACTAACAAGGAAATCTGCATCTCCTCTTTCAAGATATATTTCTTTAAAAATGCTGTAATTTTTTTTCCCTTCTGGAATTTTACAAAACTGAGGGCTGTACCTCAGCCAGTATAAATTGGCCTTCTGAACTGGCTATTGTAGAACTCTGCTAATTTACATTAGCTGATTATCTGACCTATGTTTTTTAACCTTCACAAATGCAAAGCACTTTTTCAGGGACCAGAAAAGCTGTGCTTGACCTTTAAAATTACTTACACCGAAGGAGACAAGAAATGCCTGCGTTTATTCTTGATCTCTTGCTGCTTTAAAACTTAAACAAGTGCTTTAAAAATAGCTTAGACCAATGTTAAGCCCTTTGACAGGATTAACAGCGTTCTCACTATGTTTTTCAGTGCCCTTTTCCAATTTCATTTTAGCCAAGGTTAGTTTTGAGGTGCTATGCTAATTTTGAATTGGAAGTAGATGTAGTAAAATCCTGTGTACAAAATTTACAAGTTGGTCATATCACTGGCCAAGTAAATGTATAAGTAAGAAACATTAAGGCAGCTGATATGCAAAAAAGACTCACAAATATGTTGTTAAGTTTATCTAATCATTTCACCCAAGCTGAGAAGCAAACTGCTGTCCAGCCATGCTGGCTTTCCCTCTCCTGCTTTTCATTCTGTCTTCCTCTCGGTTGCAAACATTTCTCTGCACAGTTGGCCTAAAGTGCCCATGCCCATCTACCTTGGCCATGCCAGTGGTATTTGTGTGGCAGTAATAATAGCTTGCAAGAGGACAAAAAATAGTGGGAAGCTCCATCAGTGGGATGCATGGAAGGCCTTACGATTCCCAGTGGGAGCCTCCCATCCCCTTCACCTCCATTTTAATCAGCTGTGTTGCAGCCACATCCATCCTTCCATTAGGGCTTTGCCTCTGCATGCCAGGCAGCATGTCCACAGCTCATGCAAAATTGGATTTTGATGTTTTGAAGATGAGGGTACAATTCACTTTTGCTTGCATAGTCAAAATCATCAGTATTTTTTTTTTTACTGATGTGAATGTTAATTTATTCAGTCAGATGGAAAGCCCGTCACCACTTTGGTACTGGGTGTATACTTTGTGTGCACAAAGGTGTTGATGCAGTACAATAGTGCAGTTTTGAAGCTAAGCCCTCTGTCATCCCCAACTATGGCACATCAGTTTGGTTTCTAGAGCAGGCTTTTTACATTCATATTAATTTCTACCTGAGGGAAACTAAACCAGAAACTTTGCTCCAGGTATTTACAGATGTGTTCTCACCGCATTAAGCTATTGGCTCCCTTTAAACAGCTTTAAATCACATGCAATGGGGCTGCAGTTCAAGGTATCACACTGCATCTTGTGTGAAGCAAGATCCCTGAAACATATATAATGTGGAGATTGGGACATAAACAGCTTCCAATATGCTTTTATTGCTGAGTAACTTGCTAATATAGGCTGAACGGTCCATGGTAAAATGTCTATGGGAACACCTAGAGGCTTATATTTTATACAAGTGTTTAGTGAGAATGCAGCCTTAGTGCCCTAATTTCCTGGGAAGAAAAAGTACTCCGCAAAACAGAGATCTTTAGATACTTTTCCTTCATTGGACAAAGAGTACCTTAACTTTGACCAGTATTGGAAATTGCTGGTGGGAATAAGAAACTCAGAGGCAGAGATATCATATACCTTTTAAATATTGTTTATTGATTGAGCTCAGAGAAATGGAAGTGAAGAAATGCATATATCGGAATATAAAAGGGAGTTCTAAGATAGTATTTTTACTGCCTGGGTACTTAGATAGTTCCTGAGCAGTGTTGGTGCTTAACACCTGAATAGATATAGAAATAATGCTATTTTTCCACCCTTCTATAGAAAAAGATATATTTTTAATGATACAGAACGTTTTATACATGTGCAGAACAAAGACTCATTTATTTTTCCTTATGTAGTTTCAGTAATAATGAAGCTATTTCAAAGACAGGACAAATAAATCCAGATATATTAATAATTTTTTTTTTCACTAAAAATATATTCTGGTTTGTTTTGAATTTTTGTTGTATCAGGTGAATGAAGTCCAGATGTCATCACAGTCTTCCCACTTATCTCCCACACTGTTATGTATTTAAATAGGCTGGTTTTTGTATTTGAAAGTTTTTCTCCTTTGGGTTTGTTTTATATTTTCACTATTTAGTGTAATTTTCATCCTTATAATATACCCACAAATGAGAATCACATACTGTGATCTTATTGATGACATTTATGATGTGACGTAAAACTTCACCTGGTGACATGTATATAGTACAATAAATTGTGTTTCTTTTATAACAAATCTTCAAATTAAAAATGAATGTGGATTTAAAAAAACAGAAGTTTTTAGTAGTCTATTTCAATGAAAAAAATTGCATTATAATCCCATATGTTATCTTGTTAACTTGTGAAGCTCCGTCTGTGATAACTTTATTGATATTCATTTTTTTTCCTCTTTCTTTTCCTGGAACTATAACAGGTTTCGGTTAAATTTAGGGATGAATGTCCAAACCTATTTGTTGGTGTTTCCAAGTGGCTTTAATTCATGCTACCTGCCATTACAACTTTATCTTAAAAGTGAGGCATCTTTTATTTTGTTTTAGGTTCATTTCTACTGTCAGCAATAAATTTTAGGACCAAATTATTCCAATCTCTGATTCTATTAAGTGGTACTTGTGAAAGCAGAGTGTTGAATATGGAGCATAAATCCATCATTTGGAGTGAAGAGATGCTAGTCTTCATTACTTTTCATAGTCTTTGATTTAGAAGCCTGAGTTTTCTATACAAATGTGTTTATACATGTATGTACATGTACATATTTATGTTCTATTTTTTTTTTTCCACTAGTGTGCTTAATATACAGGCTTTGTTTGTATGTATGCACATAAAAATATTCCCAGTATTTCAAACCACCTGCTATTTTGCGTATTTGATTTGAAAGGTGAAATTATTCTATTTTGAACGAGAATATGTTAAAGCTGAAATACTTTAGAACTTTCTATACTGTATGGGCTTCTAAGTGTGTAGTATATGTCTTTTTCCATGTGAGTTCAAACTGTTCCGTCAGTGTAATCTACTTGAACCCTATTGAATATTTATTTCCTTCAGTCAAAATATTATGTAGCCCTTAAATAAACATTAATTAACTATTGAAAATAAGAAAACATGAATGGTGTCTTTGTAAACCTAACTCACTGGAAATGGGAGAGATTTATTCCATGGAAATATCATTTTCTCCTTTATGGACATTAAATGAGCTGATTTATCCAAAGTAATGCAAAATTTTTCAGTTTATGAAGAAAGTCATAAATTCACTGGTTAACTCCATGCAAATAAGAGTTAATTTTAGGTTGTGATGAATGCTTTCAAGTTCAGTAAATGTTGTGACCGGTGTCCTGTAGTAAGTTGTTCTAGTGTTTCACAAAATTAAATATGCATTAAATATGCTGCATTAAGAGTACAAGTGAAATTGTGGGAATCCTACAGGTTTCACACTGTCATTCTTGACAGAGTTCTAGCTGAAAGTTGAGACTTTTTTACTTTTGAAATTATTACTAGTCAAATGGAAAGACTGTGTAGAGGTTATGTTGCTGAAAAACATTTTGGCAGCCTTACTTTCAAACCGTAAAACAAAAAACTTAGTACTATACATAAAGTTCTCAGATTTGATAGATTTCCTGACAGCTTCTTTGAAAAAAAAAAAAAAAAGGCAAAAAGCATTAAGCTTGCCAATTAATACTAATTAGCACAGAGAAATATCTAAAAGCTTGATATTTAAATATTAGCAATTTTTTTGGTGAGAGACTGAATCCTGCCTTTTTTAATGTCCTTCATGATCTTAAAATGACAAAAAGAGCTGTGTTTGTGTCATGCTAACAAGACTAGAAGTTTCTAAATTTCTTAAATGCATCATAGCTGTTTATAACAGAATATATTTTACATTTAAGATATTTTGTGTTTAAGTAAAATGTGTAGAGCAAGTTAAAGGCTTTACCTAATCCATTAATCCTCTGCACTTGGAAACATTTTAATAGCTAATTTAATCCATATCAAGGAGGTGATCAATATTTCAGCAAATTCTAAGCTAGTATTTGCTAGACTAGTTAGAGAGTCTGCTAGCACTTTACATTTATCTTCATGAATCTTACCTGCCATTTTAGCATCCAATCACTGTGTCTCATAATTTCCTTATATATGTCATAGCTGATGCTCTCCTTCACTATCTTTCAATAATGGAGTAATAGGAGAAAACTCTTTTACCTCAATATTTTCTAAAATTCTGAATTGCACAGTCACAGCAGGGATACATATAGACCTTCTCTTGATCAAATTTACTCCTGCCCAATGTTTCCTGTCTTTTAACATATTCTTTGTGTATGAGGAAATCTTCTGTCTTTTTATAAGTAAGTCTCTACTTTTGCTGAAGAACTTTGTTGAATGCCTTTTGGAAATCCAAGTAGTTTGCAGCAACTTTATCTCTCCTATGAACAACACGCTTGTTGTCTCCTTGAAAAGTTTTTAGGAGGTTCATGAGGCAGAACTTCTCCTACCAATAACTGTGTTGGACTATGTTGAGCTGTATCATATTGGTCAGTTTGTCCACTGATTCTGTCCTTTATTTTTTCTCGAGTATAGATGATAAGCTGACTAACCTGTAATTCACTGGATCTGTCTCGGGAACCTTTTTAAAAACTGGCATCATATCTACCCCCTCCCAGTCCTCAGGCAACAAAGCAACTGTAAATCAGAGATTACATATCACACTTAGTAGGTGGGCTATTTTGTTCTAAAGTCTGTAGAACTCATGGATGAATGCTGTGTGGCCCTGGCTATTTCTTTTTGTTCATTTTATCTACTTCTTCTGCAGCCTCTTCTACCAATACTTAAACTTGAAATGTCTCCTCTAATGAGTTCCCAGCAGGGAAGTTTCCTGGCCTGAGCACCTTCTCTCAGGCATCCAGAGTGAACAGCAAAGCAGAGGATTCATTTTGTTCCTTTGCTATGACTTTATCTTCTTTGAGTGCTCCTTGTAACTCCCTCACTTGTCTCTTTGGACTCTCTGACAGGCTTCCTGTGCCTGATATGTTTGAAAAATTATTTACTATTACTTTTATGTCTTTTGAAAACTTTCTTCAAGTCATCATCGGGCTTGCCTTAAAGTGTTTGTGTATTTAACCTGCCAAAGTATGGTTCTGTGTGCTCTCCATATTTGGACACCACTTCAGCATTTCCAAATATACCTTTAATAATCTTTCTTACACTGTTATTTAGTCATACTGGCTTCCTTTTGCTTTTGTCAAATCTGTCATGACAGGAAGTATGCATATCCTTTGTACCTTTAGTTTTGTCTCTGTGAAATGTGCTAATGCTGCTGGCAGAGATTTAACTCTTTTAGTCACCCCTTTTTAGGGCCCTTTAGCCACCCTTTTAGAATATTTTTAACAGGCTTCATTATTCTTAGGTAATTCTTCTTTTTGTATTTGAGCATAATTGTAATTTTTTTTTATGTTTTTGTTGTTGTTGTTGTTGTTATCATTGCTGCTGCCAGGATATTTAAGCATACTGCGGTCGCTTTTACAGAATTTTCTTTGACAGTAAATCGTGACGAAGACAGCTGAGCTGAATTAAAATAGAACATACTTCCCAGAGGAGAAAAACACACAAAATTTCTGTCCAGTTTCTAAAAAAAATGCTGTTTACCCTGAAACCTTTCTTAGAATTCTTTATTTTGGAATCAAGCTTCTCTCTAAAGTTCGTACTAGAGAGAAGCTAAGTGATGCTGTGCAATGAAATCTACAGTATATATCTGTTTAAGAGTGTGAGTGAAGCATGCAGGCAATTATTTTGAAATATGTTTTCGTCTATCTGCTTAGACTCTGTTGCAGAAGCACACTGCCTATGTCTTGGCACCATCGTATGCTAATAAATGTCAGGAGAACATTGTAAAGCGTACTGGTTGTTCCCTAAGGATTCACCTAATCCAGAAGTTTCTTCATATGACTCTTCAAAACAGAATTATTTCCCTTTTGTCTGACTGCATTCAATATGACTAATCACTTTACTTCAATATAACTAGTAAAGTATGTTCAAAATAAATAAAACAGGTTCTACATTTCCTAAATGATTAATTAGATCTACCTTTGTCCTGTCTTCATAATTCTTCTCTTATATCCCATAATTGACTTGGTGAAGTAATTTGCTGAAATCACTCAAAGAAGTTCCATGGCACGCAACAAAATAGCAGTTTTCACTGTGGGCTCTAATTAACCAGAAAATAATTGTGTTATTAGTGATGATTATCCCGGCTTATTCTTATTAATATGGGACGTGATTCACAGGTGGCTGAACTCAGGATACAAAATACAAGAGCTTGATTTGTTTGGTATTTATTATAGAATTAATAATCTCCTTCATTTTTTTCTTTAAAAGGTAGATTGTCCATCGCCATCTTTTTCATAAATATATTCCAACAGCATAACACAACAAAAATAAACATATGTAGACATATTAATAATTTCTTGACCATTTTGCCTAAAGTTTCTTCTTCTGATCAAAATATGACTACACATTTTTAATATGTCTTCCTCAGCTCAACTGATGCCATGTCCTTGCTTAGGTATCAATATAGAGTCCCAGATATAAAAACAAATAGAATGGTTTATCTAATTGAACATGTTTTAGATATTTAATTCAAAGGACTTAAGCTAATCTATCTTTCCATAGATTTCCAGGGATATCTTTCCAGCTATGTACTTTTAAAAAAATTTTTAATAGAATTATTTTTTTTCTGCTGGATTGGTTCTCAGATAACAGATTGGATCTCAGGTCATAAAAGAAAGAGAAAATGTAGTAAGGGCAGAGAAGGAAAGAACAAAAAGAGAAGTGTCTAGCCAGATCTTTGTGGCAATGGACATAACTACAAAATCTGAGACAGCTGATGGCCTTTTTACAAGAAACCATCTATCCGTTCTTAACAGTAATTGCTATAAAGAAAGAGATCACTAAATAGTGAACAATAACTAGGATGAGTAGGAAAAATGTTTTTCTGCAGTGAATGTATCCAAAAATTATATATTAATGAGTGAATAAAGAAAGAGCTGCCCTCCAAAAAAAGGAAAAGAAAAAACTTTTTTTCCCTAAGATATCTTGGTTTTAGTTGTGTATTTCCCTACCTGTTTAATAAATTGGAATTTCTCTCAATTTCAACATACTCCTACAACCTTACTAAAGCTGATATATTTGCTGAGGTATTGCAGTTACTTTTCCTGTTACTGCAGTTGGGCAGAGACATTTTTAGATAAATCTGTGTGAAGAGGTTGGCAATGCAGTGGTTTACATTGTGTATTATATTTTTAGGAGAGAAAAATAAAAACATTTTCTTTCAATGAAATGAGAAACCATGACAAAACCACCAGAAGTTGTGCAATTCTGGTGATTGTGAAATTTTCTCATTTTTACCCGAGTCTGGAGCCCATGTCTTTTTGTAGCTTACATACTCCTAGAACTTGTTTCAGAAAATGGATTCAAAACAGGACTCGGTGGTCTAGAATTGCTGTTAGATGAGATAGGAAGCACTGATGTGTACTAACTAATAAAATATCAAATCTCTGTTATTTCCCTTTATGTGCTGTTGTTATAATTAGAAATGACAGGTCTTTGAGTTTTACTGAATCTCTTGCTCCTCTTTTTAGGAAAAAAAAAATAAAAGAAATTCTTCTTATTCCCACTTTTAGTGGTTGGACCACATTGGATCAGAGCCTATCAAAGTCATAGCTACTCACTAACAAGAGAACAGTGTTTGACGGAAGACTTTACTAAAACTCTTCTTCCCACTATTCCCCCATGAGGGTCAACACATACATGTTTGTCCTATTCTTAATGGAAAATTTGGCTTCAGCCAAAGAACATTGCAAGTGACTGAAGAAAAAGACATACCCGGGTTGCAGTCAAAATCCTGTACATTCTACAGAGCCCATAGCTGCTCTTTTTAAAGTACATTACTTTTCAGTTACATAATAAGCCTATGTACAGTCTCATTAACCACATGTGTATCTGCATGACTGTTATTTGGTTTTGGCTGCTTCCACTCCCAAACAATTTAGATTATATCTTTGCATGTGAGAATACAGATACTTTCCTCTGGTAGTATCTTACTTCTCACTCTTCTTACTATGTAATAAGAACAGTTTGGCTTAGCCTCTCAATTCCAGGATTTAAAATTGACAGAAGATACCAGTTTGTTGTCAAGACGCCTATGAGAAACACTTAAACATTTTAGTTTGATAAGCTTGATTGCTTACCCCAAATGTACTGTAATGTTCTACAACTTTAGTTTGCATTGTGGTGCTGAAAATGAAACATTTTTAGTTTTCAACCAGTAGATCCTTTTGATATATGTTTAACAACATTAATGGAAGTCTGAGGGTGTTAAATGAAATTCATGCAGAGATGAACTAAAAAATGGCAAAGCCCTTAACATGATGTTGTTTAATTTCATTTTAGAAAGAGGCAAGACTAACAAAAATAACAGTCATTATTTGGGGGATGGAATAAGTGATCCCTCAGCACCCTGGCCTGTCATCAACAGTTGAAGATATGGTCTTCAGTGGTCTGCTAAGAAGACCCTATCTTCTGCAGCTAGTAGTTGTACTCTGTTTCAGAAAATTAATGGAGAAATCTCTCCTGGAGGTAAGGGCAAGAGGAGACCGTCCTAGCTAACAGCAGTAAGATTTATGTGGCAGGCAAGAGGAATTTGGGATGCAAACTGGTGATTTCACAGAATCACAGAACAGTTAAGGGACCTCTGCAGATCACCTAGTCCAATGTCCTTCCTGCTCAAGCAGGGTCACATAGGTCAGGTTACCCAGGACCCTATCTAGGCAGCTTTTAAACATCTCCAAGGACACAGACTCCAAAACTGCTCTCGGCAACCTGTTCCAAAGTCCAGTCACCCTCATAGTGTAACAGTTTATCCTCATGTTCAGGCTAAACTTCCTGTGTTTCAATTTATGCCCGTTGGATCTTGCCCTATCTCTGGGCACCACTGCAAAGAGTCTGACACTATCCTCTTGACGCCATCCACTCAGATACTTGTACACATAGGTAAGATTCCTCCTCAGTCTTCTCTTTTCCAGACTGAATACTCTCAGCTCTCAGCTTTTCCTCGTTTGAGGGAGGCATCAGTCCCTTAATCGTCTTAGCAGCCCTTTGCTGGAATCAGTCCAGTAGCAGCATCACCTTTCCAGAGATCAACATGAAGCTGATCGGCCTGTAGCTTCCTTTTATATTTTTATTTATTTTTTATTCCAGTCCTTAGGCACCTCTTCTGATCACTATGTCATTTTGAAGATAATCGAGAGTTCCCTTACAATGACATCAGCCAGTTCCCTCAGCAATTGTGGATGCATCCGTCCCATCAGAGCCCATTGACTTGTGAATGTCAAGTTTGCCTTAGTCTTATCTTAAAAACAAGGCAAAGGCATTCAGTATCTCTACCTTTTCTGTACCCTTTGTCACCAGGGCTCTTGCAACACGATTTGGAAGTCGTCCCTCACAGACATACATATATAATATATTTGTCTTGTGCATCATGAAAATAAATTGAAGCTCATATTTCACTGAGAAATTCTGAGATTATTTAAATTTGTGAACCCCATTGACAACAATGGGAGCTGGTTGTAAATCTTATCATTAGAGTCTTTAGGCCTGGTCTTGATCCTGTTGAATATATTCCACAGATATGTTTCCATTAGCTTCAAATTTTCTCTGAGCTAGTTCTTTGGCATACACATGAGAAATCAGTGTGTGACTTCTATCTTTGAGAATGAATTTGTAACACTGGCACAATTACAAGAACATTTATTATTTGTAAACTGAATAAATGCAAGACAAAAAATTAGAAGACTAGTGCCAGTTCCACAACTTATTTTTTAAGGACAAAACCACAATTTAAAGACTAAGGATCTATAGATCTTTCTAAGTAGACTTAGATAGAAAGAAAAAAATTCTTTCTTTTCAGATATGTAACTTTACCTGAGGTGAATTTTAGCAGCTGCTGTACTTAGCTTTCTTTTGTGAAAGGGAGACCAAAATTCTTGATGTTGTCAGTGTAACGAATTACTTCAGTTCCTTCCTCCTCAGAGAAGAATGACAAATATAGTGTATATAACCTCCAGATATCAGAGAAGGAGGAAGTTACACATATTAGTACTGTGAAGAATGATATGATAATCCTTGGCTTTTCCTCCCTGGAAATGACTTCAGAGATAGAAAACTGTTAAAGTACTTATGACTCTGTGGATCTCTCTTTTCACTGTCTATAAGATTAAAACAGTATATAGTTCTACTTCTGTTGCTATGCTGGTTATACAGAGTCATGCATTTTATAATAATACTGATGGGCATCTTTAAGATGCTTTTAGGTAATAGCAACCAGAGCTGTGCTGCTAGAATTGAAAAGAGATTAAAGCTACTTCATTATGAGATTTTTTTTTTAACCTTGGACAAGAGTATGATGAGCAGATTGTGCAGCATTCTGTTTTTAGAGTTTTTGTTTAAACATATTAAATAAATTTTTAATAAGGACACTTCACGATACAGTCATTTATTAATAACAAACAGAGAATTTATGCATCTGTTTTCCTAGTGACTTTTAGAAATTCTGATCATGAGAAAATTTCATGAATAATTCTAAACATTCTAATTCTAAACAATTTCAAATTTAAGTCAAGCAAGACTCAGGACGTCAGCTACAGTTTAGGCATTAAGAAGAGATGCCTCTTTTGTATATGAATTGTTCTGCCAATTCTTACAAAGTACAGTATCATTTTTCTATTTTTTCTTGTGTTTTCTAACTTTATCCAAAGACCATTCCCATTTCTTTTCCATCCTCAATTCCTCTTCTCAGTCCTTTTTTTATTTTATTTTTCTTTTTGTGTATGTGACATAGAAGTTTCCATTTTCTTCTTCCTGGTTTTCTCAGACCTTCCCATGACTTCTAGTTGGAACTCCTCCAATTGCAACTGTAGATCTTAACCTGTGTCTGTGCCAGACTTTTGGGTACTTGTTGGGTACTTGTCCTAGTAATCTTCCAGGAGACTCTATAATCACCATCAGCTGTTCCTTAAAAGCTTGGATATTTACACTCTTTGTGTGCTTGCATTTCCTATGGTGTACTTACATTCCCCTGAATAAAGTTCCCTAACACCCATCATTTAGGATTGTCACAGTGCTGGATGGAGAAGCTGAGTTCCTAAGCTCACCTGAGATCATCAGTGAGAATGCCAGTATGTGTATATGTATTCCCTGATGAGTCCAGATCAATTTTCAGAACACACCTCCTGGATTTAGTCCTCTGCACCTAGACATCTCCTCCACTGTTGGAGAGGAGAATATTTCCATTATCTTCCAGGGTGTGAAATTCCCACATCTTCCCTATAAAGTGCTCTTAAGTAAGGCTCCACTAATATCCATCCTGATTTCATTAGACTTGCTCAAGCATGATTTGAGCTATACACCACATAATCTGAGCTAGCTCACCTTGCCTATCCTTCTTCTGTCTGCTGAGCCAGCTGGCTATCACTGGTCCTGAGCCAATTCCAGCTTCATCCAGTGTATGAACAGTGTGAATGATGGAAGAATTTGGACTCATATGTGTTCTGGAAGCCTATGCTAACATGACAGCATTGATGTATCCTTTGAGTCTCTCCTGTTGCATCTGTTCCATTTGGTACGTATTGCATGGGCAGAGGGAAGAAAGTGAGTGATTGAAAAAGAGAATTAAGAGGCTGCCAATTGGAATGGCAGCATATAAAAAAGAACATAAAATATATGTGAAACAATATAAATGACTAAAATGAATTTCCTCTTTAAGTGCCCTCTTCTTAGTGTATGTCAAAACACAGTTCTTTCAATCTAATGCTGCAGCAGAACACTTCTTATAGATTTCACACTGTCTAATGGGGTTTTAAAAAACTTTCTTAGTGTTTTTCTAAAGGACGATCATCTGTTCTTGTTTGTATAAATGTCAAAATAAAATATAATTTCAGAGGCCACAAAAACTGATGCTTTTACATTGAAATCTAAAAATGGGCACAAAAGCAAGAAAAACTTATTTAAAAACTTACTAGAGCCTTCAAATCTTCTTCTGAGTTTTTTCATTTGATCCTAAAATTTTGAAATAGTTCAAGAGGAAGTCTTGCTCATGACTGGTGATAGTCTTCATTTGTGTCATTGCATTACACTTTATAACATACTTTTCTTGATCATAGAGATCTCGATTATTCAAACAAACAACAAAAAGCAACAACAAAAAAACAGTAATACCAGTAATTCCATAAGTTCTTTTGGGAGACTGCTCTAAAATGTAATGGTTCTTTACATTTCAAGATACGCTACTAAAATTCTCCTGATACATCCTCATGTGAACTTACATTTTGCTTCTTTTCCTAGGGGTTGGTCCTCTACTAATAAAAATCAGCATAGCTACTCTGTTCTCAATTAAAGCACACAGATTTTTACCAGCTCTTGATCTGTTTCCTAGAATTAGCATATAAATAATTATTGTGAATAACATTTTTTCCTCTGCCTTTATCTTAATAAAGAAAGACTTCCACTAATTATATTTTAAGTCTTCCTCCTTAAGCATTTTAGTAGGATCTGGGATTCTCTGAACACTTTCCAATTTGCCCAGAGTTTTATTTTTCTGACATGCATTTTATTCCACAGTGATGGAGAGAATAACTTTTCTTTTCCTGCAGTGTGACTCAGTTCCTATTTGCGTGAAATCTATATTGTGCTCACATGCTTTCTGCCAAATCTGTCACATTTAATTTGTAGAATAAGGCATTTTTCAGAGATGCAGCACCTCTCAGCAAGTATCACATCTTTAGATTTTCCTCTCCAAAATTTATTGTAGATACTTGCATTTAAATCAGATTCTGACAGTCCAAATCAAGCTGGAGTATTGGTATCTTTGTTTCAACAAGATTTTTAGTACCGTAAAATGTCACTATGTCATTTTAGCATTTGTCAATGTTAATAATTCTAACAGGGTTTTCTTTGTAGTCTATCCACATTTCTACACAGATCCTTATAATGATATAGTAATTCAGTCCTATATATTAGATAAAAATAAACTACTATATTTGTGAAATATATATTTTCATAAAACTTTGTGATTTTTTTATTCACAAATATATTAGAAGTAAGTATAAGCTGTGACTTTCGTTCACATGCTAGCAATTTGTACTTCAGCTATTATATTTAACTTCTATTCCTGTATGTAATGTCCACAGATAGCTCAAAGGTCTAAGAAGGATATAGGATGCAAAAACTGGAGAATATAGAAAAATAATGGATGTACGATTACCTTTTTTTTCTGTACTGTTTACATGTACGTGTCAAAATAAATGACATGACTGTCCTTCGGGAGCTTTTGAGCTATCCCTACTCTTAAAGATATCACAAGAAATCATAAAGAACACTTAAAAAAATTATTTTAAAATAATTGATATTTGTAATTCATTTTAAAAAGAATTCCATTTGTAGGTAAAAATGTAGATAGAAAGATAGGAAGACATTTACAATCAAATGTTGCATTCCTGGAGGAGCAGGAGGGAACTGAAAATATAGCTAAATAACTTTCAGCTTGATAGATTAGTAGAGAGGAGTAAATGTTGAGAAGAAACATCTTGAATCTTATTTAACGTAGAATTCAGAATAGACATAGCAAGGTCAGAATGGTAGAGAAAAAATATGTCTGCTCTTAAGAACAGACTGAGCAAGGCAGCTGTAAGAGAAGCAAGCTGAGAGGGAGTTTTGAACAAATTTCTGTGCATTCAAAAAGAAATAAAAGTTGCCTTCTCTAAGCCAATTGAATCCCTTGCTCAATAAATCAACACACACACACACACATACATATACACACACATATATACATAAAGCAGTGGTTTCAGTTGGACTATTATTTTTTCTTAAATTATAAGATTATAATTAAAGTAATTAATTATAAGAAAGAAAAGTTAAGATGAAAGTCAATGCTTGGAAATGATGAAATTATACAAGATTTCCCGTGGAATTTATTTCACCCTCTTTCCCCTTGTCACTGCGCATTACATATAATATTCATTCGTAGAAGGGCGTGCCTTTTCTCTGTCTGATGATTATCAACTAGATAAGACAGACAGTCTTATCTACACAGACAGTGTATGGACTGTATATGAGTGACTGAGAATTAAGAGCTGTAGCTCGTTGCCCTCTCACCACTAATTTTGATTATTGCTGAATAGTGGACGATAATGAACTGTGAGCAGAAAGGAAGCTTCAAGAATAACAGTGTACAAAAAAGCCTGCAGATATGGCAAAAAAAAAGACACATGACAGGGAAGAGCTAAAGCATCACAGTTAGCGATGACAAATTTGTGTTAATGAGACTTGAATAGGAAAAAAGTAATCTGAGGTATCTCCATACCAGTTTCAGCAGCACAGAAAGTAAATTGGGGATCTTAATACACTAGCCATTTTATTATTTAATTGGCAAAAAAGAGACCTGTAGTGATTGGTAATGATAATACACATGAATATGAAATTTTTTTAAAGTATAACTTGTTTAAATAAACATTAAATGAGAGGAATTATATTGCTGATGAACCAGTTTTTTTGTTTGCTTGTTTTTTTCTGTATGCATAGAGTCTATTAAGAGATACTGTTGAAAATGTCTGGATATTGATCAATGGCATCCTCCTCATCTACCACACAACTCTAAATCAAGGACTTTTTTTTTCCCCTGTGTGTGCCTGTGTGTAGCAGATATAAGACCTAGTAGTTAATGTAAAACTTCTAAGACATCAAGACATTTGCTGTAAAAAGCATACTTCCTGGACATTCTACCTGTGTCAATATTAGTAAATTAAACAGTACCAGAAAGGTCCTGAGCAGAGGAACTCAGTCCACTGCTCTGTGAAATTATTTAGATGGTCCTAGGCAGAGTTTTACCCAGAGGGTGGCTAGGAGTGTTCTTTGATGGCCATAGAAGCGGCACCTGTGTGGTGACAGAAGCCATCCATGTACCCAGCCACGTAACACACTGTGGTGGACTGCAGCCAAGACCATAGGTGAACGAGTGTGTGATAAGGGAGGGAAGGTAAAGGAGGCTATCTCCAGTTCCACTCATCCACTTGCAGTTGTGAGAAAAGGGAGAGATGGAAACACATGATGAGCATGCAGGGGAAGGTTTATGGTTGCAATCATAGGCGTGTAGTATATTCACAATAAATAGCACCTCAGTCAAGACTGCAGGTTTAGAGAATGCACCGGTGGGGATGGCGTGGCCCGTGGTTGACTGACAGCAGTTCAGGATGTGGCATGCTTTGCTGCCAGGAGGAAGGGCCGGTTGGACCGTGCATGCCGGTACCTCTTGGCCAGGCTGGAATTTCCCCTTTGGTGCCAGAAGGGAGAAGGGAGTGCCGAGGAGAGGCGGCAGGGAGTGAGGTGTGTGCTAAACTTTCTCTGTGCTCTCTGCATTTCATTTTCTAGGTGCCAGACTTGTTCACTGATTCACTTAGCAGGTATCCCTGAAGCACAGCTTATACACCATCAGCTCTTTTTTTTTCAGCTATCCTAATGTCCTTTGTCCTAGTGACAGGAATTTACCCTCAATGTCCTCACCAAAACTTGCTTTGCAGAAGTCCCCTGTGCCCCTGTTGTCCTCATTAACCTGAACTCATTCTTGAGAAGAAAAAGATAAGTGAAGGACCCCAAATAAGCCTGTGCTGATCCCTGTCTGTAGGTGGTAAAGAACACCCACCCTTGGTGTCCTCAGTTCATTCTTGTGTCAGGTCCACAGGTTTATTGTAGGATGGATTAGCAGATGTCAAAATAGATTTTTGGCAAGGTGGGGCAGGCATGTTGGGTTACTCCTGTGCAAGAGAAATTTCAGATGGAGCTAAATGGAGTTTATGTCAAATTTTTTTTTTTTTTTAAACAGCAATAGTTTTCCCTACTGCACCTGCAATTCCACTGCAAACAGATCTATCTGTTTGCTTTGTTCCAGAGTCCAACTGGTAGATCAAAAGTATTAAAGAGCAGCAAGTCAGGCATTAGGAAATTTTATTATGTTATGAATCAAATAAAAAAAAAAAAGAGATAGATTGTTAGGGAAGGTAGAATTTATGTCACTGACAGTTCTCAAGAAGAATATATGTAAAGATTGTTTTCTTTAGTATTAGTACTAGGTATTAAGTATTAAGAATTAATATTATTTTCTTTAGTATTTAGTATTGCTGATTCTGCCTTGGTATAGTGCACTAAACTTGATGATACTTCAAAGTTTATTACTCTTGTTTCTGTGGGATACACTGTCATATCTTAAATCATAGAATCATAGAATACTTAAGGTTGGAAGGGACCTCCTCATCTAGTCCAACCCCCCTGCACACGCAGGGTTTCCTAGAGCATGTGGCATAGGATTGCATCCAAGCGAGTTTTAAAAATCTCCGGAGAAGGAGACTCCACCACCCCTCTGGGCAGCCTGTTCCAGTGCTCTGTCACCCTCACTGTTAAGAAATTCCTCCTCAAGTTCCTGTGGAAATATGGAGCTTCAATTTTTGGTCATTTCCTCTAGTTCTGTCACTGGCCACCACTGAGAAGAGGCCAGCCCCCTCCTCCTCACTCCCTTTCTTGAGATATTTATATACATTAATCAGGTCCCCTCTCAGTCTTCTCTTCTCCAGGCTGAAGAGGCCCAGCTCTCTCAGCCTTTGCTCATAGGGCAGATGTTCCAGACCCCTAATCATCTTTGTGGCCCTGCGCTGGACTCTCTCTAGCAGCTCCACGTCCCTCCTGCACTGGGGAGCCCAGAACTGCACACAGKACTCGAGGTGCGGCCTCACCAGRGCTGAGTAGAGGGGCAGAATCACCTCCCTCCACCTGCTGGAGACGCTCTGCTTAATGCACCCCAGGATCCCATTGGCCTTCTTGGCCACGAGGGCACACTGCTGCCTCACGCTCAACTTGTCGTCCACCATGACACCCAGGTCCCTCTCTGCAGGGCTGCTCTCCAGGAGGTCGGTCCCCAGCCTGTAGGCATGTTTAGGGTTATTCCTCCCCAGGTGCAGGRCCCTACACTTGYCCTTGTTGAACTTCATGAGGTTACTCGCCGCCCAGCTGTCCAGTCTGTCCAGGTCCCTCTGGATGGCAGCGCAGCCCTCAGGGCTATCAGCTATTCCTCCCAGTTTCGTATCGTCAGCAAACTTACTGAGGGAGCACTCCATCCCTTCATCCAGGTCATTAATGAAGTTGAACAGGACCAGACCGAGGACTGACCCCTGGGGGACACCACTAACCACAAGCCTCCAGCTGGACCATTGATCACCATCCTCTGAGCCCTGTCATTCAGCCAATTCCTAATCCACCTCACTGTCCACCCACTTAACCCACTCTTCTGGAGCTTGCTCAGGAGGATGCTGTGAGGGACAGTGTCTAAAGCTTTGCTGAAGTCCAGATAGATGACATCCACCACTCTGCCTTCATCTATCCATCTAGTCACCCCATCATAGAAGGCTATCAGGTTAGTCAAGCATGATCTCTCCTTGGTGAACCCATGCTGGCTACTCCTGAGCACCTTCTTCTCCTCCATGTGCCTGGAGACAGCAGCATGTTACGTATGCAAAAAAAGTCATTGATTTTCTTTATTATTTCATTTAAACAACCCCGAAGTGTACTAGCAAGAAGCTTCTGAAAACACTATTTTTTACCTGAAAGAACATGTCCTGGAGTAACAGTGACATGAAAAGAAGCAAAAGGTGATAGAATCTATTAGTAGAGAATAACAAAATAAAATAGAATGCAAAAGAACAATTTTAGAAGCAGTTATTATTTGCTGTCAATAATATCCTAAAGGAAAATGTTATGAAACAAAGTTCAGTTTTGTTTGCATAACCAAAGCTGGCTGTCATGTTCAGGATTATTAAATAAGCAAAAGCTTAAAAGTGTATAATACCAACACCCTTTTAAACAAGTTCTTGCAGATAAAGAAGTCCATAAGCCTGCATAGGCCTCTGGATATCTACAATTAGCTAAACTGAAGAAGATTAAATAATTAACGAGGGACAAAACATTGCAAGATTTTTTTTATGTGTTTGAACTCAGTTTGTTTAGCATATACTTTTAATGCTAGACTGTTACTGTTATCAGATATCTAACACTTATCCAAGATGAAAATATTAAAACACAACAGCCTTTTTTACCTTTTGTATGTAGGATCTGGAACAAATAGTACATAGACTAACAGATATTTTTATCTTAAAAAAGAACTTTTTTTTTTCCAGTGACTTTAATAATCCTAGAAGTGTAAGAGCTATAATGTAATTTTCACAGAAGTAGGATGTGAACAGGCACAGCTAAAGCTTCGTCTGACTTGTTTAATACAAGACAGTCTCTATACTGACCTGCAGCAACGCTACTTTCTTATTTACCCGTTTTTTTGCTTACTTACAGAGGAAAAGCCCATCATTAAAAAACAGAATATAATTTTGTGCATCAGAGATGATGAAAACCAAGACCAGAGTCTCATTCTTGGTACTGAGTAAAGACGGAGCAGGTTTTCAGCTGTTAAGCTCAATCATCAAGCCTTAGAAGCACAGCCTGCAAGGCTCTTCCTTGCAGACATTTTGCAAAGTGGCTGTGTGGGACATGAGGGCAGTTCTCAGTCTATAGCTAGCAGTTAGCATCTGGTAAACCATATTTAATTTTCTTCATAATGATGAGAAATATAATAAAACAAGAATGCCAGAAGTAAAAAAGATCTTTTATTTATGTAGGTTGTGGAACTTTGTGGAAAGAGAAGTGTTTATATTCTAAGACAGAATTGGATTTCAATTAAAAATATTTTCTGATTGTGAATCTCAACAGGGCTTGAAAAGAGGTACTTTAAAAATAACACTCAAATATAAATAGTAATGCCCTAAACTAATGTGTCACCTATTACTCTGCCGAGGAATATTTTCACAGTGGAAAGTAGATGGCTCTCCTACTTTAGTCCTTTCCAGGATCAGACTAAATCATGATACCAAGAGATGCATTGTAAATGAATGACCTTGAAATTCCTATACAGGCTGTGATTTTCTCATGTGACATTAGGCACAATAGGTGCAATCGTATCAACCTTCAACACCATTCTGCTCATCTTCCTGTGGATGTCTGAACTGCAGTAATCTCCCCAAAGCAGGCACCACATACCTGAACTGGATAAAGTTAACTTCAACACAGACTCTCTTCATTTGCTTTGCAGGAAATTAGCCTACTAATTTAAGTATCAACCTGAGGTACTTTTTTTCATGCTTATGACTAAATATTTGCAATTAGTAATCCCTGTCTATTTTGTTCCAAATGTATTATGAATTAGTTTCTAGTTAAAATGAATACTATTACTAAAATTATAGTGAATAGTGACATTGTCCATTGTAACAAACAGTGTGGCTTTAATGCTACATAAAATCTAGGTTTCCTACAAGGCTGACTCCAGTGAATAATCTGCTCTCCTACCAAAGAGGACAAATAGAGGAGAAAGAGGAAGAAGCGTTGCCCATCCTGAAATACATTTTTTTCTTCAAAATTCTTCATACTGATCATCACATACTGCCTGGATTTTCTCATACAAAATCACTTTTTCTATTTAAATGATTTAATCTACGAGAAGAACAGCAGATGTTCAGTGAATTATGTTTTCTGCCTGTTGATAATTTGATTTCAAAAAGGAAACAGGAAATATATCCTTTTATTTAAAAGGAAAACACTGGTTCAAACCCCCCACCAATTAATTAATTGCAAGTAGCGTTAATTCAAATGCTACTGATTAGAACTTTCTCCACAAAAAATCATCTAAATGTATCCATGTTGTTTAATTCTAATTCTTCTTCTCCCAATTCATAATAGAATAGTGGTCCATTATATACTTAAAATATATGTATAAATCATCAGAAAATGCTAAGATTAATAGTTAAATAGTTAAATAATTCATTAAAGTTTTTATCTTAGAATGAAATGAAAGAAATTGCAGAAGTCTGTAAAGCATCTCATTTTTATAAAATAAGATTTCCCATTCATTTTAATGATTTCCTCTGACTAAATGATGGTCCTATACCCAGTTCTTTTAAGTGGAGAGAACAAAAGACATGGTCAATTTTGAAGCACATTAGTTCCTGACAGACTCTCATCCTTGTACGAAGCAATGTTTTAAAAATAAGTGTTTTCAAAGGAAATCTAAGTACATTGGCAAGTTTATATCAGATATCAGCTCATACCTACAGAAGAAATTAGGTGTAGTACACAGCTCTAGACTGTCCTGGGCTTATGAAGGGAGCCCAATTCAATTCAAGTGAGCTTAAAATAAAAATAGATACTATTGCTACAAAAATAAATACAGCACAGTTTTAACAGTAGCTTTAAAAAGATTTTCATTATGATCTTTTAAAAAAGGTTTTCTGATGTTCATTATTGGCACACTATGAAAAAGTAAGTGATTTGTTTTATAGCAGGGGTATCATATTAAAAATCCAACTATGCTGGAATTATACTGAATTAATCCTAGATGCTTGGCTGCAGCTTTAGGTACAGAAAGACTACAATATGTCTCAACTTGCTGTGTTTAGTGTGATTGTAATGCAGGAACTAAAAATATTTTTACAAAATAATTAAGTGAAAATATTTTTGGTATTTGATCAGTACAGTTTGCATAGTTGTCTTACACATTTTAACTTGATAAAAATTGAAGTCTTGAGTACAAAACTATCTGAAGGTTCTGCCATCAGTCTTCCCAGTAAAAATAATGAGTTAAAACACATGAACTGATAGCTGAATCCACCTTCTGGGCAATTATAACACATTCTCTGTGAGGAAGGAGGCCAAAGGCAAAGGTATTAATCATTTCGTAGGATGTCTGGAAGCTTCTTTTTCACCTTTGACTGAATGTTAATTCTGCTGGAAAATTTAATAACTAGGTAGATGAAATGCTTCATAACTTTGGAGAGGCAATAGCATGAATGATGATACGGGTAGCTTGAAGTCGATATTAATATTTTTCAGTTTAACTAATCCCTCATTCTCCCTTTCAGAGAGTCAGAATCCCTGCTCCACATCTACCCACTGGACATTTTGGTGAAGCTGTAAAAGTTTTGACTAAAGAAGGTTGCAATTATGACGTATTTCAGATGTGGAATGGGAAACTCACAAAAGTCTGACAACTCACTTTCACACAGGCTTTTAATGCTACTTGTGTCTTCACCAGAAATGTTGTGGTCTTCTCTCATCATCTCACTGCTCGGTCTTTATGGAATCCTTTTCTTGCTGTAGTCGCATCTGAAAATTATTGTCAGCTATTTTGACCATACTGATACTTCCACTCTGTGCTTCTTTTAGCTTCTTTCTCCTATATTCTACTGGTAACTTCCAAAGATCTTCATGGCCTACACTGACTTTGTCAGTAGAATTTCATTTAATCCTGTAAAGGTGGTTCTTCCCTCTAATCAGTTTATGCTGCCAGCCTCCATTTCAAAGTTGCTCAATTTTTTAAGAAGCACTTTCTTTTTTTGCTAGTCACAGAGGATGCTTCTCCTACATTTCCAAAAATCAAACTAATTCTTCCTCTTCACAGAGACATATGCAAGAAAGCACAAGCATTCTGAGATGAGTTTCAACAATGATGACAAGGTTAATGTGGAGGAAAACAGCTTATATCTGAGTCTAGAAGCTATACAAATAATGAGCTGAAGAAAGAACTAATTTTATAGCATAGTTGTGCCCCATAATGGAATATGATATTCAAAGTTGCATATATTAAAATATTTTAAAAATCAAAGAATGTACAGCAGCAAAACACCAAAAATATTCTAATATTAGAAAAAGTGTCCGACATTGAGAAGATCAGTCTGTCCAGTTTATTAAAAATGAGGTCAAGCAATGACTTAATAAGACTTACTTTATCTGGAGGAGAATGGTTCACATTTTGCCTATTACTAAAATTTGAACTGATATATTTTCCATTTAAGAATAAGGCTAGTGTATTTAAGTTAGTGATAATGAACTGCTAAAAACTATGCAGCTTTTAGAGTTTCATTATCAAAACTAATTTTTTTGGATTATATTCTACATGAAAATATACCTAATAACCTATATAAAAACTATATTTTTATATATAAAAATATCTAATAACCTATAAAGGAATGACTAGATTAGGTCATGTATTATATAGTCTAAATGGTCTAATTAGAAAGTCTCATTTTGATTTAAAAGTCTGTAACAAAGGTAAGTATTATCTGTAGGAAATGTACAACGATCACAAGTAGTTATAACTAATCACTGCTGTTTTCTGTGTGTTCCAATAATTTCCACATGACACAATGGTTAAGAGATCATTCTTTTGAAAGATAAATATGAGTGCATCTGCCGTCATGGTGCTGTTCCACATTGTCCTATACTGTGAAAAGCATCTATAACTCTGATTCTATGAATGTGGGTGGGCATTTTTTTTTTAAGTTAAGCTATGTACTAATTTACAGCTCAGTTTTTCCACACCATACTCTTACTCTGTAGAAACATGAGAGAGCATATCCTTCAGAGAGAGAGAAATAACCTCCCTAGCATTTACTGACATATGCCTCAAGGCAAAAATCATTGCATGTGGGTAGTTCCTGAAGAGAAACTGATGTGGCATAGATTCAAACATTGGTGTACCTTGGAATAACTTGTTTGTCTGCTCAAGTCTTTAATTTTCTAATTTCAGAAAAATTTTCTAGTGCATCTGTTCACAAGTAATATGATGGCTACTAAACTTAGGTGAATTTGAAGAGAATACTTTTCACAAAATGAAAGAACACGTAGGACATTCAGATGAGGTGATATCAACAAATCTAATTTAAGCTACGACTTTTTTTTCTTTTGTAAAACAAACTAGAAAAGAAAGCATCTTTCTCTTCATTCCCATGAGACCAATGCAAAAGTAGTCGTGGGAGCAAGAGTTGCTGTTTATTCTTCTGTTCCTTCCATGATTTTCCTGGTAAATAGAAACAATATAAACATCTTCATTTCTGCTTATATAAACATCTTCATTTCTACTTGACTTTTTTTTTTCCTAGTATAATAGCATCCGAAGGTTATTAAAAACAATTAATAATCTGCTATTCACTGTGAGAGTAGAACAGTGTAAAATCCCTTGCCATTTTTGTTTTTAAAATATGTCCACTTTGGTGAGCTGGAGTATTCAATTTTGTATTACTTCATCTGTGTGCCCAATTAACTGCTTTTGAAATGTGATTTTTGGAGCTGGAGTGCCTTATATCTTTCTGTTAGTACTAAGCAATTTCCTTCAGGCTTTTTTCCCTTTTAACAGAATTGTGTATTGCAGATTCAGGATGTTAAGCTAATCTTTATTTAAAAAGGGTGGCTGGTATTTGTTCAGAATTGTGCTTTTATGTGTCATTAAGATCTGCACTGAAGTTACTTATACCATTCATTTCAATGCATTCTGTTAATTAGTGCCAAAGAGATATGTTTTCCAGTCTACTGTGCTGTAGAATTTTTACCTATAAAACTATGACCTGTACCGTAGGTTCATTTGGACAGAAGTAAGAGACTTACAGCTTAGGGTTTTCAGGCACTTAAGTAGATAATATAATTTAGGAAAAAGAAAAATTTCTAAAAGGGATTCTAAAATATCATAGTTACTGCACAATAATCAATATTATTGTTGTTATTCCTAATAACTTCGACAGTGCTAAAAAAGAGTTCAGCAAAAGTTTTAAATTGGAATACCATCCAATAAAATCAGATTTTTGGTGTAATAATACTCTTTGCAGCCTAAAGAATAAGAGCAACATACAGAAGCAAACAGCTGAACAACTCAAAAAAAAAAAAAGTCTTGGGAAAATGGTACAAATGGGGCAAGACTTGAGAGTCCAGGGGCATATTTGATTTAATGGACCTGCTTTGTAAAAAGGTAGAGAAAGAAATTCCCTAGTTTGATAGTTAAAGGGATGCTGTAAAATAAGGAGTATCTCCCATAACTCACAGGTGTTCATCTCAAGTCTCCATTGCATCCATTTGGAAATGCAGTTTTACAATATTATTTTGCTTTAATATCTATGTAACTGCATATTGTGTAAGAAGTATGTGTTACTTTTGTGTGTGTTGGATAAAGTGTTCTATTGCAGTTTAAATAGATGTTTAAGAGACAAAATTGACAGAAGTTAGGTTGTGATTTTAGAGATTGTCTCAGATCAGGAGAAGGCTCATCTTTTAAGAGCAACTGAGAATATATTTTCAGTGATCTGCAAGGGGCGACCTGGTTAATGAAAGCCACCAAAGCCTAGCTTCTCTCTTTATGGAGAAAAAAAGAAAACTTTATTAAACTTCTACAAACTATATTAGAAGTGTTATTGCTGAAAATTATGTATAGCTGCGTAGTCCAAGAGTATTCTTTTCAAAGTGGTTATTGTCTTTTTATTTTTTGCCATTTAGTTAATTATTTTATTTTCAGATGAAGGCCTTCGAGTGTTTGAGTGTCTGAAATGATATAAGCTTCTTTTATGATGACAGATTGCAAGTGGTATATATCTAAATGCAAATAATCTTATGCTCACTTCTAAGATTGCTGTGTTAGCAGTATGTTTTCAAATATAGCAGCTTGAGAACAACTGCCCTTTAGATATCTATCTGAGGAGTATAATGGCTGAACAGGTAAGGCACCCTCTTTAAAAGCCCCACTGGTGAGACTGGAGTGCCAAATCTTTCTCCCCATGATTAAGATGAGTCTTTAAAGGTACTCACATAAAACTTTTTTCTTCTTCTCAGTAGGGAAAAAATTCCTGGATTGGAGAGACCCGAGGAAAAAAATGAAAAAAAAAAAAAAGTGGAGAATTTTCCATGTTAAAGGAGGTGCATTATTTCTGGTCTGGATGTGAGGTCAGAAAGGAAGTTGAATGATTTTGCCAAATGATTGAGCTGTTTAGATCTAATGAGGTAACTGTGGGAAAGGCATTGGAGTCGTAGGAGGGTTCATCTTCCTGTCCCATGCAGGAAAAAAAAAATATTTCGGTCCAGTCTTCAAGGCAGCAGCAAGTAGTTCCTCTTATCAGTCCTCATCAATTCATTCATTTCCTGGAAGGGCAGGAAAAGAACTAGTTACTGCCAAAACTTTTGGGGCATCCTGGAGAGAAAATTAGCTCTCCGGGGTAAACATGCAAAATCTCAGACTGTTTCAACCAAATTAAGCGTGAAGACTGGCAAAGTAATGAGCAGTTGTCCATGATTATGGATGACAAGGCATTCTGTAGCACAAGGAATTCTCACCCCACTTCTTTGTTACGCTTTAGCTTTATAAGTATTTAAAATTCATTTATTTACCTGTTTTCCTTTTGCATGTTGATCAAAGGACATTAAAATACTTCTCTTAGCCAATAGCTCTGTGTCTGCATTCCCACGCTTACCAAAAGCGCAGTCATTACCTTCCCATCCAGGAATGCCTCATTTGTGTTCTTATTTACCTTAGACTCTGTGTCTTGCATTTCACAGGGTTCATAAACAGTCACCAGAAAGCACGTTTCAAACTTCTGTGCTTATTTTCTTTCTTTTTTTTTTCTCTTTTGCCCATAATAATAATTTTGTCCCATCTGCTCAAATAACTATCCCATCCACAGCTTTAATACAGGTTTTCTTACTGCAGACAACCGCAAACATGAGCAGGTACAATTGTGAGTTTACACTTATGTGAAATAAAAACCAAAAGAAACCCCTAAAACTATTCAGAGGTAGTGCATATTTTTATAAATTGAATAAGTAAGCTATTATTGCTACCTCGGTAATCTTATCTATTTTTTGAAATGTTTATTTATGTAAACATATAGAAAAGATAAAATAATTTCATAATTTTAAGAAATATTAAATTAGTGTAACTTGATACACCAAAGGTAACTTAGAAGGAAAATTGCTGTACTTTCATACCAACAATCTCGGGAAGCATTTTCTAGTATGTTATGGCAGTGATACCATTTTTCCCTGGTAGACCCAAAGAAAATGTAGTTCCAAAATTTTGATCTGGTAAGGAAAATGGGGTAGCACATAAGCCTAACACATAGCAAGAGAAAACAAAAATGTGATAGGAAACCTGCATGAGAACTTAACATTTTTCAATGATAAACAGTATTTTCATCTAAAATTTATTATCATCTAAGAAAGTAAAACATCATTAAAATGGTTTATTAAGAAGGAGGGAAAAAAATCTTTTAAAAGAAAAGGGGTTTTTCTTAGACAAAAAAATAATGAAATCAACCAAAAAGTAAACTTTTCAGTATTTTTCATTTGTCAGATCTCTTCTCCTTATGTTTTCCTTTTAGTTCAAAATGACCATCGTTTTGCTATTTGTTGTTCTGTGGTGTCTGTTCTATCAGTTTTAATGCTGATTTCTTCATTTGTTTAAAGTCCTCATGATCAATTTCAAAGAAAGATATCCAACACTAGTTGTTTATATTCTTTTGTAAACCATTTTTCAGTTCTTATTTTTTTCCATAATTCTCTTTGGTTCTTTGATTCACACGTATCTGTAGACAATGAACTGTTTTAGGATAGAACTAGATATCTAAACTGTATAGAAAATTTACTGTCTTTTTTAATATTTTATTTTCAGTATCTAAATTTGCTTGTTTGACTAGCCATTTGACTTTTATATTGATCCTTACGCACTGTTGTTATCAGTGCAGCTGCCTCACAGCCTTATATAAATCTGTTCAAAATACTACTGTGCAATATACAATAGTGCAAATATTGCTATTTTTAAGATCTACTGTTTACAACTTGTCAATACTTCCATAAGTGAGATCATGATCATTTTTTTACAACAGTAGGAATAAATAAATTCACCATTCTTATTTTAAATACCATTGAGACTGTTGATCCTGGTTTCTTAATAAGTAAGTTTTATGTCTTAATTCAGTTTCCTATGCCCGCTGTTCTGCAAGTAGTATAATGTTGCCTTTTTGTTATTCTTTTTTTTCCCAATTTCTTTATTATATATAAAAATACATATATATATGTGTGTGTATATATATGTATACATTTTTATATAAAAGTATATATACATATATATAAATACGCTTATATAGTGTATAGTGTATATATAGTGTATATAGGGTATAAAAGCATGCATATATATAATATAATATTATAATATTATAACATTCTCCAAAATTTATAATGTTGCCTGCTTCACAACAGAAATTATCCACATCTTTAATATTATATATAATTACATAATAATATGTTTTGCAGATACTGCTAGGAATTTACTTGTGATTTTAAAAAAGCACAAAATAGTTTTCCTGGAACACTCCAATTTTCCATCAAGGAATGAAATGCTTTCAATTACCTTGAAATTTAAGATGAATTTTTAGAATTCAAGTGTCTTCTAAAGACTGTCTGGGTAGCCTCTCTACACTATGAATAAGATACATAGGGTTCCCAGGTCAGAGACAAAAAAGGATACATTTGTGTTTACTGTTTTTCTTGAAGACTGAACTAAGAAAAAATGTCCATTGCCTTCATAATGATTGCTAGTTTTTCAGATCGAGCCTCAGAGAAAGATTGTGAGAAACATAACATCTTGTGTTGGAATTTGATGAAGGTAGTCCAAAATAGTCTTTGACTAGCCACAATATGTTTAAGAGGAAAAAAAGAGGGAAGCTCCAGAAGGAGAAAACTGGATATACAAGTGAGACAAGATCAGAAATCATGAGCTGCAGGGGCACAGATGAAAAACACTGTAGGGGATTCTAATCTGAGATCAAAGAAGTATTTATTTGACTGCTGGGGAAATTGAGACACAGAAAAGCATGTAGGTGTTTTATCTACATTTGTATACTCTTCTAAAGTAAAAGGTGTAAAGCTTTGCGATCCTTTTGGAGTCTATCCAGTTGACTGCTTTAACTATTTGCCTTGAAATGGAAGAGTATCTTTCCTGGATTTTCTCTTTATTTCTCTCACTTAAACAGAGTCAATACTAGCTTGATGACTGTAGGGATGTGAGATTGTGTGATCTTTACTCTCTGAAGAGGAGCTGATGAAGACTGAGTTTCAGAAGTATCTTGCAGAGGCCATGGAAACAACTAGGGGCAAGTGGACCTTATGTGGTGGATGGCATTGGAACTTCAGAGTAGCAGCACCTAAATAGGGCTATCTGATGTATATTCATTTGAGGCAGCAATATCAAAGCTCATTTAGCTCTGTTTTTTTTTTATTAAAAACAGAATTTATAAGTATCTTTTCTATTTTTAAGATAGATTTACTAGCTCTGGGAATTTCAGCATTCATTTAAGCATCTGGTAGTTATATATGTGTAAGAAACTTGTCAGAACTGGTGACATAGGGGTGAAATTCCCTAAATCTGTTTTAACCTGTGGAATCACCTTTTGCTTGATAGCAATCTCGCTGTGATTTAGAGAGAGGTTATGGCTTGCTGTAGTTTGAGCCTCTATCTGGGAATCCTGATCTTCTGAGTTCTACTAAAATTGTAAAACTGATTTACTGTGAATTCCTATTTCAACCATGTATAGGTATGTTTTCTGACATCAAATCCTGTATCTTTGGGGTATAGAAAGAAGAAACAGATAATGTGTGTTCACAAACTATGCTGAAATTGCAGAGAAGTGTATATAAAATCCCTATTCCTTATGGTATATGCCAACTAAGAAAGTCAGTTTAAACAAAATGCTTCCCAAATATTTTTTAAGTTTCATAATATGCAGCTACAAAAGAATAAAAATCTTTTCATACTGAAATATCAGCATGACTTTCTGAGAAAGAGATTAATTTCCTCTAATCTTAATCTAATTTATAAGACCTCACTGCATTTGAATAATTATCTAAGAACAACAGTATTATGTTGTCTTCCATCTGCTAATATTTCAAATAGCCTTTTATAAAACATTTCATTGTGAAGTATTTATTTGAATAGAAAAAAAATCGTGGGTCTGATAATCCATTTGTATCAGTCCAATAACATTAATGGATTTCCATTGCAGAGTTTAAAATTTTATTGAAGCCAGTGGCACTCTGAGCTATTTCTTTTCTTTTTTTCTTTTTTGTTTTCTGTGGGTTTTTTTTTTTTCTGTTTCATCATGTTACATTTTTAAGCAAACTTTGTTTGCAAAGCCCTAGAAAGTGATGGGAAACCTTTAAATACCTAAGTAAATCGTATAAAGATGTATTGAAAATGTGTCATTAACTACTAAGTTTGTCACCACAAAGGTAAGCACATCACATTTTTTAAAAAGCTTTCCCTTGCTTTTTTTTTCATAATAATTTAATAAAATTAGTAACAAATATAATAGGAATTAATGCTAATTTCATTAACTCTGTATGTAGCTCATTTAATTATATCCAATGTTAGACTGCAAAAGTGAAGACCTAAGCTGTTTATTGGAAATTCCAAGCAAAGAAATGTGTATTCTTAATATAAACTTTATTATGTCAACACTAAAAAAAAATCATTACTGCAGCTGTTTTCAAAACAGTTCTTAAACTACAGCCAGAAATGTACAACTCAGTATTCAAAAATTACAGCTAAATGTTTGAAAGAGTCCTTTGGAAGCATATTTAAAAGTTTGTTATCATTATTGAATTATTAAATTATCATCATTAAATATATTAAGAGCTTTGAGTAAATCACATGTAGAAATTATTTTGAATAGATGATGGCATGATGTTCAAGAGATATTCCAGGGAAAATTAACTTCTTCACACATTTATAGCAAGCTTCAGATCAGCAAGCAAGATCAGAAGTGAAATAAAAAAGATCACAGGATTCCATAGTTTGTGTCCAGATATCTATCTTGTAAAAATATCTCTGCAAGGATATAATTATCATATTTAAAATATTACTGGATGTACTTTTGCATTAATTTGACAGTATGGATGTATTGCAGGCAAATTAAGTGGTTATTGAACAGAAAGATATAAGGTTTATTGATAGTTCAAATTACTGGAAAGGATAACCATCACCACAGCTCCTAGTTCAGAAGAATGCACTAGTCTTCCGTCCTCTGCAGAATTAGGCCTTCCCTAAGTGTTTGTACTCCATTCTGTAGAAAAGAGTTTGCAGTAGAAATCAAACTTTTAATGATAAAATGCTTTGTCTGATTTAATATATTATTTTTGCTAAACATTTGTGATGTGTGGATGGGAGGATATTCAGAATGAGATGGCATTGATGTTTTGCAAGAAGAAATTATCTGTATGCTGATTTGTATCTTATCCTGTTATACATAGTATCATGTATATTGAGAAACACTGCTGATTATTCAGTTTTTGTTTTGAGCTCTTTGGAATGTAAGCTCACATTTGAACTCAGCGTTGAAGAAATGTGTAGATGAGGAGCTTAGGAACATGGATTAAAAGGCATATTGTGAAGGTTTTATGTTTGGACTTGATCTTGTAGGTGTTTTCCAGCCATAATGATTTTATGATTCTATGATTCTATGAATGATGTCACGTGCATTAGGACGATCTCTCTCTCCTGTGATAGTAGAAGGAATCTATTAAGAAAAATTACACACACTGTTGAAGATCATTAAATATCTTTTTTTCTGTTAATGTTAATTATTAGTAGTAGATTGCAATATTAGTTTTGTATTATATGCATGTGACATCCATTGATATCATAACTATTTCCTTGCAGTCAAAATGTTTCTGATAAGGTGGTGTCATTATTAATTTCTTCATGCAAATATTGAAACACAAAACCAGTCCAAAATATTTTATAAAGAGTAAGCAATTATACCTTTCTTCTTTAGTCAACTTTTGTGATTTTCTCTCTTTTAATGTATCATGCTTTGGCTGAAAAAACTGTTACTTTTTCCTTCTGAATGCTTCTCTGAATTCTGTTCAAGTGTGCTCCATTGCTTAGAGCGGCTTCTGAGTTACAAGTTCCCCTTCTGTTGTTATAATACCTTTCTTATACCAAAGTATTGGGATATATCAGATTCAGATAGCTAGTCAAAATTTATTATGCCTTCCTCCTCTATGAATATCAGTCATACGGTATAGTTTCTAATTTACTCTTTAAAAAGCATTTTTCCACATTTCCTGCCTCCTTCGGTGTGTAGAACAGCTGGTATCTCTGGAAGTGACCACCATGTATTTTTTTTCAGCATGTGCTTCATGACAGACTCTCTTCTAAGAAAGAATTTAAGGTACTGTTTAGGGTTTACGTGCCAAAGCCTGACATCACAGAAATCTCCCTCAGGTGCTAAGAATCTTGGAGCATCAAAAACATACCTCAGGGAGCTCTCTGCAGAGCACGGTGGTTTTCATGGCTCCTGAAGCAAACAATTCGTTGCTTTTCTTTTGTATCACATATTTACCACAGCCTCTTCCAGAGATGCAAGCTCACCCTGCTCTTGTTCCCAAGAAAGAAAGGCCACGCGAAAGGGTACCTAACTGTACCACCCACCATCACCAGCCCTGTTGTAACCTGGAGTGCATTGCCCAAGCTTGGAGTGTTTTTAGCAAAGCCGCATGGTTCTTATTTATTCAGGGCCATTCAGGGTTGTGTGTATACTTGCTGAGTAGCAAGTTAGCTTTTGAATGCTACTTCTATAGTATGCCAGTATAAAGTCTGAGAGCCTAGCACATGAGTTTTAATCCAGGAGTCTGGCAATTAAAATTAATTGAGGTTAATGTCAAGGTGTTCCTGTCCTGTTTTGAACATTCTGAAAACAGGGGAGGCAGACGTGTTCTTTCCAACATGAATTATCCTATGATCCATTGCCTCGTAGTACTCATTCTGGAGAAAGAGAATGGTTTGAAATATACAGTTGAGCTCGTTTTGTTTTGTTTTGTTTTGTTTTGTTTTGTTTTGTTTTGTTTTGTTTTGTTTGTTTTGTTTTGTTTCTGAAGTCCTCTTCTTAATGAGTGTACTCTTTATAGATACCTGTCTGGCATACCTGATTTTCCCTGTGCTGTTTGGAGGAACTGAGCACAAACTTCATATATGGTTTGCTTTAGAGAAGCTATTCTCATTACAAGTGTCCCAAACTGTATATATATGTTTGTAGAGAAGCATGCGCTCTCCTCATAATACCCTTCTAAAATTTCACATATAGACAACATTACTAGGCTGTTCCAGATATTTTTGGGAATATGTATATTTTTCTGATATTGGCACCCAATAACTTTTGAGCTTGTTGCATGAAGTGTGAAGGACACACAGTACAGGCATCAGTACCTTCATTTTTTTTAAGAACTGGAAAAGATATCAAGCTTTAGCATTATTAAATCAAAATTCTGTAATGTTAGCTAGAGAAAAAAAAGAAGCTTTGTATTAATTAAGGAAAATACAATGAGTAAGATCTTGTAATTTTATTGCAACATATTCTACTTACCTTTCACTGGAGAGCACATTCTAGATTTAAGATCCACTCTAGAGGTTTCTTTGATAATATTTTAGAACAACACAGACATCATCTCAGAAACTTTCTGTAGATAAACTTCCAGAATTCCCCCCAAAGGCCAAACATCTTAAGTAAGGTTGTGGGCCCACCCTTTACTTCCACAGGACGTGTTCTCATTCAGGAAGTGTGCTAATTATTCTGAATCAAAGAGCCGGACAAGCGTATCCTTCCAGTTTGGAAGATATACATCTGGTGAGGTTAAGAAGGGGTTCTACTGATAATGTTCAGGTGACTGTTACATGAGAAAATATTACCACTCATTCCTCTGCATAGGAAAAGTTATTTTTCACATATGAGTCACAAATAAATGGAAAATATGTGTATAAGACAATATGACCTTTTAAATCTTTATATTATTTTTCACATATTTATCTACAGGATTTTCTGGTGTGCTGGATCCTATAACACAGAATTTAAAAATGTGGAAAAAAAAAGAATTGTTAAAAGTGTTTGGTAGTGATTTGAGTGAAAATGTGTTATTCTAGAAAATGAAAAAAAAAAGTTTGGTCTTTGTGAATTTTGCTGAAAGAGGCTGTCATCTAGTATAAAGTTTTCTCCATATTCATTCTACTGTATTTATTTTTTGTTCACAAGCTTTTAAATGAGAAAAGGAACATATTATTCCTTGATATTTATATTTATAATTTTATATCTGATCTATTTATTGCATCTTTCTCTGACACTATTTAATACATTATGTATGTGCAAATCTTACTTGCATTAACTGTGCTACTGTGAAGATTACACCTTATTCATGTCATACATTGTTTTATATCCTGACACCCATTCTTGTTTCTCCTTTTCACCAGAACAAAATATTGTTTACACTTTCAAAACCACTGCTGAGTTAATCCTATTTTTCAGCCTTCATAAATCAAAGATCAACTGCCATGTCCCATCAAGGCAACACCACAGGCTTTTGTTCCGTTTGCTGGGTTTTAAACAAGAATGTTTGTGGCTTCTCCCAGATGTAGCTCCCTTAAAAAATAAAAAAAGGACTCAGTTGTTCTCATTAATGTTTTCCATTTCAGTTCTTATTTGTCCTACTGGCTTCAATGCTTGGCATCAGCAAAGACACCATTATACCTACTAATATCTTATGACCTTGCACTCCTGCACCTGTTGAATCCATTCATTATATCTCAATGTCTGCTTCTGAAGCAGGGGCTATTTTATATTTAGGAAATGCATAGTGCATTAAGGGCTTAATCTTATTCCACCATAGCTCCTATAAATTACCATATTATAGTGAAAGCAGTAGTATCTTGAACTGATGAGTCAAGGAAGTGTGCAGTAACTCAAACACAATATATAACTGTGTCAGGAGTGGATCAAGCTTCTCAGTCACTGCAATACATATAATATCAGTAAAAGTCAGATTCTGAAATTTCTGGATATGTTAAGTGGTTTTGAAATGTTTCATTCAGGGTAATTTTTTTTTTTTTCCAATTCCAAAGTGCGGAAAAAACATCATAGTCGGGAGAATTTTCCTCTGCTACTTCTGCTTATATACAGTCAAAACAGAATTTGCTGTTCACAACTTTGCATTTGTGGCAGAGAGGGCAGTAGCATTAGAATGATTCTGCAGGGAAGTTAATCTGTTCTCTCTATTCATGGTGGATGAAAGAAGAATTAATGGACTTAAGAAGCAACAAGAAAAAGCTGGCTAAACTCTGGGAAAAAGAATATATATTTCTAAGGAGAGTGAAATGCTTGGGGAGTATAAAACTTTTCTTCTCAAATGTATGCAAGAATAGATTAGGCAAATATCAGAGTAAGTTAGATAAAGAGTCTTGGCCTTTCAGGGTCCCTTTTAATACGGGCAGGCATGTTTCATAGGTAGATAGGGAGATAGGGAGGTAGATAGTATGACATGATTCCCAGTTTCAAAAACAAAACAAAGCAAAACAAAATCAAGGGAAAACATGTTTTTAAGAAGGAGTACTTAAGAAATGAGGTAATGATGAAGTCAAGACAACTTCAGCCATGTGCCAAATTATGTAGACCATTATTTCTATGACCTGTAATATTTTTGTGGTTTTGATATCCTATTTATTTATTCATATGAAATATATATATTTCTATTCATATATATATTCATATGAAAAATCTAAAAGATTCTTTTTGAAAAAAGGAGAGTCCTTTTTCTTCCTTTGTTTCTATCTATATTCAAGCCACATCACCTGTTTTTTATTAGACATCTATTTATTTCAGAGAAAGTAACTGAGAGTTTTGTAAAGCTTAACTAAAGGAGCAGAAGCACAGAAAACTTATACATAGTTTGTTTCTGAGACTTTTGTTTAAGTCGACTGTAAGCAAAATCAAAATTAAAGGGCTGAGTTTATAGACTCAACTCTGCTTTGAACATCTGAAGCATCACAGGGTAGATAGAAAAATGCCTGAAAGGGTGAGAAGATTAGTTTAGTTAGTCATGTCAGAAGATGAAGAAACTGCTTCCACATGTGAAGATCAATGCAAAAGCTAACATGAAATTCTTGCAACTTTGGCTACATCAGCCGTCTGCAGTAGCCAAAGCAATCTGGATGGCAGCACTCAATGTAATTAAATGTAATTTCTAAGCTGCTTTACTCTATCGACTGAGCTGTTACACCTTTGGGCAGCAGTGATTCAGTGGAGCAGAAATGTGGTCTTGATATCCAGCCTTTCTCTATTATTTTCATAAATACACTGAAGGCAAACTTGGCATAGCTGATCTTTTAAATCAAAGAACTTCATGGAACTGAATAAGAATCTCTTTCCTTTCTGCTAAGCAATTTTCAAATAATAGATCTTCTATTTTCTTAAAGAGAATCTTCTGCTCACCTACTGATTGTTCCCAGATGCACACTACCTCAAATCTTCTTGTGAAAAGACAATCTGGATATAAAATTAGATCTTTATAAGTTAAAAGAAGCAAAAGATGAGAGTAGGTTAGTGCTTTCTGCTTCATCTGCAAAGTTTTTAAATAATAGGATTACCATCACCAGTTTCTTAATGCATAGTAAAAGACTGTCCACATTTTTAACTTATTTTTTAAGTTAGTAAACTGTCAAAAAGATCTTATTTCTGGATTTTTCTACAGTTTTCACTATATTCTCTATCTGTTGCTGCATGTCAGTTCTGAATACAGGTTTAGACAATACTGATGTCCATATGCTATCTAGTTATTCTACTCCCATCACCCCTGAGAACTAATGTTGTCTACCTGTTGTCTACCAAGACTTTTGATGCACATAGGAAAGCTCCAGAAGTGTGGATTGGACAAGCGGACAGTGAGGTGGATTGAGAACCGGCTGGATGGCAGAGCTCAGAGGGTCGTGATAAATGCTGCCAAGTCTAGTTGGAGGCCTGAAGTGTCCCCCAGGGATCAGTACTAAGCCCAATGTTGTCCATCTTGTTCATCGACGACTTGGGCAAGGGCACAGAATGCACTCTGAGCAAGTTAGAGCAAATACCAAACTGGGTGGAGTGACCATCACTCCAGAGGTCTGTGCTGCCATTCAGAGGGACCTGGACAGGGTGGAGAGTTGGACAGAGAGGAATCTCATGAGGTTCAACAAGGACAAATGCGGAGTCCTGTCCCTGGACAGGAATAACTCCAGGCACCAGAACAGATTAGGGGCTGACCTGCTCAAAAGCAGCTTCTGAGGAGAGGGATTTGGGAGTTCTGGCTGATAAGTTAACCATGAGTCAGCAGTGTGCTCTCGTGGCCAAGACGACCAATGGGATCCGGGCCTGCAGCAGGAGCAGTGCTGCCAGCAGGTTGAGGGAGAAGATCCTGCTCCTCTTCTCAGCCCTGATGAGGCCACACCTGGAGTACTGGGTGCAGTTCTGGGCTCCCCAATGCAACAGGGACGTGGAGCTCCTAGAGAGGGTCCAGCGACAGGCAACAAAGATGATTAAGGGACTGGAGCATCTACCTTATGAGGAAAGACTAGGCAAGCTAGGGCTGTTTAGCCTGGAGAAGACTGAGAGGGGATCTAAAATGTATAAATACCTGAGGGGTGAAAGTAGGGAGGAAGAGGCCAGACTCTTCTCAGTGGTGGCCAGTGGCAGGACAAGGGGTAATGGGTACAAGTTGAAAAACAGGAAGTTCCATCTCCATGTGAGGAGGAACTTCTTTCCTGTGAGGGGAATGAAGACCTCGAACAGGCTGCTCAGAATAGTTGTGGAGTCTCCTTTGGAGATCTTCCAAACTCGCCTGGATGCCACCCTGTACCACATGCTCCATGTGACCCTGGTTGAGCAGAGAGGGTGGACTAGATGATCTCTAGAGGTCCCTTCCAACCTCAACCATTCTGTGATTCTGTGAAGTTGTGGGGTTTTTAACACCTGTACCACTTCCCCAAATTTTGCTTTTGATAAAGTAATAGTAAGAAACTTCAGAAACTGAACTTATCCTTTTATATTGACCATAAGTATCTGGCAGAAAGGTTGAAAAAAATGTTATTAAATAGAAAAATGTCAGTTTGAAGTTTGTTCCTTTCTTTGTTTTTGAATTATTCTGTAGTGTTTATTGTAGTTGTTTAGGGAATGTATGTACATGGCTTAAATTAATTAATCTACAAATCTAGTTTATGATGCAATACAACTAAGCAGGTATTACTGTAAAATTTGTAGTTTCTTTAAGTGAGTTGCTGAATCTGGTTGTCACAGTTCCATGCCCCAAGGCCCAACCAGTAGGGAGTCTGAGCATGTATTACCAGTAGGTGCAGAGACAAGCACGGACGTACAGCACTCAGGTATATTCATACACATGGCCAGCCATGCAGATCAGAAACATTCCGCACAAATATCACAGTCGGCCTCATCCTCTTCCCTTCTCTGGCTGGTCAGGATGAAGGTCCATGTGTGGGGCATGTATACCTAACATATACACATATGTATAATATATATGCATGCATTTACAGAATGTATAGATCCTTTCATGTACTCCCCCTCTCCACACACACATATACAGATGCGTGCACAAACAAACTGGTTTCACAGTCGATTCTCTCAGACTCTGTGGTCTCTCCAGCATTCAGATGGGATTCCCTAGTCCCTCTGATGGCCAAGTCCTATGTGGCAACATGACCTCAACTGGTTATAGGGATCCCTCATCCCACTGTCCTTCTTTGGGTCTATGGAAATGAGCTTTTTATAAAGTAACCTAAGTTTCATAACTTTTTCCCTGTTGGTGGGTACACCCATTAGCTAAGAAGATTAAGTACAATGGAATTCAATTCTCTTTAATAATCTCTCTTTTGACCTGCAGTGGTTTTGATAAGAATAGATTTAGGAAAGTCAGATTTTCGCATGCCTTACTCAGGGATTCAGAAACTAGGAAGCTAGGTTGCTGAACCTGTTCGAAGAAAGGAGTCTAGTGGTATATAAACTAGGGAGATCCTTACCAATATACGTAAGTTAGGACTACATACAGAAAGGCAAACGATTTCCCCGGAGTCGGGAGCACGAATCTCTCAGAGAGGGCTATCAAGACAGACAATACTCCGCATGCACTAGAAAAGCAATTCCTTATCATGCAATGTATGATTTAATAATGGTTTGATTTAAAATGTGACATTCTAAGTGTAAATAGGATATGGCTAAAAAGAAGTTCTAAAGAATATACATATATAGGGATATGAGGACTCCTAGGTAAATAAAAAGAGTAACCTGAGTAACCATATCCATTTTATTAATATGAGTTAACTTTAATCTCTTCAGTTTAGTGTATCTTTTTCAAATACTAAGAATCTTTCTATCAGAATGAGTTACTGGAACAAATAAGACAGGAATCTTTGTGCTAATAGGTGGCCCATTTTGATTACGATGACATTATTTGTTACAAGAAAATGAGTGTTACTAATTTTAGCTAAACAACTCTGGCATTCTCCAGAATAATATATAATTATGGTATCACAATTCTTTGTAAAGGAGCTGTTCCCTGCATATTTCTCTGCTTATTTATGAACTACACAATGAAAAGAATTAATCTGCGTGAGTGATACTTATGGTTTGTTTCTGGTTTCTGGTTTGTTTCATTCATTTACACTTTGGATATAGGAGTAAGAAAACATTGTACAAAGAATGAATAACAGAACTGACCTCATAATAAATGCAGATATGCAACCTAGGTTAGTGGATGTTGCAGGGTTTGATTAATACTATGTGATTTGTTTGGTTAATATTACATTACTTTTAGCTTGCATAAGGTAGGAGAATTCTTGCTGGTATGTATTTGTTTAATGGTCATATGTGGACATGAACCTTGCTCAGATCATAACAGTATAGCTATCTAAACCTGGTATTTTGTTTAATTACTAAATTACGAGGCCTACACATCACAATGATAAATCTGAATAGCTTCTGGACCGCAGGCTTTTTCCAGCAGCCTATATTGAAATGGATTGGATACCATAAGATCGCTCCAATGAAAATAATAACTTTGGACAAGGCTTCAGTGCTACAATAATTAAGCAGAGCTGTCACATTGTCTAAAAGCAGCAGCTGCATGAGGTGAGGCTGCAAAGGTGGTGTACATGATAGTTGGCATCTTCCCAAGGAAATGGATATGCCAGTTGTACCCTTCACCTCTGGGCTACAGTTAACATGCTCTGAATGTTAGAACGTTAGAAAAATGACAAATGTCCCAAGAAACAACCGTCAACTAGACATTCATTCCAGATGGTAGGATATCGGATGCAGTGGCTTTTAATCCAAGACATCACAAAGATGACCATTTTGGTTGTAGGAAGTTGCATGTATGGCAAATTTATTGTTGGGTCTTCCTAAATTAATGCTATTGTTTCTCTCCTCTTAATAAAGTAGGCTTTGTTTATCCAGAAACACAATGCTTTTAAGAGAGGATTTATTGTTTGCTAAGCTATTCCAAAGAAAGTTAATTGTGTTCCCAAATTTCTGTATAGGGCTTGTTAATTTTAGTTCAACCCAGCCTTTTTATAACCACCTTCAGTATCTGGCAGTAGAATCACAGTTATACATTTACAAAAATAAATCAGCAAATGAATATTAAAAATCCAAAGGCAATTATTACATGTCCTCAAGGATTATGGCAGGAATAGTAACAAGCTCAGTGATGATTTGTTGTAGCAATACCTTTAGATTTATTTCATAATACTTTAGAAATTAAACATGTTGGCATTTCCTATTTTATTCAGCTAATCGTAATCTGTATAAAATCAATCATATTACTCAACAGAATGCTGAACCACTCATCAGGGCTTCACTCAGGAAAAATTTATTGTTTTACCTGTGGCAATACTGTAAAATAACAAATTATTTTGAAAAGAACCTTGATCTTTGTGAAGACTGCTTTAGATCCCATTATTAGCTTGTCAACTATCAACAGAAACTACAACTGGGCTGCTCTGTCTACCATTATAGCTCTCTAGCTAGTTTGGGCTCAGCATAAGTCAGACATGATTAGATGCCTATGGGTTGATTTGTATTTAGAAGAATTGTTTGCCTGTTTAGAAATTATACAATTGGGTATCATGTATTCTGAGACATGTATTGTCAGGACGTAAGGGCAATGGAGATTTTATTCCAGGAAATGGATAATGAACAAATGTACATATTGACATTTTATAAACTCTGTTACTGATCTGATCATGAACATTAAAATGCACCTGAAGATCTTGGCACAAGCAAACAGAAAATTCTTCACTCTTGCTCTTAAATGAAATCTCATCTGACAGCCTCTCAGAGGATTCCAGTTTTCCTCTTTAGCGTGTTGGAGTATTAGGAAAGTTATGAGGAAGCAGAGGATATGTTACTACCAGTGAACTGGTTGCACATAGTCTTGTGTCAGGGGCTAGTATACTGCAGTGCTGCAGCTTGAAGCACAGCAAGGAACAGCTTGGCTGAAACTTAGATCAGGACTGAGACCCTGATAGGGAGCTATGGAAACAGGTGCAGGAAGAAAAGGAGGAAGAGCATGACTGGAAAAAAAAATGTCTGTAATAATTTGACAGAATTCAGGCAAATGGGAATTTATACTTTAAGGCTTCCCAACTTCTCTTTAGGAATTCTACCACATCAACTGTTTGGGGTTTTTTTTTCCTACTATTTTGCTACTTAGAAATTAGACTATGCACCAAGGTGCTAGACAAGCCAGGGTCTGAAGCTGGTACCAAAAGCAGCAGCTGACATATCTAGCCATGGAACCGTGGAAAGCAGACCCTCACTCTCTGAGATCTGTGCTATTGGCTTAATTGTTTCCAGAAGCTGTTTAGGATGTTATCAATCACATAGGTGTCACAAATGTCACATTACACAATGTCCTGTTACAATAACTGCTGCCAACAGAGAACTTAAGTCTGGTTTCTCTGTACTCTCCCCTGCTTTTTACCATCCCTTTTCCCCTCTCTCCATGCACACATGCATTTTCGGAGGAGCTCTCTATGAAAGCTGCAGAACCATAAACATTACCTCCAGCAACACCCAAGTCTAAAGTTGCTTAAATACAATAATCCTCAGTTCCACATTACAAAAGATGTCTGTTAAAGAAAAGGAGATGTTCGAAATAAAGATGAGAGGCTGGTTGAGACTTGAATGTTGCTGTTATTTTATATAATGTTTGATTAATACTTAGAGCTTCAGATAGGCACATATCATTATTTATATTAAATAGATATATGTTGAATTCCAGTTCCAATGGCAATACATCATGCCAATTATCCTTAAGTATTTCCCTTGAACTGTAGTCCTTGTGGAGTGAATACTAATAACCAAAGACTAAAATAATGTTAAATTTAAATTTCATAGCCTCATTGCCAGTACTATTCTCACTGAGACTGGAAGGGGTAAACATTGAAAGCCCTTATTTGAAAGCTTTTATTGGTTATCTTTTTTTTTTAATCAAAAATAATCAGTGGAAGTTATCATTTGTATTTACAGAGTTTACAGGAAAAATTACATGAATGAACAGTTCTATAATTTGTCCTTGCCATAACATATTTTCTAAAGTGTCATATTTTAAATGAATATCATAACAGTTTCAGCTGCAACTGGTTACAAAATGAGTGATATAGGTACATACAAAGCAACAGCTACATTGCTACATTTGCAATATTGCAAATGCACAGCTTTTAGTAAACTATCCAGGGCTTTTAAAAATAGAAGAATGTAGTTGTAATTATGTGATGAGGAACAATAAGCATGCATCATTTGCTCTATTGCAATTAGTATCGATAGTAAAAAGATTGCAAAATATTGAAGGTGTAACATTAAAGTAATTTTCCATTACTGACAGCTGCTTCCAAAGCACAGTAGAGGAAACATGATATAAAGATCTAAATGTATTTTACATTATTTCAGAATTTTGAAGGACATACACATGAAAAATGGGATACTGACTTGCAGTTAGGAGCATACCTTCCCCATAATATCCTTTGCTAGCATAGGAAGGATACAAGTATGTATTATTTTTAGAAATAATTTTAAAATCTTAGTAGCCTGAGAACAGGAAATGTCTAATTAGTGATTAATAGTAATTAATAATAGGAGAGTATGTTCTACTTCTTACTCTGTGACGTAAAATTCTCTTTTATGAACATGTTTGAAAAATTATGGCACAGAAAGAATTTAATTCTTAATGGAGCTAGAAACCTACACAGGCCCAGACTAAATTTCCATCAAATACAATGACCCAGATATTAAATTTTAAATATAGCTACAATTTATTCAGTTATGTGTTTTCTACTGTTTAGCTATATAATAAAATTATTGTGTAGGGAAATATATATATATATTTGAAATTGCACCATTGCAACAGCTTTCCAAATACATTTGCAGCTTTTTCTTTTTTTTTGTTACAAAAGCAAGCATTTTGGTGTTGCTAACTATACTTCAAATGCAAAAGGTAGTGACAGCATTGTTATTTTCAGCATAAAACTTATTTCAAACTTTAAAAGGCACAGCTAAGATTTGGATAAGTACTTATGCTTAAAACTCAAACTGTGGCATGGGAAAATTTTTTTCAATATAACAGATGCCTTTCAATGTCTTCAGGGGAAGTTAAATGATTTTACTGACATCAAAAGAATGTAATTAAACACCTATGGCGGCTAAACGAAATAATAGCAAGTAGAGGCTTCTTCACATTGCATTAGGTAACTATACTCTCACAGATGGGTTGGGCATTTCCTCTGACAGCTCATATATGAAGTTTGATTTGAATTAATTAAAATCTGTGGTGAAAATAGCATGTATATTTATTCCACATCAGAAAAATGAAAATAATTAACCATTTATCTCTAAGTGTGGGCTTGCTACTTTGAGCAGCTTTCTAGTATAAAAGGTGTTGCCTATCTACTCAGAAGTGTTCTGTAATTGAAAACACAAATAAAAATACAGAATGTCACATGGCTAACCACTAAAAAAGCCTGCTAGACCAGAATCCTTACTGCAGAATTTAACTACAGAAGATTTTAGGACCAAAAATCGGTTTGCCTAAAACATTGAGACCTGAAATTTTGAAACACAGACTAATAGAAGGTGTATTTGCTATCTTTAAATTCAGATATTTGTCCTTCTAGTAACCGTGTTCTGTGTTTCTTTTAATTTCTAGTTTGTCTCTAAATGTGCTCTCACAAAGGTATCTAGTTTGTGAGTACCTAACAAGAGGTAGGAGATACAAAAGCTTCTTCCTATGACTGCCATGCTGCTCTTTATAGAAAGGCTATGTAAAAGACAATTTTTAGATTCTTTTTGACAGATGAAGTTACATAAGGTTGACATTATTTTAATATGATTGGAAAATGCACCTCTTGACCACAATAACCTGGTGGTTAGAAAACCACCAGAGATTAGCAGAGATGTCTCTTTCAGTATGGGCATGGCATCTTCATTGTGGAGGTAATAGAACTTCACTCAGTATATTACATTTATTTCCCAAGTTAATTTTTTGACTCTTAATTCTTGAAAACCTGGATATTATTTCCAAGAAGGTGGAGTAAAAGAATTTCCCAGTCTTCTGCTTCTGACAGTGGCCAGCAGAAAGTATTCAGAGAATGAGAATATGGAACAACTAGATAAAAGCTCTCCTCCAGGTCTTCCTACCCTCCTCGCTTTCCAAAGCATCCATCAGCAAGTAGCTGATGGATTTCCATTTCACTGATCAAAGGGTTTTGTATTACATAGTGAATCACATTACATAGTACTGTTCAATTACATTCAGAATGAAACCTTTTCCTTGGATTTCAATGATTTAAAAACAATACAGATTTTTATCTGCTAAATACAATATACTTCATATTTCCCAGAAACAAAAAGAGAGAAAAAAAGAGAAAAATATGTAAAAGGACAGTGGAAAAGAAGTTCCATATCACAAAACAGCAGGATATAACATTATCCAAGGTATGCATGTGCATTTAGCAAGTTCTGCAGTGTTTGCTTTTGTGCGTGCTGTGACAAAGACATGATTTCTTGCCTCCTCTGAATGTCACAACATAAGATTTCAACTATACCTTATATCAACATGTTGTCAACTTATTCGTAAGGTACTTGAAAACAACGTATACAAAGCTTAGACTTGGAATAGCAACTCCCAGGGCTGTGGAATGAATGACTACTAGCACTATGGATAAAGTCAAGCAAAATCACAGGCTAATCCCTGCCAGATGTTTCTGCTTCAGACGGCAGACCCTGTAACAGGAAAAGTTATATAATTTAGTTGTATGTAGCAAGTTCTGTCTGGATTATGGTAATAGGTAAGCTCTTTTTAATTTGAATATGAAGTTCAAAATGAGATTGCTGTATGATTGGTTCTATGGGAAGAGTCACAAGCCTACAGGCACATTGCTGAGGTTGCTTGTGGCAAGGAGCCAGTAATTCTGTCAGGGAGACAAAGGAATCCTCACCAACAAGAATATTTAAAGTCACTTTAAAATGTCACAATTAACACCACACTGAAAAGGTCAGTAGTATGGCAATAACCATCTTTAAGGTGTAGCTTCTGGCTTTATCAAAAAGTATGTCTGCTTAGACATTTCTCTGACAGGTAAAAAGAAGACAATGAGAAGAATTGCTCTAAGCAAAAGTGACGTTTTAGGGCGAAGAGGCTTTTCTATTATTATTTTTTCAATCATTCTTTACTCTGTAAATCTTGGGGAGGGAAAAAGGTAGCTCACGGAATTGAATTTAGAAATTTTTGGCCCTCATCATGCAAGCAGGAAGCACTCATAATTGTAGTATTCAATGCAAGAGAACATTATATGTGTTATGCTCAATATAGGCCAGATTCTTGCTTATGAGATACAGACAAAAGTTTAGACAAGCTTAAAAGAATAGTGTTGTGATTGGGAAATCAAGAATATTCTTCATCCTTCATCACTCTAGCTTCTTTCACAAGACATTACTGGAACTGGTGAATTATACTTTATGACCCTCTCACAGTCTGCTATTGGCAATTTTAACAGTTTTAAAGGTTTTTAATGATTGGCTGCAGGGCTCCTGCACACACAATGGTGGTTTTATAACACAGAGAATACCTGCACAGGGTATCTGATATACAAAGGAGGCAAGCAAACAACAAATGGAAAAGCTGAAAAAGTATTCACATTCATTTTAGATGAGTGTTCAGAAAGACAAGAACTGGAGGCCTCATATGATTTGATCTAATGCATCCCCAAAATTTCTAAACATGTTTGTTTACTAAAATTCTAAATCTGAATCAATGTCTTAACCAGCGATGTGGGATGCTAATATAAGCCTTATTTTGACAGATAAAAGGCATTTGAAAGCAGAATTAACAATAAATAAATATAGATATTTGAGTGATTTTATCACAGAATCATTCAATTTGGAAAGGACTTCAGAAGGTCTTCAGTCCAACCTTCTGCTCAAAGCAGGCTTGGCTGAGGTTGCTCAGGGTTTCATTCAGTCAGACAAATCTGCATGGACAAATATTACCCAGCCTCCAAACCTGTTCCAGCGTTTGGTTATTGATGTACTGATTTTTCTTTTTCCTCATGTAAAGTTGGCATAGGAATTTTCCTTATTCTCCTGTCATTTAACTCGGTACTTTATTATAGCTCTGTGTCCTTGATAATCCCCTTCTAGCTACAGGAAAGCTGCTGTTAAGTCCTTGTGAAATCTCTTCTCTGGGCCTAGGAAGCTGTTTGTATGCTCCAGTGAATCATATTTACAATATGCATATAGAATAGAACACCCCCAAAAAAAAGCAAATTATAAAGCTACTACTTTAAAAACACCATGTAATAAAGTTGAAAACAATTTTTAGCTAAGTCAGATAGCAGGAAGAATTTAGAAATACGTGAGAGTAGAGTACTATTTAAAAGCTTTTTCCCAGACACTGTCAAGCTTATCATTATGAAAAAAGACTATTCTGATCAAAAGCAAGCAAAGAAATAAAACTGAGCAAAAGCTGTTTAGAGAGGAAAAGAAGAACTGAGAAAAAAAACCCACATAAAAAGTAGAAGATAGGAGAAGCTGATGCTGATGAACAAAGTCACAATATATAGTGAGAATCTAGGAACTGTGAGAAACAGAGAGGTACACAGAGAAATCTATGGCAGGAAGTGTGAATTCAAATTTTGAATGCTAATTTGGAAGTAAAGGATTCTTAATAACTTATCATTTGTTTTCTTAGTGAATAGGTAATTGCCAGTAAAACACTGAAGAGATTGGTTTGCTCAATAACTAATGAAACCTAATGATCTGGCAATTATAGGTCTACTGATCCAACACTGATTCAAGGCAAGATAAAGAGTGCTTAATATTGGACATTATTAATAAAACACGGAAAAGGAATAACCTAATTAATGCTAATCAATGTTGGTTTATAAATAATGACACTCATATAATCTACATATCTTTTCCTTGTGAGGTTCAAATACAGTTTGCAAAGTTGTTGATGCATTAGTTGGTAGAGATTAATAAAGAATTGTGGTAATGCAAATCTTTTTCGTTAAGCAGATTAATGCTAGATCAACAACAAGAATTCAGTTGCTTATAAATTATAGACCTGCAATCACAAGTTCTCAACATGTTTGCAGTTCAACACTTTCAACATTTTTATCGAGTAGAATGAAATTACCTCTGACCAACTTGCAACTGGAGCAATAAAAAACACTTAGAAGGACAGAGGAATAATACATAACAATATAGGTAACAAGTTGGGTGCAATCAAAGTCTATGTGTCTGGAATTCAACCAAGTATAAGTTTGCACTTTTAGGGGAAAAAAAACCCAAACACGTCCCAGATGTACTGGATGAAGGTATTCTGTCCTAGGAAGCAGAGGTTTAATATGATTCAGGGGTCACACTGGATAACCAAACTATCCAAAGCAATGTTCAGTACAGAGAAAAGAGCTGAAGCAGCTGCTAAATGAAAAATAGTAGAATACTTTGTAAGGAGAAGCAAAGCTGTTTTATCTCTGAGTTTTTGGCATTGCTTTCCTGGAATACTGCAGTCAATGAGAGAATTTACAGTTCAGAAAGGAAGTGGAAAAGTGAGACACTGAGAAAAGATATGATCATTTGGAACTAAAATCAGTTCTATGCCTTGGTCTCACATAAGAGAAGACTGATGATTTGACAGTATAGTCTTTCAGGAAGATGGTATCTTCATCTTGAAAAATAAAACTGTCCATGTTCTTCTTCTAACAGACAAGAAAATATGAAATAAAGTAATAGGTAAATGTTAGTAGTGAAGATAATTTTTCTCTGGAAAAATTTAGAAGATTTTTTGTCACTGGAAGCTTTTGAAATGAAGTTTCTTGTGCTTCAAAGAGAGTTTCATGTAGACTCTGCTCATCCATAACTTTTGGATGCAGTAAGTAACTCAGGTACGTTTCACAATCTGTCTTATGACACAGACATAAGATGAAGATAATTGTCTTTCACAGCCTTAAAAGCAATTATGTATGGTAATGCAAGGTGACAGTTCCATATGGTCAGTTCATTAAGATGGACATGTCAACTTGAAAACACATCTTCCTCCACCAGTGTTGTTTGAAGGAGTCCTCTTTACTCTTCCATTAGCAATTTAAGTAGCTTTCCAGCTTTCCAGTTTTGGTTGGGGTTGTTAAATACTAGAATAAGCTTTGGCAAGTAATGAAACAAGGTTCAGATTCTAAGCACCGTGCCCGTGATTGCCTACCACTAAATCCAGGGTGTGTCTTCCCTTGGTTACTGATACCTTCTTGCCGTATCAAGCAGGCTGGCATATGAATAGCTGGTGTCTCTTTTTTGAGGGGACGGAGTGGGGTGGAAAGGTTAGATTTGGCACATACTAACATGATTGCTCTAAATATAATCCTCTGGACAGATTAAGCACTATGATTCCACTGCAAATGTCTAGAAGAATAAATGACATAAACTTTTGAAAATTTCCATAAAATAAGCAATTTTTGAAATGAAGAGTGTTTGCCTTTGCCTGCTTGTTTGACTCTGAAAGATTACATCATCTTTTCTTTTAATTATGCTTCATAACTGAAATTTATTCTCAGTAACACAGTAACACCGGATTAACAAGGGAGATGAGTCAGAAGGCTGAAACACTATTCACAGCGGTCAAAGATTGCTATAATAGTTGCTTTTTTGAACAAAAGTAAATCGAAAATTCGAAGAGGGGATGCCCATGAAGATTAGTTACAGTCATTAATGCACTTTGTAGATTAAATATCTACTACAATGCGCAATTTTTAGAAAAAAGTGCCAAACTCTTCCGTAAGCAATGTGTTTGTTAAATAGCATGTTGTTTAAGAGGACTTAAATATTAATATTTGGATGTAATCAAATAATATATTGCTGTACTACAGACATTTTCATGCCTATTTATTCAGCTCAGAGTTGGTCTTATCTTTTCTATGGCAGACTTTGTGCTTTATTAAATATAGTGTATCAAGCATTCCGGGGAATAGATAACAAATGCAGTCTATAGCCCCAATCCATTTTACTTTCTCTTAGAGTCTCTTTATGGCTGCATTACCTTGCTTCATAAAAATTAAGCTTCTGCAAAGGAATGATGTATGATCTTGGACTACTGCCAATCATGTGAAGGATGACAGTATTTGATTATATTAAAGTGGAATAAAATTCAGGGCATCAAGAGAACTGATATGTTAAAAGAGAAAAAGCAAACAATATAGGGCATAAGGATTTGTATTACATGAATAATAACAGCTTAGAGGAATATCATTATATGCAAGTCAGTTTAGTGAAATAAGTGTTATCTGGCAAAGGATTTGACTTGCATACATGATTAAGTGCTCCCAAATGAGTGTCCAGCTACATCAGGGAATGGCATGCACCTACGTGCAGACTAACGAGATACAATGTTTGTGTCTGATTTAAATCACCATTGGAAAGGATGTGTGTGTATCTATCACCATGTAGATATACAGACAAGGAAATTTCCAATTTGATCTTTTGCTGCTTCCTAGGTAGTGCGTGAGTACAATGTGGATGTTAAGAATTGACTGTATGCTTGATGTATGGATACACAGCCCATTAAGGATGGCATTAAAGTGTGCAACGATCAGTAGCCACTAGAAGAATGCACAGCATGATATCATAGGCATAGAGCAGTACTTGTCAGGAGAAGCTGGATGTTTTGTCACAGTATTCTGGCTGCTGCATGAGTCAGACTCCACATTTTATTTTTTGGTAATAAGCATCAGTGTCACACTTGCTAGCTCTCCCATACGCTCATTAAGAAATCTGAGTGTTGAATCAAGGTTTGTAGCTAGGCAAGCCTTAACAAGCAGAAGCTGCAGAAGCACAATTAGAAACAGTCTCACTGGCAGTAAATCACTGCACCTTGGAGCGCCCGGAGGCCGCGGGAGATCCCCCGCGTGCCCAGACTGGCCGCTGCACCGCGTGCAGCAGCCCCTGCCCCAGGGCAGCTCGGCACTCCGGCTCCCTGCCCTCCTCCACAGCTGGTCAGTGCTCCACAAGTCTTCACTCCGAGGGGAGAGCTTCACTACAAGAGCTCATTTTAAAACACGCTCATTAAATACACTTTGTCTAGCTGACTGAAACACATTGGATATTTATGCATCTCCACGTACTGTTCTGGAAATAGATTATGAAACTTATACCTCTGACCCAGTACAATGCAGTGAAATAACCTCAGATTGGTATTTTGTTTAATTCAACTCCATTTGTTGATTCTTTGTGTCATATCCTTTTCACACTGGAGTCAGACCAGGAATATTTTTGTATTTACTTTCTAAAATGCCAGTGACCCTTCTGTAGCTCTAGTATTCTTTCAGCTGGACAAATACTCCTCTTGAAAGTAAGAGTTCCTCAGAGATTTCAAGTAAGTTTCTATTTTTTTAGTATAAATACTGCTTACCAAGTGAGTTCCAAATCAAAATAGTGATCAACGGAAGATTTCTAAAAGCCAATGTAGGCCTTTTTGCCTGAAAGTGCCAGTGTCCAATTAAAAATATCATATTGGCTGTTACCTACAGAACATGTGACTTGGCAGAAAACATTTTCTTCACAAGAGCTCCCATCAGAATTGCACTTAGTGTATGGAGATATCAAATGTATTTTATTACTTTTTGTCAAAGAATATCCTTATCCTTCACCAAAATCTGCATGAGGAAAAGTGTTGGTACAGCAACTTTTCAAAGCACTATCTCTCTTTTCTAGTTCTTAGGTTTTCACAACTCGGGATAACTCTGATGTGTGCAGTTCCACTCTGAAAATTCATGGTATAATTTCCCAAAAGTTGCATTTGTATGTCTTTGTTTAGATTAGCTTTTCATTATTTTGTTTTTAAATTCCTACACACTAGAAAAATAGTAATCCAAACACTTATAAATCTTCTAGATCATTATAACTAATGCTAAGAACATTGCCAGTAATTTATCTTAATAAAGTCTGCTGAAACAACACTGTTCTTTTGTGGAGCGCATCACAGCTGTGTTTGATACACATTCTTGTCAAAACTTACTTTTTCTCCAACTTAGGTAAATTGTCACTGTTGCCAAAATCACTGTAACGAACCTCTGAGACGCTAAGCAAATTACTTATGATACTATAAAATATATATTTTTCAGTTAACAGACAATCTTTCTAATTTTGTGTCTTCACTTTATCCTTTCAGAACTTTTCACCTATGATCTTTTACAAGATGTTCGTTTGCATTGTGCTTTACTATTCAGAGCTTCTGTTGCATCATATGAATTCTGAAATTCATGAAGCAGCAATAAGCCATTCATTTAAGTGTTTGCATACAAAATATGAATGTAAGTATCCACCCTCTTATAAGCATGCATTTTCATGAACTTTTAAATTCACTTTTAAATTGATATGTATGTGAACCAGTGCAATGCTTCACCTGTAATGACTAGAAATTGCCTAGCTAGTTGTGCATATTGCTGCTCTACCCACAGTAAATGATGTGTTAGAATTTGGTTTCAGTGATAATATCTGAGAAAACAAAAAAAAGCCATCTTAATTATTTTCCAGTGAAATAAACAAAGTAAAAACAAAATATTTCTTTCCATGATATGAAATTCAAACACAGAAATGAATTAATGCTACCTTCTTTGCCTTATTTTTTCTTCTTAGTTTCAGTGGATACCATGAGCACTTATTTCAATGTTTTTTTCACACTAAAATGTCCTTCAGCAATAGTAGCTATACTATTCAAAACTATTACGGATGGAAAATGACAACTGTATATTAAAAATATTCAGAATGACACAAATCGTAGATAGGATCACCTAGCAAATTGTAAAAAGTATTTTTATTCTCATAGCATTTTCATGTTAATATTTAATTATTTCTTACTTTCAAAATATTATCTGAACTATGTTTTCACATATTTCAATTATCTTAAATGTCTTGTTGAAAAAATGGCTCCTTTGGTGATGATGTTGAGAATGGATTTGTGTTCTCAATGGGAAATACTGAACTGCCTCAGTTAAATGTTTCTTTGATAACATTTCACAGCATCCCACTAGAGCCAGAAGCAATGTAAGAAGTGAGGGCTAGAAATGTGATATGGTTGGCTTAATCTGTTTTCACTGAAAACAGTATTAATTAATTTTTACTAACACTGTGGAAAATTAAGAAAATGACCGTAGGAAATTTATGGTAATCCTCTACACTAGAACAGTTCTATTTTTGACTCATAACAAACTAAAATGGAGGACAAAATTGAAAAAGTCACCATTTTGCATCATATTTATGAGTAGATTCTTTTTTTCCATTTTTGCTTATAGGCACATATCTCATTTAAGACTTTTATTCCTATTTGTTCACAATAACAAATACATGAAAAAGTATGATTTATTCTCTTTGTTTCTGCATGAAATCATATTTAGTTCACAGGAACTATATTTTATATAATATTAGGAATTGATCTCTGCAAACAAAAGTAAATGCCGATTTGCTTACAAATATACAATATATTATGAAATAGATATTTTTGTATTTTTTTTCTCATCAGAAATACTTTCTAGTAAAATTTATTTATTTATTAATTAAATGTTTTACATCTCTTTTCCCTTGTCTGCTAAATATGCTCTTCTTTATGTGCTCTTTATGTGCTCTTCTTATGTTCTAAGGTGTCTCTTACAGGATCAAACCAGCTGCTGCATGCTTTTGCTCTTATTACCTGAAGAAACTCAGAATTGACCCTTGTCAGTAAAGGGCCATATTAACTATTTCATTAACACAGATAATGGTACCATGTATAAAATATCACTGCAGCTACTATATTGCTTCTCAAGAGGAGCTGGAAATACTTCCTTGTAATTCTGCTTGCTTTCAGCTTGCATGTATCTGTGCAAAAATCCCCAAACTTGTGAGAGGAAGACAGATATTAGCAGTTTAGAATAATTATGTGGGTTAGAATTAAAGCCTCAGGTCAATGAACTTTGGAGAAGGAGATTCTCTGGATTCCCACTGTGGATAAGTAGTGTTGCAAGAAAGGACACATGGCTATGCCAGATAGAGATAAGTCTTCATGCATAAATTGACTTACGCTGGAAAACAGTATTTGTTATTTTAAAGTATAGAGATGTGAGTCCTTTAGCAATTGAATTTTGTAAATATTATTATGGAAAGATTTGAGAAAAAAAATTTCTCAAAAAAAGAAACAGCAAGGCAGACCTAGCAAGTTACAATATCAGAAACAAAAGAGCCAGACAAGTCTCTTTGTGGCTAGGAGCTTACAGGAGCTCATGTGAATACAAGCAAGTCATGACTATCTGAAAGAAAACTAAGAGATAACCTTCACAGAAAGTATTTTTATCAGATCCTCTGCATGAATCAGAAGAAATTATACACGTGGGTTCCTATGATGCAGAATAGAGACACAGAACCACATGTGTGCCCATGGTTGCTCTCCCCTAGAAAAACAACCACAGATGACATTTTGAAATTTAAAAATTATGTGAAAGCAATTTTTTTTCCTTATTATTTATAATTGCACAGGTGGTACAATAATGTGGAGAAGAGTAAAACATGATAAAGCCATCTGGATCTGGGCACAATCAGACAGCTGATGTTTTTAAGTGGAAAAACATGAAGCAAGAAAGACTGCTAAGTTGCACATCTGGGGAAAAAGCAGATGGGGCGGAAAAGGGCCACAGCTTAACAGCAAATCTACATCACGTTGTCATCACAGGGATTAACATCATTTGTGGATGCCAGAGAATAAATAAGCCAACGGCTTTGAATTTTTGACTTTTGCTACAAAGATACACTGGATCTTGTATCTTCAGTGCTAGAGGGTGTAACTAAATTAGACATTTCTAAGAAGGTCCATGCCAAATAGCAAAAGGATGAGAAAATATCCCCCAATGCAGAAATGAAAGACAAATCTATTTATTTTATTACAAAGTGTATTAAGATTTAATCACGAAAAGTCAGTAGCAAAGGCCTGCTTGATATATGAAGCAAACCTCTAACAATAACATGAAGCAAATAGAGTGTAGAAATAACCTAAATACCTTTAGCCACTGCTGTGATGAGCTGGAAAAAAGGTCTGATAACTTCTTCAATACTAAGTATTTTTAATTGATTTTGAAAAATTCTCTAGGTGGTCTAGTTCAATCCTAAATTCACTTGGGACATCATATGGCCATGTTATGCCACCAAGTCCATTTTTTGTTTTTTCAGTCAATAGATCATCCTTATTATTTTAAACAAGATTCGTAGTCACATCATTGACAGTTTGACGAGGACAAAAATTGATGCTATTTTATGTTGAAGATTGAATATAACAACTATGTTATATTCATGCATGCAACAAGTAGCTATTGATATCAAGTTTCTCCTACCTAAGTGGTGCTGAGGATAATGGGAACTCAGATTTCTTCAGAAAAGTATGCAATATTTTTAATATAAGGCAAAAGTCATTATAAATGAGAAAATACACAATGAAACCATTGTGTCATAAACCCAAGCTTTTATTTGTTATGGTGGATATGTTGCTTAAAACCCTCCTCTGTTATTCCTGGGGATCTGGTAGGTGTCATAGGTTCAAAAAAAGTGCTAAACGATAAGGTCTTTTGAAGCACAGAGATAACATGCTCAGCAATGTACCACACTAAAAGTATCACCAGCGACCTCTTTCCTGTCATTATCTTTGTAGAGGCAACAGGGTGACTTACGGCTTTATTGCAAAGGAATTGAAAGTATTTCTGTTCAGCTGCTGGTAAGGTGGCATAAGTACTGCATGAATACAGATAATAGAGATAATTGAAATAGAGATAGTGGAAATAAGTTTCAAATTTTGCATTCATATATGGGTACATTATGAATTCGGAGAATCAGAAGCTTATTTGGAAAAGGATAAGGGAAAGATTATACTTTACTTGAAAAAGAGGCCTGATGCACTTCAAATGTCAAGGAATAATGGTTAGGACTTGGAAATCTATAACAAAAAAAAAAAAAAAAAAAAAGGAAATTGAAAGGGAGCTCAATTCTTTCTTTGTGCTTTATAGGAGTTCAAATGTAACCTAACATTTAGTGTGCTATATACTAATTAACTTTGTGTCGTTAATGTGAAATTAAGACCATCCTTTTGTTTTCCATTCATAGTAATTCATTTGATCTATGATTTTGCACAAAAATAAAAGGAATGAAGAGATCTGGTAATTCTTGTCAGGCAGTTTAAACAAATATTCCTTTATTGTTTATTCATGATTTTTCTGAATCAAGGCAGAAGCTGAATGTCTGCATTCATCTTTCACCTGTTCTGTTAAAAGTACTGTGAGTTAGCAAGGATCTTCATAAAGATCACTAGGTCTGAAAGGTGAATTCTTAACTTGACCTTTAAAACAGGTTTTTCAGGGAGGGTTATAACTTCATCTGGTGTACAGAAGTTCAGATATGCAGAACTATCAACCACAAACAACACACAAAGATTTGAAATATATGTGTAAAATGGTGTTCCTGTATTCAGTACATCCAAGCTCATGTCTCCAGAAAGAGGATATCAACACAAAATATGCCCTATGAAATAAGTTAATTACTTTAGTTGTGATTCCTTCTAAAGCAAAATCAAGCACTGACTTTCACGTATCTAGTACCAGTATGGGAAGGACACTGTAGCTGAATCACTTTGAAATTGTTTTTTGTCTAGTAAGAAAAATCTTCAAAAAAAAAATCTGAATTATTTATTGGACAGAACCATTAGTCATCTAAGTATTTATATCAAAATGATGTTTTAATTTATTTTTTTTTATGCCTGGAACATGTACTAGAGCAAACGCAGATGCAGAAATTGGGAGGAGGTTATATGTGTGGCCGTATGGCATCTCCAGAGGTGAAATTTTATACTGGCTGATGTGAGAGGTGAATATGAGAGGAGAATGTGAGAAGAGAAACAACCCCAAGAGATTGCAATGCAGAAAGCTTCATTTTGTTTCCCACCACTAGGAAATCTTCACTTGCTGACATGTATTAGAAACTGGTCCTACTCTGTTTGCTGTGCCCCTTCATTGCAGCCAAAGTTCTCCCTTTCTTTTGTAAAAAGTTTCAAAGCCTTTATTTCCTCTGTGATATTTTGCCTGGAGGCAGTGCAGTGGATTTGTGGTATGCAGAGGTTCCCTTCACAAGTTTCATTATGGTTGTTGCTCTGCAGCAGCCTATGTTTATAACTGAGCAGTTCAGTTTGTTTGCCCAACTCCCTTTGCATTCCTGGGACTTACAACTCACTGCAATATTAGTTCTTGTTGCCAGGGCACTTTGTATAACACTTGACTCTATTTTAATATACACCTATTTTTGGAGCAGTGCAACGAACAGATCTTCTCCTTCGTTGTTTATTTTTGCTGGGACATTTATTTGGAAGATATTAGTTCTGTTAGGGTATCCACAGATGACAGATTTGTCCATTCATTGCTAGTAGACCAAATATGGCCAAGACCAGATGCTCACAGCCTTAATGTGAGCACAGAAAGCTTTATATCCTGTGTGCCAAATTATTCCTTGATAATTTGCATGGTAGTATGGGTTCTCAGTTTTCTTTCTTTGGCACTTTGTTCAATTGATTGTCTGTGAGAACAAGTTGAGTGTATGGTGCAAATACTGGTGAGAATGAATGAAGGACTGTGATTTGGTGGCATATAGTACCCACTTTGAACTCATATAACTAAATCTGCAGCTAATGTAAAATGATGATGCTCTGAGGAGCTACTACCAAGCAGCTAAGCCCACACTGTGCACTTGTTTAACCAGTATACTAATGCCTACCCTGGCTGAATTGTCTGATCTCTTCTGCACATACTGTGCAGTCTTAAGCAAGGCTGCCTCAGGCTCTTTCGAGTAGAAAGCCATGAAATCTCTAGCTTCTTTAGCATTTATTTTATTAGCTGACAAATACAATGTCTAAGTGCAGGCAGCCTGGGTGGGAGGTTAAGAGACTTGGATCTCCCAAATGTGCTGTTTCAGTCAGAGACAGGCATCCTCACTAGTGGAAAAAGCAACCAAATATTGACAGAATGGTCTCGAGTCACGAGTTAATTGAAAGATTGTTTTCTTTTGTGTGTTGTCTGTTTTTCAGTAATTTGGGTTTCAGTCTCAATTAAAGAGATGCACGTGATCTCAAACAGTAAGGCAACAAGTAAAATAGGAACTGAGAATCTTAAGTGCATTGAGGACAACACAGAAGTTCTGATGACAAAAGGATATATTTTTGGAAAAACTCTGGTCCTTGCTCCCTAAAAAACATAGTAATAGAAGAGCTAGGTGTGGTAGGATTGGGATGCTAATTCACATTTTCACACCATCATAAAATATGTAGATTTCCTTCTTCAGATTGTATACAAAAAGCACACCCAAACTCTTCAAGCATTCCATATTTGAAAGAATAACTTAATCATACAGTCAGCGACTCCTTCTTCGTTTTCATTCTCTTACTTCTTCCTACAATTACAAATCAGTATTTTAGGATACAAACCATCTCTTTTTCTAAAAATGCAATACTTAATAGCAGATATTTACTGTGCCCTTCCCCAGTTTTTTCTTTTGTTTAGCCTATAGAGAGCCCTGTCGCTGGAAGACTTCACTCAATGCACTTCTGCAACTATGCAGATGGACTGATATTAAAAGCAATCGCAAAAAGCAAAGAAATTGTTAAAATAAGTAAGGGAACCATGAAGTCATATTTTTTTTTTCCCTAGGAGAGTGATGGGATGGGCTTGCAGTAAAAGAGAAGGGATGGATACTTCTGGATTTATCTAACTTGAAAAATAACTAACTTTTAGGATTGAATAATTGCATCCATATTACAGATGTAGCAGAGGTAATAATATTTCTAGGTACTTCAGAATAGGGATGAATGCAATCAAAACTCAGCTTGTTCCACAACAGCCATGGAAAGCAGAAAACAGGATTTTATCTCCTCAAACTCGCTGTTTCACCACGTGTAACAGTGCAACAGTATAGTTACATTCTGGTAACACTTCCATCCAGATGTGGTGAAAGGCATCCATAAACCTAGGAAAAGTCAACATTACTTTACACAGCTATTTTCTCAAATGACTAATGGTTAGCATAACCAAAGGTTTTGGAATGTATATTGTTACTATATATCTGTCTAGGGAGGGATGGGAAGACGTGCAATACCACAAAGAGAATAACCATGAAAACAAAGTGTACAGTTAACCAATGTAACTTTCAAATAGTTTTATTTCCTTATAAACAGATTCTGTTTGGGTATCTGAGTCAATTATCTTAAATGTAGACCAAACAGTGGCATATTCTACTATCATACTTGATACTCCAATAGAACAAAGGTCTTGGCAACAGATAACTCGTACTCTATCCATCTTCCAATGTGGTAACACACCCAGAGCATGTCATTTGTCAGCATAACGACAATTCCTCTATTCCCTGACTGCCTAGAGGAAAAGATTTAAATATAACATTGTTTCTGGTGACGGGGAAGTTATCTTAAAAGCTTGAAACTTAAGCCTGTCATTAGTTTCACAATATCTGGGAGATCTGGTACAGTATGTTCCTGTAAAAGCCCTGCTTAAATCTGCGGCCAGCCTCTCCCAGACTGTAATGAGAACACAGAGTGTAAATAAGTCAATTTCTTTATATTCTACAGCAAGATGTTAATAGAAGGACTCAATCACTTTGAAGAAATTTAAAATAAATTTGAAACATGAACTCAGCTAGACTCTGCAAACACTCAAGACTTCATTCCCACATTAGCATGACGGCACAGGAGACCAGTAGGTTAGAGGAGAACACGACAAAATGTAGAGACGAAGCAGGCGGCTACAGGCTGCTTTCCTCCTTTCTAAAATATTTTAAGGGTTATGGTAATAGAAATCCAGCAACTTCAGAATGAAGTATGACTATATAGCTGAAAGGCAATGTGCAATGAGTTACGTAGCCTTCTGCTCTGTGTGGAACAATTTAAAATCTGAAGTAGGTCAAAAGTAATTTCATTTTGTGGACTTGACCTTGTACTTAGTGGACATTTAATCCTATCACAAAACCACAGGATAATGTTATAACTACCAATTTTGAAATAGCCCTTTTGGGACAGTATCTTTTTCTTGGCAGATGCGTTCTGCTATAAAGGCACCAAAAGATTTCTGGAGAAAACTTTTGTAAAAAAAAGTTCATGTTTCTCTTGCATCAGGTGCAATTGTATATTGATAGCTTGACAATATTCCAATTATATTAATAACTTAGATGTGTGAAGATATATACAGGAAATAGGATTAGATATATAAGCAAGATATGAAAACTATCCTCTTAGGTCTTAGGTCTAGGAAATTTTTGTTTCATTCATTTTATTTTTATTATCTTTTTGTTGTTGTTGTTGTTGTTTCTGTTATCTTTGCAGTTCTATCCATCCCATCACTGAAACTCAGCAGAAGCTGATGAATAGTATTTCTATGCAAACAGCATTACACAGTAGTCCATTATGAAGACTGCATGCCACATAGAAGGACTTCAAGTGAAGGATAGTATCTAGCCATTAAAATTAGAATTTATGATTAAATATGATCAAATCCAGAACATTGTGATCTAGGATTACTCCAAGGATGAGCTTGTTCCTTTTCCTTAGCTTCTGTTGTTCTTTTGCAGAAAAAAAAAAAAATGTAAACCATGCGCTTTGAACTGAATTAAGTGTAACTGAAATTCTTGGCAGTTGTAAAGACAAATATAGTCATAGCCAGCACTTTTTTCCAAAGAAATATTTCATGTAAGCTTCCTTTTTTTCTTTTATATTTTTGTGCTTTCTTTTTAATCTCAAAATAAAGATTGTAGATTTGGGCTTTTCTTTCCTCCTGAAGGGAGCCCATTTGATGCAATCCTTGGAAGAGTCACTCCCAAAATTCTGAAGTTCTTCAGAGTTATTAAAATGACCAGATGATTCTTTCTATATGAGATACTATGAGAAACAATTGATCTTCAGCTTGATTCAAACTACAGAACTGACTTTAGTTTAATCAGGATTGAGAAAGGTCTCAAAACTAGGAATTGTGAAGAAGAAACCTGGACTGATGGGAGGATCAATAGGATTCTGTTGGCTATTCTAACTTTTTAGGAAAATGAAGATCATTATGAGCTGTTTCAAGACTTTAGTATGGACTTGGGTTCCAAAAAAAATTCACTGCATACCTCATTTCATCAAGAATTCAAACAGGATAAATCCTCACATACTAGAAACTTCCAAATGAAAGAAAGATTTTTTAAGGGATTTTTTTTTTCTTTTTTCAGTTGTAGATAAAAAAAAAAAAAGTCTTTCCCGAGTCTGATGACAGCTATGGGTAACTGCTATGGGTAGACATATAATTTCACACTTTCAATGAAAAAAACAGAAGACTATGTAGACAGTGCTGTTAGTATATTAATACACTTTATCTTTTAGTGTAATGGAGATGTTTCTTCCTGCCTTTAGCTTCAGGCTGGCAAAGATTTTGCTTGACTGCTGATCTTATTCATTTCCACATTTCTCAGTATCTATTTTCATGATCTATTTGTTTTAATAATAATACTAACAATAACAATAATAATAATAATAAAGAAAATAAAGATTGCAATTTAGGCAATTAATTATGTTTGATAATTTGGATATCTAAAAGTTAGGAATAAAATTAGACTCACCCACTTTAACATAAAGACAAATATAAATTTGCATCCTCTAAATTATGGTAAATTGCTTGTAAAAGGACACCAGGACAAATACTGAAGAGGAGTAGCTGCATCAGTGGTATTTGTTCTAATGACAATAGGTGTAAGATCAGCGGTTCTCAGTGGTCAAGGATAATCTTGCTGTTCTACAATGGCAGTTGCTAATTGCTATTAGGTCAGATGTCAACTGAGTAAACTTCTTCTACCACATTGCACAAGACTTGCAAAGAGAAGGAACACATTTTATTACACCATCTTACACAGCTAAAAAAGACAGACAAGGCTGAGGATACACAGCCATCAATGCCTGAAGAAAAGTTTCTATTTTTTAATGTAATAACAGAGATTATTCTTCTATACTTGGCTTCTTTGCTTAATTGTAGTCTTAGTATCATTGAACTTCCAAACCTAACACAAAATTCATATTTAGCATAATTTGCAGTGCAACACTTTGAATTAAATTAATGCTCCAAGCAAGTGAAGAATATAACCCTTACCAATGAAGTAATAAGTAAGAATAAGTACCCTTGAGGTACTTATACACTCTGATCAGGTTCCCTCTCAGCCTTCTCTTCTCCAGGCTGAAGAGGCCCATTGAAGAGGACCATTTAAATTTGCCTATGCTGTTGATACGTTTTGAGCCAGTTCAGTCAACTTCAGCTAAAGCCTAGAATGATAAAACCTAGGACAACAAGCACTGGGCACTGGTTAGGATTTTAAGTTGCTCTGTCAGCAGGTGCAGGGAGTATGGTTGCCACCTACTGTTTGTGGTAACAGAAGAATCCTAAAAAGGTCCCTCTGAATTCCTGAGAGATGATGCACAGCTGCTGAGTAGATGATACTCTCCTCTCTTGGAAAGAGAAGAAGAAATAATGTGTCACTACATATTGTTTTGACTAGTTGTGTAGACATTTGGAGAGCATCTATGGAAAGTAGCAGCTATATCATGAACTCTGTGTACTTCAAAGATAATAAACAAGTCAGGGGTTTTCAGGACTATTTTGGCAATAGTAATGAAGGTAAAATCCTACTGCTAAAGGAGACAGGAGAAATGTGAAAAAGACAAGAAATAACCCAAGTAAACCTGAGGAAACTGCAACAAATGTTACTTCAATTTTTTTTTTTTTTTTTTCCCTGCACACAGGTATATCTCAATTTTTTTATTAAGCAGCTTCATTATTTTTCAAGAAGGTTAGTTAGTTCTACTAACTGTAGTGCTAATCTTGCATTTTTTCTAGAGATAAACATGCAACAAATTATGAGATACAAGCCCATTATTCATCTGCCACATTTTCTTCATTCCTCTCAAATGAACATTTGCTTCGTTTTTAAAACAGGGCCAGTCTCGATATATCTTGCCTGTTACGAATAGAGGTATGTTTTTTCTGGAAATGAGCAGGCAAGTCTGATACCTTATATGGTTAAATGCTGCAAGATGAATTCTACAACAATTATAACCTCTACTAAAGTGTCTATAGCTCTATAGCCCCATTTACTCATTTCATTGATCTATGTTCCCCAATCTCTGCCAAATGGTTCTGCCAAGAGCCTTCCTTCCTAGTCTTAAATATTGCCCACAGCAGATGAAAATCTTCCTTGGACCTCTTCCTCCTCATCTCTCCCAAAGAAAAGTTAACCAAGAAGCGTAGTTTCTCCAGAAAAGCAGTAGGCAGAAAGATATACCTGTACCATGCTTTTAGTCCCTTCTCCTTCCTTCTTCAATAAGCTAATATATAAGGAAATTTATATTTTTGTGATATAAGCTATTTTTGCATTGTATAATACATCCTATAAGCCCCTTCACATTTCCATTTCAACAAAATTCTTATCTCTGTTTCATGCTCTTGGTATGTGTTTTTTCCCAAAGGTTTTCCATGGTGCTCAACAATCAGATATCAATTTGTTTTAACACTAGAGTTTAAATGCTGATCACTAAACCCCAGAATCTGAAGTTTAATAATTAGTGGTTTTTCAACTGGAGATAACTCAAGAAATTTTGCATTCCAGAAATTGCTGAATGTTCCATATTAGATTAAACGAGTTTCTCTAAAGCAGCAGAAGTTGTATGCCGCACACGTGCTCAGCCACTAGTGATTGTGAATACTTTGGTGCAACGGCTTGCTGCAGCACAAAATCAAGGGGCCTATGCAAGTTAAGCTCTCCCATTGGCTGTACTTAAAGAAGGGAGAAAGATCACTTTTCATATTGGTCTCCAATGCATCCTTTTGGTCTAGCCACCTAATGGAATTCCAGTTCGTATTCTAATGGAGCAGTCATAGTTTTCCAGAAGTATTTCCTCTCTGATTCAAATGCCTGGTTAACTTTTGCTACAAAAAAATTTAAAAAAAGAAAAAAAAAATTCTGAGAAAAAGTATATACTGCAGCTCTGAAAGCTGTTACAGATGATTTTGAAAGTTGAAATGAAACTGAGGTTAGTTTCCTTTTTGGATCTGAAATGAAAGTTCAAGTTTACATGTAGAGAAAAAGACCTCAGTCATGAGTCATGAGCAAATGAAAACCGAGCAAGATAATTGTAAATTTTAACTAAGAACAATAAAGAAGAAATATTACAAAATTAGTTTAAAATTTATCATTTAATCTGTTCAGTTCATTTTTCTAAGAGCATGAATTCAATGTGTATTTCCGTACTTCCTACAGTAAATATGTTAAAACCGTGATCCTCAAACCTCAAAATGTGATCTCTGCAATATCCTTCAAAGCCATGGCAATTACTCAGTAGTATAATTTGTTTTAATATCCCTAATATAAGTCCTTCATTTACACTTAAAATGAACATGTCCGGTTTCTTGACTCCAGAAATAGTGTATGATACTGACCTTGGCTTTCTCTGAGGGCCTGAAAACAAGAAGAAGAAAAAAAAAAAAAGCAAGTACTGTTTAAGTAAGAACTTGGGTTCTCAGGTTCCTTTGTTGTTGCAATTCACATGTGATTTAGAATAGTTTTCTCAGTTGTAGCCAGTGATCTTCAAAGAAGAAATCAGAGATACTGTGTACCTTTCCTTCTTTCTTTTGCCTGATGGAGCAGGGAGGTTGGATTAGGTGATCTCTAGAGGTCCCTCCCAATGATCCCTCCCAACGTCACAGATTCTGAGTGATGCTGTATAACCATTAAATCACATTAAAATGACTATTTAAAAAAAAAAAAGCCCAATATTGTCTTTCCATATAAGCTCATGCTGCTGCCATTGATATAGGATGGTTATTTAACTGGAAGATGTGATCGGAAAGTTACATTTTCTGTTAAGCATGATCTATTCTGCAGAAATATTGTTAAACTATGATGTCATTATGTAGCAAAAAGCTATGATAGCAAAGCTATAAATGCATTCTGATATTAATGTAGTTGACTGAGCACTGTTCGCATATCTTAGCAGTCACTGACTAATATTTACAAAGAAAGCAATGTAGATAGCCAGTATCACTTCAAGTATTCAGAATATATAGGTAGCAGCAGATTATGGTAAAATTGTTTGATCTGGCTGCATTTTATTTTGTGGATATCATCTAAATGATAAGTCTCTGTTCAATTTTCATCTACCAACTTTTCTGAGCTGAAAAATGTTTGAGCTTGAAAGAAGCAGCATAAGTGTCATCCATAATAGGATAAAAAATGGTAAGAATACTTCTTCAATTAGAATTTACAATGACAAAATTATCTCTTGAAACCTAAATGAACCTAAATTAATTACAGAAATTGTAGCTTTCTAAGAAAAATCCATTTTAATAAATGATTTATTAAATTGAAGACTACAATTACTAATTGTTTATTGGTTTTGTGCACTGTGAAATGAGGGTGTGACTGTAGCAGAGATATGTCTTCTGTCAGCAAGTTCAGGATAATTCACAAATTATAATTCCCATTCAATTGAGAACTTTTTTGCTAGAATTTTTATTATAACCAATTTATGATTGAGAGTATGTGGTCAGAAACTTTCTTGAAATCGAATTGTTTGAAATATGTGTTACAATCAGCTTGAGATATCTGGGACTAGGAATATAGTACCTGACTTTGCCTTCAAGTCCAACTCTGCTTAGAAATACATGAATAGATAGTTTTTGAAATATGAGTCCAGAAAAATTATTGAAATTCATCATCCAAAGAAAGATTCTGTGAGCATCCATGAGCAGTCAGTACTGGAATGCTGACTGACTGAATTTATCATTGTTTTATCCTGGTCATATAGGAGCCTATTATGTAGGCCGTAGCATAAAATCATACATTACATACTTAAGAACAAATGGAAAATAAAGAAATCAGTTTTGGAGAATATTATTTACTGCCACCACTTTCACAGAACATCTCTCCAAACTTTCATTTCATAGAAAGCATACTTATGTAAGTAAAAGCATTTATTTTGCCATACATTCAACTATTTATGAAAGTTTGAATTCATTTGCACATAGGTAGCTATTAACTGAAGAAGATATTCCTGTACTTCCCAATGGACAAATTAATGAAAATGGAAATGACTCCATGAGTCAGTTTACAGAAGGCTAAATATATCTATTTGTGTATTATTGCAATGGTTATTAAATTTCAGCACTCACTGGGTAAGGCATGGGAACCATTTTAGGTGGTCAATTTTAGATGCTATCTAGGTACTATTTAGATATTGTCATGAGTGCCCTATTTAATGCTTATTCATCACACAAATTAATTAGATCAAGTATTAGAACTCCACAGGCCTGATTTTATGCTGATTCAGTGCATTATACATCATCATATAAACTCTTCAATTGCTGCAGTTGCCCAACACATTTAGTTCAAATACTTTGCTTTTCAGTTAGGGGCCGTCTACAACTTCTGCCTGCCTGAAGATCTGAACTCACCTCCTAGTGCCTTTTCCCACAGCGCTGCTGTTATGGTCAGCCTCTGTTTTCCCCTGTTAGCTCAACCACTCAGCAAACACCTCATCCAACTCGTACCACCAGGCCATCATCTCCTTTCTGCTTAGGCACTTTCTTAAGGCAACGGCTTCCATTTTGCCCACAGGATATGGCTTAGACAGACCATCTCAGGGTATTTCTATGTTGTACAACTGCACGGGTTCCAAAATCAACACTGAACAAGCTGAATTCCCCAGAACAATTAGTTTGAAGGGTGCATTGCATCAGTGTTGCTGCAACATACTGCAGTAGAGAAATCAGCTAGTAAACCTTTCCCATGTTGATATGTTTATATGTTACTTCATTTCTTTTGAAATCTGATTTTTTGTTTGTTTCTTTCAAGAGCTGGTGCTATTATAACAAATATGCCAAGAAAGGAGATGACTTTTACCATACATTTTGTCTGTAAGATGAAAAACAGGGGCCTTGCCTTTCAAATGTCTTATTTGTAGCAGCTTTCCACATTCATAGATAAACATTTTGCAAATATTACTCCAAGAGCCATTTGCTTTTAGGAAGTGAGCTGGAGATTTTTTCCTTAATGGATCGTAGGCAATGTCGTATATATAAGCATTTATATTTATTAAGTATCTTAAAAATGGACCTTAAAAATGCTAACTAATGCATGCTAACTTTAGATTCAGTGTAAGCATGCTCACCAACAATGAAAGTGCATGATGCTTTCTCTAACTCCAAATCAGATTTGCCTTCAATAACCTTTATAATAAAAATAATAACCAGAGTAATCCATTATAGTAAAATATTAGCTTAAGCTTCTCCAAGAATGTTTTACCTGGCCCTCTTTCTCTTCAGTCGAATTCCCAGTTTATTTGCACTAATATCTGTCCGAAGAATTCTTCCATTTCTCCAAAGCTAGCAGATTTGCTTTGGGTTCATACCATCAGAAATCAGAAGAACTTTTATAAATAGAATTTCAGTATATAAATTAATACATTCAGCTGTAAGTTTGGGGTTTTTGGTGGGTTTTTTTTTTCTTTGTTTGCTTTTTTTTTGTTTTTGTTTTGTGTTTGGGGGGACATAAATGGAACTGTACTGCAATTAATTTCCTTAAAGGATTCCACTTCAGATTTATTCAAATGTCAAATAATAAAATTTATAAAGAGCTTCTGAAGAGCTTGTTACTAATAGACAACAAGGCTAATGTTAAATAGTTGTAAACAATTGTAAATTCTTGAGCATGAAAGAGCAACTGGATATCAACAGAAACCTAGAGAAGGTTTATTAAAATCAGTACCATAAGATATTTTGTATAGGAAATACTGATATTGAATATCCTTTCCTTAATTTTCATATAGGTTTTTAAATTAGTTTAGGCAATTCAATATTCAAAGCTTATTCAAAAATTGTTCAGAAATAAAAAACACTTTGTGCAACATCCCCAGAATAAGTCACTTGGAGAAACATGTCTGTAACTAAGAGCAACACTTTGCCTTGAATGAACTCAAAAAGAAGAGAGTATAGTTGTAAGTTGCTCAAGAGACCACTGCTGAGCTTAATATTCTCAAAATTAAGAATCTGCACCTGCCAGTGAGGACAAAGCAGAGCCCACGCAGGACATAACCAGAGGCAAAACTCTCCAGACAGCTGCAGACAGGCCGAGCAAATCCACTTGTATTCCAGGCCAGACGTGAGCCAGCTGTGGAAGGGAAGCCATGAAGCCATCTTGCAGAAGGGGTTTTAAATCAAATGCAGCACTTTGCCAACATAACTGTAGAGCTTTTGGACCAGAGCTATTTTGGCCGTTGTTCTTTTTAGCGAGGAACCGGTGCACTTGATTTGCTGGATGCGTAGGCAGGTAGTTTTGACTCTGCCTGGACATGCCTCTGTAGCATGAGTGAAATCAGGCAGAAGTTCTGTGCGAAAAAAGAAAAAAAAAAAAAAAAGAAAGGATGTGATCACTTAACTTAAGCCCGCATTATAATTTCAATCGTAAGGAGCTAATTAAAGTTGTGGAGGTAAGTAACCTTAATATTGTCATTTTCCAACTTTTCGGAAGGATGATATTGCAACTTTATTAAATAGTTTAAATATCTCACATGTGAATGTATATAATTTCTCTCACCTCTATGTAATTGTGAATAATCTTTTTATATCTATAAAACCTCTTAATATCTAACCTTTTAAAAAATCCTGCTAAATTCTTGGTTGTGCTGTGAGTTTAAAGCACTGGTCTAAAGAAGGCATTTGATTGGTGTTATGTAAAACTTCCTTCCATTTGCCGATTTTAAATGAGATGCCCTTTTACTCTTGGCTTTGGAGAAAAGATTAACAGGGAACACCTACTTTCACAATAGACTGGTAGTCATTATTCTGTAGAATTGTAACACGTCCCTTCTCATTTTCTTCTAAGAAAATTTATTCCCCTTTGCTTTCACTAATTTTCATTACCTATTCCAAACTCTTATATTTCAATAATGTTCTAGGACAATGGGATGACTGAAATTGAAATTCTGGCCAATGATGCACTATTGCTACAAATTAAGTCTTCATCTTTTTTTTTTTTTTTCCATAATGATTTTCTATTCATTTTAATAGAGCTAAATACATTAATTACTTTTGGAATATAAGTGTTACTTAAGCAGATGACCACTAAGCAGATTTTTTTCCTTAAACTGGCAGAACCCTTTTACAAGTGTTATAATCTTATAGTTCCACTAATGGTTACCAGAACTTCAGATCAGCATCTGAAGTTGAATTCTTTTTGCACACGATTTCAAACTGGCAACATGAAAAGTCATATCCCATTGTCAACATATCTTATTTGTCAAGTCCTTCCAAAAATCCTATTAGGCTTCTCTGTACAGTGTGATAGAACTGAATACAAATCATTCACAAGCCTGACTATTCACATTGTTTAGTTCTATTTCATATTCTTAGTAAATATATAAACACAAAGTACACATACATACAAATATACAAATATATAAACACAAGTACACAGTATGTAGTTGGGATTATTATTTATTAATGATAGTTCCCATTATCTGTTAGCTATTTCTGAAACACTCAGGAAATGATCCTAATCAGGTTATTCTTTACAGGCCAGAAGATATGTGCGAGGTGAAAATAATGATAGTGGTGGAAAACAACAGTGGAACAGAATGAAAAATTCAGCTTGAGACTGTTGACACTATTGATAGAGATATTTAAAAAGAGGTGAATAATAGACATGGAAGAAGAATTCCTAATAATTACACATTAATACGCTTAATTAAAGATCAGAAGGAAGTCTATACTGAATGTAGTTCTGCCTTTTGTTATCTAATCATTTTTAATTTAACATTCTCCCATTGTAGCCCAAACTTCTTTCTTTTACAGCCCCGCAGCAGTGAGGAAGGCAGGGAAGTCTGTAAATCCATTCTTTCACTAGCATAATGAAACTCATACACACAATGAGACCCATACATCTTGATACATTTTAGAATGTCCATTAGTATTATTGTGAACATTATTATTTGAGAGTATTTAAAATATTATAATATATAATAGGAAAATTGTCCTCATTAATTATCTAATTTCAAAAAAGAAACAGAGAATATTTTACTCTTTATTTTTAATTTAACTCCAAACTTTTGTTATTAACATTTCTAACTGATTTCTTTAACATATTATCATTTTTCTTTACACGCATCATAAAGATGCAAGGAATATTAAAAAAAAGCACAAAATAGAATCCAATGCCAATACAGAAAATACAGGTAATCCCTTGCACTGTGGAGGAGGAAAAAAAATTTGAAAAAATGCTCTAAAAATGAAAGTATGTCTTCTATGTTTAAGGATTGGCATGATGGACTCTGCTTAACCTGTCAAAATAAGTTTCAACAACAAAATATACTACTTGAAAGGTCAGGTCAGAGACAACTCAACTCCGAGAATCAATAACAAGTGAACCTAAACAGTCATCAGATCCCAGCATGTTGTCAAGGGAAAGGTTATCAGTCAAGTACAGAAATACAGCTTTGGTTTAGAATGAAACTCTTTAACAAATGACTTTTCCATTCTAAATGTTTTCTTAATTGTGTGGCAATAATTACTCAAGGGGATGTTAAGACTGGAAAATATGACAACAGCAATTGAAATGTGCATGCAAGAATAAGAGAAGGGCATGAGTAACTCTTTCAAAGAGACATTCTTTCCTTCTCTACTAGTAAAGCAGAGAAAGGTCTCACATTTAACTCCTTAAATGAATTCTTCAGATTCAGTAAGAAAGCTGTATGCATTAACTGACTTCCAAATGGGATTGTAGACATATCATTTTTAGGTTATTCTGTGTATTTATGTATTCTCAAAAATACCTTCCATTGAATCAATGTAAAACTAAGGTCTAGATACAGCTCAGCTTAGTTCAGGTAACTGAGCTAAATATATTAGGAGTGCAGTCGCTTTGTGCTGCAGGTAGTATACAGAGAATGAGAGGTCTACCCTCTCATTCCCTCTGCCATGACTCTAAGGAGATTTAGGGACACCAAGGGCTCTTGGGAAAATGACTGACTTAGGCATCTGACTGATGTGGGACATGTGGGTGATATCCTGCCTTAGGCTCCAGATTTTGGTCTTTGATTTGAACTTGTTAGATATTTAAAGTAGTGTAAATTAGTTTACACAAGTAGTCTCTGCTGAAGTAGCTTGAGTGTGTAAGTAAAAGTAGGTATCTGTTTTTAGGGAATAATAGCTTAGACAGACAAAAGAAGCAGTGGTATTCCTACATTATAGGTGGGGAGTTCAGTCAAAAAGAGAAAGGGACACTTTTAAAACACAGGAAAATATCTCTGCACTTCCTGTAAAGGGACTTTACACTATTCCACTTACTAAACAAGGTCAGGTAGAAACTACAGATCAGAGAAAGAAGGCAGAAGTGAGAATTTTCAACTCCCCTGTCTTGTTCTTTAAATGCAATTTGTAAACTGGGGTGGGCAGAATCTAAGTCCTGTAGTATCATCTTTTTACAGTGCTGGCAATATGTTTTCTGCTTAGAATTAAACATTTCAGTACTAGTACAAGGAAAATGGCCAGAATTCTTCACATTAAGTTTTACTGTTAAAAAAAAGATACAGTTGTTGCAGATGTTAGTGAAAAGCATTTACTATGAAAAGCTATTTAACAGCTGTAATGTAAAATTAATTCTATCTTCAATATTTATATTAACATTGTTGCAGTAGGTTACTGATCATCCTTTTTTGAAAATTATTTGACTTATAATTGATGACTCTGGCTGTAACAAACTGTTATATTTTTCCAAAATAATAAGTTGGTTTTTTTGTTGTTTTTGTTTTACAGAAGCCCTGTTTGATGGAGTGCTTAACAAAAGAGCTCCTACTTAAGATTTCCCCAAGTCTCATCATATACTTCTGGTAAAAAAAAAAATCAAATTCCTTTTATTTTGGTGGTTATTGTTTTGAGCCATCAATGGTTGTTCTATATGCAGTGGAAGTTCTGCATCAAGTCTAGGTAATATAAATAATTTATTGCTGTTTTATTTCAATCAGCCTATGTTATATTCGTATCCTGCTCAATATGAACTCATAGAACAAATGAAATGAAAGCTTTAGTAATACATTACAAATTCAGTAAAAACATATATATATATGTGTGTGTGTTCTTGATAGTTATGACTTATCCCTCTCATCACATGTACTGCAAATTTCTGGACTGCAGGATCTGAAATATTAAAAGTCATTTTATTTGTTGTTCCTTAAACCCAACCCGACTACTCCCATTGTCTGCAGAATCAATTTCCTTTTTAAGAATATAAGATGACTAAGTCCAAAAATCCAGATACCCTCCCAGCTATGCAAGATATTCAATATGAGGAAGTCCTAATTCCCAATGAGAATAAAGGGTTCAGAAAATGAACCTTGCATAACACCATTGTGTGTGTTTACCCTGAAGTACAAAATGAGAGCTAGAGTTATCTCTGCAAAAGGACCTGGCTGAGTTCTATATTGACTCTACATGCTTTTAACTACCCAACATTCACCAAAAAAACTCAGACTAGTTGTCAGCTAAGCCATGGAATTTACATTCTGCAGCCCCTTATGTTTCTACCAGTGCATCTCTGGAGTGGGATTAACGTGTCTCATACAGGGACAGGATGACTAAAAGACTTAGTGGCTAAACAGCATTTATCAGTAACGGAGATAGGCACCCATGATTTAGATGATGTTGCAGTGTTTTCAAAGTATCGCCTATAGACAAAGCTAGAAACCGAGTTTAGCTTTCTTAGTGTCCTAATCCATACACTTTAGCTTTCATTTCTGTATCTATTGAAAATTTCACTATTTCACCCAACCTAGAATACCTTTAACAGAAGGAATGTCCTCCATGACACTGTATAGCCTGTGGTTTCCTTTGTCTCCTAAGGGAAGAATGTTCAAATCACAACAAATAATTGAACCTGGTCCTCCCCTCCCCTTACTTGATGATTAGTAAGCAACTGAGTAAAAGAGGAGGATTTTTATATATTTTAAGCCCTTTTTTCATCTTTTTTTGAAAGAGAAGTCTAATGAAGCCATAGTCAGGAAAGGATTTTGGGAGAGGAATATTTCTTCAGACATTCAGAAGGAGGAGAATGAAATTTTATTCCTATTCTTCATGTCACCTACTAAGGTAAACCTCCACTTGCCTTGTTGCCTTCAAAGATACCAATGTAAGACATCTAATGTCTTCTGTTTTCCATAGGGGCAATCCATGTGCTGTCCCAAAGACTTTTAATCGTAGGCTGTGGCCAAAGAGAGGATGCTGTATTACTCACCTCAGAGTTTACTGCTCAGATAGACTTGCCAAGGCCACATGAGAGCACATAACTCTTCACTGAAAATAACAACAACCCAACCAACCCTCCCCCTTCTCATCCAAATCCAAGTAACATATTTCTGTGTAAAATGCCCTTCCTGAGTTCACAAATTTGTTATATTCCCACCATGATCTGATGGGCGAAAGAAGCAGGGACCTCTCCATGGAGCCCTCTGACCCTGGCATAACCTTCTGAACTGTGTCATGATTGCAATATGCCTGAGGCTTTCTCTTTTGCTTCCTGAATAGTACCAGTCTTTTTTGCCCTCTTGGCCTGTGCCTGAATGAATCTTTTGGGTGAATGACGTATTCCTTGACATTATCCATGCTGGTTTCACGGAGAAGGATATTAAAATGACCTAGGCTTATTATTCACATGATAGCCACTGATAAAACCCCTGTATTTACTAAATACTATCACAGTGTGATATATGACAGCTCACATTTATTATAAGCAATGAGTTGGCTTTTAGAAAACGCTTTCTTTCTTAGCACAGCGGAGCTTTACAGGAAAATATACAAGTGTCTGCTTGTGAAGTTTTGACAGTCAAAATTAGACAGAGCCACAAAGTATAAGATGAAGGAAAAGAATTGAGGTATTGCTGGAAAGATGAGGTCTAGCCAGAAACATAAATAAACTAAATTTTATGTATCTTAATATTTACAATTATACTAATTGGCCTTTCATGTTATTAAACACACACACAAAAAATACCTTCCTTCAAAAATAATACACTGTACATTGCTTAAATGAGGTGTTATAGATAAATATATAATTTCTTACTCAATCTTGCTAGTACAATTTTAATATAAAAAAATGGAGGTTGTGTAATATCCTATTTTTAAAAAGGGAAAGCAGAAAAAGCATCAAAGTATTACCATATTGACACCCAAATGGTTCAGTGGAAGACTTGAAATCTTTACATTCTCCATACCAACTTACCACTTTGGCTAAACAGGCAACTTACAACAGTTAAATCAGGATTATACCATGAAGCCAAAAGGAAGCAATATGCATAACAAATAACACTGAAACTAATGAAGAGATGGTTATTTTAGACAACCTCTCTGTGGCTACAGATACAGAAAATTAAGGATGCATGACTGATCTGACAATTTTCAAACATAAGAAGCGTATGGTCTTTGGTGCGAATATGATATAAGTGGTCTACTTTCCTTATAGACCTTTGAAAAGTGTTAGACTATGTGTTTTCCTTTTAAGAGGGAGAATACAAGAATATTCTGAGATGAATTATTTCTTATTATGAACTGAGAGCCAGGGTCCATATCATGGTTTTGGTCATTATCAACAACCAAATTATCTATAAAGTATACTTTGTAACTCCTAATTGTACTAATTGTATAATTATGTAACTGCACAGACAACTGTAATTCAATCAAGTACATATATAATGAAGTATAAAACATAAATAATTTCTAATAAATTTTCTAAAGAATATTTTTAGCTATATCCAGACAAAAAGAATCAAACTGCTAATGATTATTTGGTTATGTAAGTAATGCTCTAGAAGGATATATTGCTCTAGCAGTATGAGTCCTGGAAATAACCAGATGTTTAGACTCTGGTACTTATTTTAGGATCAGACAAAAGGATCCACATAACTTCAGTAACTTCCGCACTTCAGTACAAGGCTCAGTAACTGCAGCAAAAGCACAGGAATATAAACCTGGTTAAAAAAAAAAAAAGAAAAAAAATAGGTATGATATTTCTTTACAACCCTTTTTTCTCATAAAGTTGTGACCTGGAAGAAATGCCTACTTTGGTTACCTGAAGGATCTCCTGAGTAATTAATTACTTACATTAGCCAATAACCAATTGGTATTGGAATACTACAACATTTAAAAGACAGAAAACTCCAGATGCTATTACTAGAAAAGGAAAAGCTTTGTGAAAATAATAATAGCGCTTGGTAAGATGACTTGCCATCTGAAAACTGTGAGAAACCTAAGGAGCTCAATCTGTTTAGCTTTTAACTACTATCAAACTGTGATTTGTGTTTAGAATGTAAATACCCTAGCTGTGAGAAACAATAGAATGGAAAAACTTTTTTAAAAAAATAATTAACAGACAAATAACAAGCATTCATCACTGAAAGTTAGGAAGATGCTATATTTGGCATCAAAGTCACAGCATTACTTTGGCATTGACAGTGATTAGATATTCTCTATCTTCAAGGCAAGAGTGAATTCCTTCCGGGGAGAATTGTCACTCAAAGATATTTCTTTTGTCTCTTCATCGTAGCCCTTTCTGCATCCTTTCCCTTACACTGTATTTTATCTCAGTCTCTGTTCTTCAGCCACTTCCCTGTTGTTTCATTTATCTTGCTGAGCTGGTCTTAATCTCACTATGCAGTATATCTATTCCACATTTCTACTTTCCTCCTCATCTCAGTCTACCAAACCAGCCTATATTTGATGAGTTTGTTTCTCTATTTCTTACCCTCCCTGTTTTCCACATAATGGTTCTTAATTTTATGTTAATAAGCACACAACTGCTTCTTTTGCTAACCCTGCAGTCTGTTCAGCCTCAATCTTCCCCTTTTACTTTTCCCATTGCCTTCCAGGCCAAGATGCATTCACTTCGATCTCAGAGTTAACAGGTATTTTTTGCAATATATGTCTTCCTCTCTTTTAGAATAAGATATTTTCCATCTTTTTAAGATAAGTGCTGTCTAATTGCCAGGTACCAAGGGTTTAGACTTCCTACTGTCAGTTCCTCTGCCTGTCTAGGGTACCAAGGGTTTAGACTTCCTACTGTCAGTTCCTCTGCCTGTCTCCATCCTCTCAGCCCTGAGTTTTATTCACTCAGTTACTCTGCAGAGGTGGTACAAATATAGACTTGTTGCATGCACAAGTCCCAGAGTGGTGGGATATGATAAATTGTTCTCTCAGGGTGGAATGTGAACTTTCTGATCACCATTAGGCACTTCAGGGGGATGGGAATATGCCTCCTGAGCATGGAGATTTTATCTTTTAAAGCGAAAGCCTCTACTGAGAGTGTGCAAATTCAAGGTCCTTTAACTTAACAAAATTTAGGAGGCCAAGGAAAAGAACTATAGCTTTTAGAAAGCATCTCTCCGTATGTCTATTTCTCATGCTAGTTCACATTATGGGTTGGGCTTCAAAGCAGCATGAAAATACGCCAGATGCTAAAAGCGCCTAATGGGCCACTTGGATAGAGTCCGAATACAATGCAGTTCAGTCACATTTGCTCTCATAATCAGACCATCACAAGACGGGCAGAAGATTTTCATGACTCTTTCACTGTTGGAAGTATCCCCAGGTTTGGGGGAATCCCCCTCTGGAGAGATGTGACCTGTGCTTACCTCTTTTACCACAGGTGAAAAGGCAACAGACTGCCTCAAAGCTGCAAGAATGTTTTCAGTGAAATATTAACACAGCTCTTTTTTTTTTTTTCTCTTTTGCTTTATGTTTATTTTTTGAAATCCATCCCTGCATACAAGCAATTTCCTTCTGTAACTTGGCACCAAACCAAAAACACTTTCTTCTGAGTTGATTCTTCTAAACATCTTAATGGCTGTGTCAGCTTCCTGTAATTGTTTCACCAGTATAGGATTTCCTTCATCCCGTCCTGCTAGTTCAGGCAATGTCCTTCTGGTTTATGTTTTAAAATGCTTGGACATGGGGCTCAGAAAGAAGAGATCAGTACACATCAAATGCAGACAGTGTTAAAAACAAATGGCAAAAACAGAGACCTGAACTATTCTCGCACTTAGCAGGTACACTCAGGATCTGTGAGCAATCTGCTACCTTTAAGCAGTTGTTTTATAATGACGTCTTAGGAAAAGGAAGAGGAAGCATGGGAACACTGATGAGCAACTACAAATAAGACAGTGACGTAAAGAATAAAGAAACTCTGGGGCTGCGGTAGTTTTCATGAGTATGTAGCATTTGAGCCGCACACAAATTCTAACAACTTTCAAACCAACTCTTACAGTGAGAACTGAGTATCATCTTCACTATGTAGTAGGAGAAAATAAAAGAACTAGTTCCATGATGGTTGGTAGTCCTCTTAGTTCAAATTATCATATCAGTAGCAAATTTTATATATATATATATATATAAAAAAGTGTATTTACTACAAAGCATCAATGATGGAATAGAAATTCTGCAGACTCTAGCCTACATTTGGATCTTTAGATATGTCCCCCTTTGTCAAGGATTTAGAGAAAGACATTTTGTTCTGTGCAAGAAACTGGTCCTCTGGGGGATATATACCACACAAAAATACTACATCATCCTGGAAAAGTGATGACTCTGCTGAACATCAGTATATCTGAAAAACACCTAAGCGGGTTACATTCCCTCCATGTACAGCTCTTTGAAACAGTTGCACAAATGATCAGTTCAAAGGAAAGAACTAGCAATCAACACAGAGGTTTTCTGATGCTAATTAGGGAGCCACCTAGGATAGTCTGATCCAATCTCTTTGACCAAGATTACTGACTCCTTTGCACTTGCTGACTACACTTGTTAGCTGAGGAAGGTTAGTGTTGCTCATATGCGGAAGGAAAGACTATGCCCTCCAGCATCTCCAATCCTATCACTTAGCTGCTGGACTTAGTATGTCCACATAAATGCAACTTAACTGTACATGCAAGTGTTTAAGCAGAGTGCTTCTAGTTCCAAAACCTCTATAGAAATGACCCCTATCTCTGAAGACTCTTGAAGCATAAAGTGCTTAAGGTTTTCTCAATAACATCCCAACACACCACAGGTCATTTTGTGAGAATAGTCAGAAGAGCCTTCAATGCTGCTGAGTGAGGCCCATGGACTACATGCTCTTCAGCCTATCCATCAATATGGCCTAATTGTGTGCATTTTATTAGCAGAAACCTCTTTGACTGGGCACTACAAAAGAGCAGAAGAAGCAGTGATGTTGCATGCTCCTTGCATCCCCATCCAGAAGCCCAGTGTTTAGAAAATGAAAGGTTGTGTGAATCTTAAATTTAACTGATTCCTGTGCCAGAGGAAATGTACACATTCAACCAGTAAGACCAGTATTCTAGATACCTGGCCAGAATATCCTAGAAAGCAGGAACAGGTCTTCTTCAGCCCCCTTTGCTATCTCATAGGGAATAAGATCCATTATTCTGATCATCCAGAGTACAATAGGATCCCTTCACCCAAATAAAAAACACTAATTAGTCTTTACTGATCTTAAATAGATTATCCAAGCACATTTTTTCTATGTCTTTTTTTTTCTACTACTGATTTTCTTCTAAAAGTACAAACATTTTCTCGTATAAATAAATTATCATGTCAAAAGTGAGTTAGGTCTCAGCTATATGCATAGAAATCCAAAGTGTTGAATACTGGTTGCACTAATATGTCCAAGTGTAGAGTGTGGCCAAATGTTAAGTAAAACAAAACACAATTCAGTTGCTTTCAGTTTTAGATGCACATGATACATTCATATGCAAAGTGTTAAGAAACAGCTCCTGCCATCACTACAGGAAAAAAAGAAAAAAAAATGCAACCTGAGCATCATTAACTTCATTCTTCTGATTTTGCTTCAAAATAGAAGAAAGAAATGATGGCTTATGATCTGATAGATGGAGATCTCATGATCTCCACTGACCACACAAACACAGTATTTTAAAGGGAAAAAAGGAAACAGTATATGCAAGAGCCTAGACAGTGAAACTCTTTCACAGTGCACTGCACTTGGAAGTGCTTTAAGTGAAATCTGCCTGGAGGATGAGAAATTCAGGTGTGAAATGGGTGCGGCTACAGTTGCAAATTTAATAAGACATGAATTTGTTTTTTCCTTCAGTGTGTAGTATTGACATGCCTGTGGCTGCAGGCACATAAGAGACTGAGTATAATTGAGGCACTGGCAACAGACAGAAAATTGTACTATATTAAACATTTCATTGTAATTAATACATTCTCTCTCTCTTTTTTTTTTTTTTAATGTGACTTTCTGGGAGAGAGAGAAAAGTTTTATTTGACTGTGGCTTGTTCCACACAAGTACAAATAAATTTCAGACCATCAGCAAAGTCAATACCTTCAGTAGAGTAGCAAATAGTGTGACAGTTTCTGTCAAATACAGCTTGTTTTCTCTCTCATGATAGGGCAAGAATTCTGTTCTCATTGCAGTGTTTAATTTTTGAACATTTTGGCTGTTGTTTTCCCAGACTGTTTTAAAAAATCTATGATGCCCTGAAATTCCCTTATATTTATGACCTACTCTTAAGGACTATAACTCAGCAGGTGAACAAGCTGCAGATAATAAATAGTCCTTAATCAAGATCATGAGTAAATCTTTTGGCTATATGAGCACTAAATAACTGAGTGTTTTACACAGAAGGATTTAAGGTTGACTGTACAAAGGAACAGAGGTATCTAAAGCTGAAATCTGAAATTCCTACTCTGCTATCAGTTAATACAAGGGTGTGAAATATACTGTCAGGGTGATAAATGAGAATTGTTTTGGAAAAGGCAGAGTGCTTAGTTTTAACCCTCCACACTTAGCTTTCTATTGACCAGGTATTTCCTGTTATATTTCTGGTAATTTGCATTAAAAACCAATGAAAATCTCAGTTCCACATACCCAGCCTCAATTGTTATTCAAAAGTAGTGTCTTTCCATTCATCTCTGCTCTTCCAGTTTATATTTTTACCTTATTATTGGTCAGAACAACAATATAAGCTTGCTATGTAAGTGCTCTCAAGGATTTGTCTCTCTATCACTCACAAAATATTCAAGGATTCTGTAGAAAGTACAGCAAGTTGAACAACACAGTATTGGTCAAATAACTAACCTTGTGGACAGTAGTAGGCCAGGAGAATGGGGTTCAAATCCGTTTCACACATTTTTATTCAGAGGGAATCCTATCTTCAGTTTTGTGTTTGGGGGTAGACAGAAACCCGGCAAGGCTCAAAATCTCAAAATTCACAGCTATGAATGTTAAGACAATTTAAAAAAAATAAATTTCCCTGTGCTTTAGCAAGGGTGACTACAAGAGTTTCTCTTGCATATTTCCCACTAGGTCATTTACAAAGCTCTTTGCTCAGATGCTGGTTTCTCTGGCTTGCATTCACAGATACTGCTAAAAAATCCCTCATGCTGCAACAGAAACTGAGATGTCTAATGTGGGGTTTCAGGTCCGATGTACACCAAGCAAGGCAGGAATTGCAGTGAGAAACTGCCCTCTTTTTTGTGTGGAAACCCTAAACACTGAACTTGTACTGTACTAAATACTTTACCACAGGTTAGAGTAGAGAGCAGGGTGTGTTGTTCCTAGGTTCCTATGCCTAGAGTTTATAGTCCTGCAATATACTTAGGCTTTATATAGCATATATATACTAGCAATACTTAGCTCCAGGTATTTTAGACATAGTATCTGTAAAAGATGCATTTTGACCAATTCTATTATCAAAATTGCAGCAGTAAAATCAGGTAAGCATACTAAAAACATATCTGGGAAAATGAAATTCAGATAGGGTCCATTTTACTTTCTTTTCACTTCTCTTGTGGCTAAGACCTTCAGAGAGTTTCTCCAAGCAAATGGGCTTACTAGGCATTCTCCAGTCTCACCAGTGCAGGGTGGCAAAGGGCTCATTTAGCTTCTGGGCCTCCCAAGACACATATGATCTCAGCAAACCACTTTTCTGCCATTTACAGACCTATGTTTCCAAACAGAGAGCTGTTTTGGAAAGACAAAGAGCCTAACTAAACTGAGAGCTCAAGTGGTGGGCAGATCTTGGTGGTATCTCAGTAGCCTTGACAGGATGAAGTCACAAACCATATTTCACTTTGCAAGTGATGTTCCCACTTTCCTGCCATTTCAGGAAGCTCTACATATCAGCAAAAACTGTGCAAGGTTCCCAGGTAGTTGGTGAATGCATAAAGGAAGAGGCAAAAGGCTACTATGAAAGAATTAAGTGCTAAACCTATTTTACTGGATCACATACAAGGGAAGAAAGGAAGGAAAGAAGAAATAGAGGCAATGATATTCTGTTCATCATATTCTGTTCTTGGTTACCCTATACTAAGTGCATGATAGGCTCTCTCAGCACTTTCTCTCTCTATTGTTTCATTATCTGTCAAACTTACTGCATTTTTTTAATTAGGCATGATTCAGCCCAGATGGAGGCAAGTGTAAAAAACACAGCTGATAGCAATGGCATTGAAAAGCTACTAAGCCTAGGTGGGTCCCAAGTTTTGTTGCTCAACTTGCAATTGCAATCTTGAAAGCTTGAGACTGCAAGTTCTTCAAGGCAAGAACTGCTTTTTACTATGTATTTATGCAGTGAATGGCTTTATGACATAATGGGCCCCAATTTCTTTTGGCACCTCTAATTGCCATTATAATGTAAATCTTAATTATTTTAAGCTTAAAACTTTTTAAGCTTAAAACTTTTGAGGCTGGAGCCTGTTTAGAGGTATATCTGTGTATGTTCTAAAGTACTGGTCCAATTTGAAAGAAATAACAATAATATACTAGTAAGAGAGCATTGCGCTGTATGGTAGAGAACACACAGAGAGCTGCACTGGTTAGATCAGTGTTATGATAATGTAGACTGGATGCCGATAGCTATGATTTCTATTCACATACCCTGAGTTCCAGCCAAGTCAGACTTCTAGGGAAAATGAACTCTTTCTGGAAATTCCTTAAGTATTTTTGCTAGCTGTCCATACACAAGGCAAGTTTACAAAAAGTAATTAATCTATGTGTCCATGATAGAAGCCTGAGATATTTGGGAAAATGAAATGCAGGGCAGTATAGAGAAGGCTGGGGTTGTACTGGGCTTGTAGGAGCAGCACAAGGGATTAACATTTTTAATATGTTTATTTTTGTTCTTCAGAAAGTCACAGCTTGATCTACATTAAGACCATCTTCATTTTGAACCACCCATAGAAATTATATCGCTCACAAGATTGCTAGGGGAACATGTTCATCTTCTATTGCTTGCTCTATTTGTTCAAACCGAGGTAGGTGAACTTACCCAGTGCACTGTCCTGCACTCCTGTCTTCAGCTGGCTGTGAAGCAAAGACAGCAGCGGCTAATCTTCCCTTGAGCTCCACAGGCTTTTGCAGATGAAATTGTGGTGCTGCTACTATAGCATAATGGAAGAGTACTCCCTTGTCATATACCTTTCTTATTGCCATAATGATACATGAATGTTAAGAGCTTTCTACAGAGACACAAACTTTATGTTTCTGTTGCTAAATAACACAGGAACAATTTTCTGCTCCCAAGAGAAAGTGGCCCAGTCCAGCTAGTCATGCTATGCTACATAGCACTTGGCCTTCCTGCTTAGCCTTGAAAGATGGCTAAAACATAAATAATTCTACAGCTAAAACATAATTTTTGTGATTTCAGTACAAAGCATCTGAAATAACTTGGGGCCTCTGTTGAGATTCTACCAAAATGATGCCTTCAGGAATGCAGTGGAAGGTATTGCTAGGTCTGTGTAGGGTACAGTGGAATGGTGCTGGTAGACTTTTAGAAGACTTCTAGCTGGAAGACTGGGCTGGAGGGAAAAAAATCCAGTGCCATGGTGCCTATTGTGATCCCTGCATGGGATACATCTCCATCCAGGATTAGACATTGTTTTCCAGAGAACTAGTATAAGCCAAAACAGCCTGGGAGCACTCTAGTACTTAAACTAGTAATTAACACTATCACCAGGCCAGTGCTCGAGTTTTTTACTTGCTCTTGCTTTATTTAGCAATAGGAAAGGGTTGAACTATTCACATAATCTAGAACTAAGTTGCCAGGGGAACAACTAGTATTGGATTTAATTGATGAGGCACTTGCAAGCACATTGCTTTAATGTTATAATATAGTACTGTTTTTCACTAAATCTACTAGGCATTTAGTTTTGCTACATGTGTTTGTGCACAGCAGTAGGGGTTAAGATGAAGAGTCTGAGAGGCACATTGTAGCCATAAATATCAAGGTCTTTGGGAAAGCCTGAATAGACTTCCCTGTCAGTCCTTTGCTCAGATGCCTTGTTCTCCTGAAGCAAGGTCACCTTATCTCTCTTACTCCCTGCATTCAGGAGCCAGCCTGTCTTTGGTAAAGCTTTACTGCTGTTTCTCTTATGCCTTTCAAATGGAAAAAAAAAAGATCTTTTCAAAGCAATCAGGAGGTAAAAAAAAGAGAACTTAAGCTTACTTGGCCATACTCCCTGTTTATGGAGGCTAATATGGCATAGACTCTTGGACCTGTGGGACAAAAAGCTGTCGTCTTGCACTTGTCAAATCTTGCCCTCGGTATTCTATGTTGACCCTGCGGGATCACCCGTGTGGTCTTTTTTAAGTTGCTCTATACGTGAGGTACTTCTGCACCCCACATAGTCCTTCCCCTCCCTTTTCACTATCTCTATCCGAAGGGGTAATTGAGTGCAAGAGCATAAAAGGATTACGAGCTCAATTGATGCTTAAAAGCTATGCATACTGAGGAACAGTGTGCATGCCTTTCTGCCTGCTTGAGTCAAGCTGGCCCTTTCTTCCTGCCTCTGCCCATATTTTCAGCATTCCTGTCTAACTAAATTTCATTTAAAAATCTCTTTTAGCTGAGATCATATGATCCTGCTGCACTTTTCTGTGATTACCAGTTTCTGATCCTCTTCATACCTAACCTTTTATCCTGGTTTGAAGGGATAAAGGAAGGCGTGGTTCGGATGGTTAATATAGCCCAAAGCATTTTTCCTCAGGCCCATCCCTTCCAACCCTATGTGTCTGTCATCCAAACACATTACAAAGTAGAATAAAAAAAGCAGGCTTAGCTACAAATGAACTTTCCCAACTCATTTTTACAATTTAAATCATCAACTGGAGTCATTTACTCTATTCAAAAAAAAAAGAAATTGTTTTGCAATAGCTTTACTTTTGTACTATTTATGAGCAGCATGGCAAATTTCAATGGAAGTGCCTCTTTTTACAAGGTAAATGAGACAGATTTAACAGATGGATGGGGAAGATGATGATTGCTCATGCTTCTCAATTTTTACAATAGATGGAAGGATAGGAACATTTGGTATATATGCCCTTCCATGCCCATGTACTGCCAGTGAAGTGTGGGAGGCTGGCACACAGATCTTTTCCGTTGTTTTTAATGAACTTGAACCTACCTGGCACACTATAAAGCACAACCAGGAAGTTCCAGCTAAAGAATTGAAGAATCTCTGCAGAGGGAGAAATCACCAAGTAAAGCCTGAACCCTCCCTCAGGTAACATCGGTAATAAAATTTCAAAATCTCTGACAAGACCTACAATTTAGCTGCAGGATTTAATGCTAGAAGATTGACATGTTTACTATAATGGCAGTAAATTGACTATCCATATCTTTGCAGCACAGGAAGTGTCTGTGTCTGAGGGAGATAGATGCAAGTTATATCTAAATGCAGATAATCCAAATAAAATGATTACAGTACAACCATAAGAAGTAATTAGAGAGATATTGGGAAGAAAGAAAGAAGGAAATAGAGTGACTACTTTGAGCCTTATCCCCTTAGTTTACATTGACCTGAAATTGCAGTCTAATTTTAGAAAATGACATGGTCTAGCAGAGACAAGACAGTAATTTTTCTTGCTACAGACTTTTACTGAATGGAAAATCTCTGCTAGCAACAAGTAACGTGGCTTAAAGCAAAAAAAGGCAATAGAGTATTTCAGAAGTTTCTGTTATAAATTGCCTTTAATTTGATCTAGAAAATGCTGAAGATAATAATTCACACTGATCCCTGACACTCCTTTTTGATCTGCATCTTTAGACATTATGCAAGATGATTATTTTTGTATGCCATTATTGACACATTATTTACAGATTTGTACATACACTGAAGACAGAAGCAGTTGGAGAAATGTAGACAACTTACATAGCCAGATGGAAGATGGAAAAAAAAAAAAAAAAAGCTCTTCTACTCCCCCTCTCCCTCTTTCCCCTAGATTTATATGAATTACAGAAGCAGAAGCCTAGAGGAAGAGAACGGTGCATGAAGTATATGGAAGTCAGTGCTCTTCTAAGGAATCTGCTACATTCCTGCTGTGTGATATTTTAAAAACTGCTATAAAAAAGCTGCTTGCCAAAGGGAGAATACCAGAAAGTGAAATATTTCTGCCTCTTGTGCAATCCCAAGGAAGTGACCTAGGCCAGAATCTTGAAATGAACTTTTTGTGGGCAGTATATGTGTGTGGCCTTAGTAAACTACTATGAACACATAAGTTGTACTTTATCTGCAGGACTTGCCTTTCTATCATTTCAGTTTTCTATCTCATTTTCTCACTTGTTCAGTACTTTTAATTTTGGGACATTATGTCTTTGAAAATAAGCCTTTCTGCATTTCTCTGTTACACACTCATCTTCCTTTACTTCCCTCACATTTTTAAAAAAAAATTTCTAGATACTGAGTCAGTGTCTTTATCAGCTATGTCATTTATTAGCATGATAGAACAAGATTCCTTTTCTGTGCTTCAGTTAAGTTTCATGTAGATTTTTACCACATAATTTCCAGTCTCTAAGAATGAGAAAGGAGTCTGGACTTCTGTAAGTCATCTTTGTGTTTGTTCTTAGGTCTTTCCACAATCACTTTTAACACTGTAAGGTAATGAAGCAGGTGGAAGGTGTAATGAAAAGGTATACTCTCAAAGATATGTCACTTCATTCTCTGCCTTGCATCTATCAATTATTTCCTCCAGATTCTACAAGAATATTTCACCAAAACTAAAATGACAGGATTGTAATAATAATCATCAACCTATTCAATAACAGGCTTCCCGTAGACTCAACTGGCAGTGTGACAATGCTCTGTGACAGTTACTACACCCTGCTGATAATACTGCTGTTGCCATAAATTGCTCTTGACAAAAACAAGTCCATCATTATTCTGAATTTCAAACTTGACCTTGGTGGGTTTACAAGTTTAACCATCCTACTGGGCAAAAAATTTGTGTCACGAAAGACAGATATCTAAAAATATGTAACAGCCCTTCTCTTTAAGTATCCATCTTTTTCTCTCTACTGCACAATTATCTTAAACTGATTAGTGGTCTGGCTAAAAGTCAAATTCAATATATTTTAAAAGCACATGAAAATTGCCCATCACTACTTATAAAACTGATCTTTTTCCTTAGCCAACTTGTAACTGAGATATCCTAACTCTGCCTCTGTGGAATAGTGTCAATTTGTTGGCATTATCTTCCAAGGCAAGGGGTGGAGCGATGAGGAAGGAAAGCAGAGTAAAAAGAGTCAGCTAAGCTGCAATCCTTAAAAAATCCTGACAAAACAAATGTCTTTTGCAACACATTGTATTACTGTAGTTGTGAGTACAAGGATGCATTGGGGTCCTTCATGTAAAAATCATCACTTAATAAATTTTTCAGGATATCTGTAAGCTTTACTCAACTTCTGGACGTGAGAAGTAAGACAGAGGAAGATATATCCCAAAGGTCTCTTGTTAGTGGCACTGGTATTAAGAGTTATCTTTTCTGAATTGTGTATTTGAAGATAGTGTGGCAGAGAAGAACAAGCATCTGGGGGAAACTACTTGGAATTCCTATCCCTGGAAAACTTCACTAGTACATAAGCAATGAACATATTTAGGCTGCAGATGTAAGGATGGGGATTCTATGTCTTTGACCCTTCCTAAGCCTAACACTAGCTGTGATGTACAGACTAACCCATCCACAGGCTCAGGCCAGCAGGGCCTATCATCTGTTTTTTGGACTCCTTCCTGAGAAATAAGAATTGTTGGCTTGAATTCCTCAAAATATAGAATTAAACCCAGGCATCCCACGCTGTGGTTAGTTTTCTAATGCCTCATTTTTGCATGAATTCTGGGAACCCCTTAGGCATTTTAAAAGAAAGTGGGATATACCTCTGTATTTTGTAAAATCTGGACTGCCAAGCTTGTACTGAAAAATGCCCTATATTGCTCAGAACTCACGTTTGTGTTTAAGTGCTAATCAGGCATTGATCCACAAAGCTTCAAGGCTGGAAAAGTGAAAAGCAAGTGCAGTCAGTACTCAAATATAAGAGCTATCAATTTAGAAGTGCTCAAGATTAGGTAACATGTTAGGAACAGCAATATAATTTTGGACATAGGCACTTCGTATGTTTTTTGATATGAATGTTTCTATCTAACAATTCAGTACTGTTGCTGTGGCTGAGCTCATATATATTTGGGATTTTTGTTTCCCATTCACAAGGAAAAACTCCAAGGAGTAGTGAGGAATCAACTTTTGAAGAGTCTTCAGCCTTCTCTCCTCAAGGCCTTAGTTTCAAGGCAGGAGAGCAATGGGAGAGCTGAGAGGAGGAAGTATCCACCAGCATGCATGAGAAATAATCTTCTTCCTGGGGATATGGAGCAGAATTTCTCTAGTGATGGGAAGGAACATATTATTTCTACCAAAAAGCAAAAAAAAAAAAAAAAAAAAAAAAAAAAAAGGCTATATCAAACAGGAGAGAACACGAATATTAACACAGGCAGAGCATGAAAAAAAAAAAGTAAATGCTGATGGAAAGATACTGTGAGAATGAGAAAACAGAGATTAACAGAAGTTAGAAGATGTAGGGCATGTATTCTCAGTGAAGATATAGATGATTTGTCACAGGATGAAACAAAGGAAGACCCACATTTCTGATGAACAGAACAGAACAGAAGTAATAGTGCATGGAAGAGTGACTGCAAAACGTGGTGACAACTTTTTCTTCCTTGAACTTCATAGAGATTTTGAAAGACAGGAAGAAGCATTCCATGTGCTCACACTTCAGCTGAGCATCTTTCTCCTCCTTTAGCACCTGCTGGAAACTGCTCCCGGAATTAATTCCACTGTATCCAAATGTAAACCTCTGATTTACTTTTCAACGATGCTATCCTCTCCATTGCTTAGTGCCCAGTATTAATGAATAATTTTGGAGTATTTGAGCTGGGGCAATATAATGACCTTCCCATTTACAGACTTTCTGCTCTCCAACAAGCTCTTTTCGATTTTTGTATTGATCTCTGTTTTGTCAATTCTCAGGACATGCTGTCTGGTATATATTTTGCACAGTCAGCTGTAGAAAGTGAAATGGTAACTGGGATAGGTGGGAAACCAAGCTTGTTGTGAATAGATTTGTGTGCAAGAATATCTGTGAGTTCTGTGGGCTAGTCTACAGCATTTATGTTTGCTGATTTATACCTGAGGTGCTAATGGCTCAGAAGCAGCGAAGGGAGGAAGGGAGAGGAAAGGAGAAGGAAAGGAGAGAGAAAGGAGGGAGAGGGAGAGAAAGGAGGGAGAGGGAGAGGGAGAGGGAGAGGGAGAGGGAGAGGGAGAGGGAGAGGGAGAGGAATCCCCAGAAAACTTGGTTAATTCTGCTGCATGAATAATAAAGGTGTTTAATGGCAATGATGATCCTAAAATCTGTATGGATATATGCAAATAAATCAGAATCTTGGTTAGTGTCTATATTTATTGGTTACTTCAAAAACTGTTACTTGTCACATATTTCAATCTGTGGATAGAAACATAAGGGTACCTTGTCGCAATTTCCTTGCAATCTTTGAGAATGAAGCCTCTAAATGCCTGAGGTTTTCAGTCAGATACTGCCACTTGAGAAGAACAGAACAACTGTCAGTTTAGCTTTCCCTTTAAACAATAGTTTATGTCACAGGACAAAGGATTTGTCATTTGCTGTGGGAAAGCCAAAAATAACAGCTTGCTAAGATTCAGGTCAAAGAAGGACTCTTTCTTCTATTAATCATCCTGATGGTTTCTTCCTCTCTTCCTCACCCTGACTGGGGATGAAATCATAGGCTATATTCTTGCAAGAGTACAAATAGAATTGATCTCCCGTTTTTTTAAAGAATGCTTCCTTACATATGTTTGCATAACACCATGAAGGAGATTATTATATTATTATACCTGTATTTAGTCTAGGCATGTTCATGGTGTTCTACATATTAGTATATATCTCATTTCATAAATTACCAACTACCTCAAAAAAAAGGTTTCATCAGCCACTCTTCCTTTCAACTGGTTTCTTACAGATAAAAGGTCTTCTAGTTTTTTCCTTCAGTATCAGGGATCTTTTTTGTGTTGATGCTTTGTTTAAACAGATGCTAAATAAAATTATAAACATAGTAGATGTCTACAAACCAGTCCTGCCAGGTCATAAACACTGACAATTCCCATTAAAGTGAGAGGATAGCTGCGGAGACTTTGAAGAAGATATCCATCAGATGCTCAAGAGCTTACCCATGTCCTTGGGCACCCTTTGTAACCTTCACTCATGCAGATAAATTTCACTGAGGTTATGTTAATGGTGTATTTAAGGCTGTGGCATGAGCTGCGTTATATTCCCCTTTTTATCAGTATTGGTGTACAGTTGTCTTTGATCTGCACTTATGCGTTGCCTTCCATCTCAAGATCTCCAAATGCTTTTCAAATGTTAATGAATACTCCTTCCACACTCGGGAAACTGAGGCCATGAGAAATTACAGGAGATACTTAGGCTCACAAATCCAACCTACAACTGGGTTGAGAACAACCCAGTGAGACCACTTATTCCCATACAGTACAGGTAGTACAGGTATCTGTTGCATCATCTGCACTTTACAACATCCTTTGCCATCAAAACTCTTGATGAATAGAGATGTCTGATGATGATGAGAGGGGAGCATTTTGTTCACTGTGATGCTTTTCCTGGCATATGCAGGCCTTCATTATAGCAGAGAGTGGCTGGTAGTCCTTCAAAGATGTAAAGGTAGAATATACCTTTAATTCTCAAGCTACTGATTTGGTACAACAATTGAGAACCAGCAAAATCAGGATGATAACAGGTGAAAGATGAGACCAGTCAGCTGTGTGAGGCACAGAGGCATCTTACAGAGATTTTGAAATTCAATAAATATGGAAGCATATGCCTCACACATAGTATGAATTCTACAAGCCTTGGCTCCCAGGATCCAAATCTGTTGTGGCCCTGATGCATGTAAAACATGCTCAAGTGCTTGTGTCCTTACTCTAAATATCCAGCCCTGCTAGGAGCAGCATGAAAAGGACTCCCAGGTATGGAAGTGCTGGGTCACATCTGATTGTCAATAAAGTTTTCATAACTAGAACTTATTAATTATAATTCATTTGCATATTTTCAGGAAAGAATAAATAAATAACTTTCTTATTCCTTGCTAAAATATTCTAGAAGAAAAAGATATCTACTGTATCAGCTGCCTTTGCTATAGCTGAGCTTAAATACTGTCCTTTAGATGTGTGATATCTGAAGAGTACTTACATGTAAAATAGGTGATAAATGAATATGGAGTAGGTGGTTTATGCAGATTTCTATGTGGGAAAAAAATCATTTTAACTTACAGTTTCACTCGATTGAATCATTGATGCTTCCAGCTTTCATATACATCAGAAAAAAAAAAGGGTCGTTCTACTTTTATCACTGGCTTTAGAATTAAGTGGCAAAACCAAACTCATGCAAATTACTTTCACATAATTATCCAGACTAACTTTAAGGTGCTTTAAAAAGTTACTTAAAGGTCACATGCCTACATGTGACTGTTAATTTCTGTAAAATATCAATTTTTGCACTTCAAATCCTTGGATGAAAGAAAAGAAGTTCATAAACTATATGTGGTATGAACACGTATTATTTTAAATATTTCTAATATTTAAAATATTAGAAATACTATTTTAGATGTTTCTAATAAACTGGAAACTTTCATTTTTATATATTTCCTTAGGAAAAATCCATAAAGAGGAAGAAAATATAACTCATTTTGGAACTTACTGCCACAATATTGTATTATTTATTTATTTTATATATCACACCATAACAGAATGTTTTAAGGAAGCAACATATCATGGAATACAATACACTGTGACCCAGCTGTCATTCTTCCTAATAGAAGAAATAGTTGTAGTAAATAATACAGCAGGATCTTTAAAAATAGTAAGGATATATATATATTTCAGCTCTCATCAGAGAATCGTAAATCATTTACTTCCTTTAGAGATGGCTACAAGAAATACAAATATAGTTTTAGTATTAGAAGAGTCCCTTGATTTTGAAAGCCTCTATTTCAAAGTATCAAACTTAAGTCATATGTTATGCAATCTAAAAATGAAAGCAATCCAAATCGCTGCATACTTTTTCAAACTTTTGGCCTATGTGGTTTGCAACAGTGACCTAGTCTTGCAAAATTTTTTTGTCTGAGGATGACTGAAAACCAAAGATTCTATATAAGACAGTCAGGATAACAGAGAACTACTGAATCAGTGAGTACTTGTTTTGAATAGTCCCAGTACTAAGGCAGATGTGCAGGGTAATCAGTCACATATAGGTGGCACATTTTAATGACACACATTTTAAAGTTTTTAAAATTTGAAAATATGTGTATAGTCAGCTTTGAACTATGAATTCACTAGCTTTTACAAAAATGATTCTTTCAGACCAGTATGTTTGAGTAATTAAGAGGCCATAAAAAGATATGTTTAAGGAGCAATAGAATAGGAGATGTAAGATACATTTGAGATGAATTTACAAAGATGTCTGAAACATTACAAAACATATACTCATTTTAAAACACAAGTGAAATGTTAGGGGCCAAGTCCTCCAGCTTGCACTGGATGTTAGAGTTTAATGAATTAAAGATCCTTTTAAGTAATGCTGAATAAATGAAAAAATAATAATGAATAAATTCAGAATCCCAAATTTGTTCCATGGGGGAAATATTTGACAAATGTGCTGCTTTCATAATGTTTGGCATTAATATCTGTTTTTATAGAGAAGCTATAAACTCCAGGCCACAATTAACACAAGACTAAAGCCTTTGTCTAGCTTTAAGCATGTCAGGCATAGGCGACTGAGCAGGACCTGGTAGGGATCACAAGCAATAAGAGACTGACATTTGAAGAAAAGTTCTAGCAGTGAGAAGAAAATAATAATAAAAAGGTGCACAGGGTAAAGAACGGGATTATGAGGAAACAAATATGTAGAAGCATTTCACAGATGTAACAGTTACATCATATGGCTTTGGTCCCCATACCCATACCAAAGAAAAACTTTTTCAAAATTCAGGCACTTTAGCTTGCCTTTTTTTTTTTTATCAGCAAATTGAAACCTAAGCACAGGAAAGGCATGACTTTGTCACAGCAGCTTTCACAGTGTAAGGAGGCCTTCTGGTGGCCAAAACAAAGAACTTTCCTTATCACTTTCTCCCAGAGATGTTACTTGCCCAAATATATGTAAAATACTATCCAAATTTACATGCATAGAAGTTAAAAGACATGAGCTGTGCAGACACTTTAAAGATTTAAGTGGTGATTATGCCCCAGCCTTTTGCTGTGTTGCTGCATAAATTTCATCCTTCCAATGTCCTTTGTTTACAGTTTCTTCCTTCCAAATGTAAGGAAGTGAGGACTGAATGTGAAAAATATTGTCAAAAGACTTCTCAAGTGAATCATACGATATGCTGATATCAGCCACCTGGATTCCATCACCAATCAATTATAAATCCAAAGGCTTGTAAAAAAAATCTAGCAATGAACCTAGCATCATTCTTAAACATAAACTGACTGATTATCTGAACTTTGAACTTCATTATCTGAATCTACTTAAATTTAGTGTTTCTTAAGGCAGTTTTTTTTTTCCAGCATAGTAAATTTTCCTCTAGAGCAGTAAAATCAGATCATAGAATCACAGAGTGGTTGAGGTTGGAAAGGACCTCTGCAGATTCTGCAGTCCAATCAATCTGCTCATGTAGTATCACCTAGAGCAGGTTGCATAGGATCATGTCCAGGCACACTCGGAGAATGAGACTCCACAACTGCCCTGGGCAACCTGCCCAATCACTCTCACAGTAAAGAGGGTAAAGTTTTTCCTCACAGTGGATTGAATTTCCTGTGTTTCTGTTTGCATCCATTGTCTCTTATCCTATCACTGTGCACCAGTGAAAAGTGTCTGTCCTCACCCTCTGAACACTCTATTAATGTATTTATACACACTGACAAGATCCTACCTCTGTCTTCTCTTTTCAGACTGAACAAGCCCTGCTCTCTCAGCCTCTCCTCCTACAGAGGTGCTGTACTCCCCTGATCATCTTCATAGCCCTGTGCTGGGCTCTTTCCAGTAGCTCCATGCCCCTCCTATACTGGGTAGCCCAAACCTGGACACAGACGTCCAGAGGAGGCTTCACCATGGTTGAGTTGGAGAGGGGGATGATAACTTCAGCCTGCCGGCAACACTCTTCCTAGTGCAGCCCAGCATAGCATGGGTCTTTTGGGCCACAAGGGCACATTTTGGGCTCATGGTTAACTTGGCTACCAGGACTCTCAGGTCGTTCTCCGTTGAGCTGTTTTTCAGCAACCTGCAGTGTTGCATGGGGCTATTTGTCCCTAGGTGCAAGACCTTGCCCTCACCTTTGTTGAACTTCATGAACTTCTCTACCCAGCAATCCAGCCTGCAGGTCCCTTTGAATGACAGCCCAGCACTCCAATTTACCAGCCAATATTCCCAGTTTTGTATCATCAGCAAACCTGTTGAGGGCACACTCACACCTTTATCCAGAATGCTCAGCAGGAGACCTATTTTTGATGTATTTTATTTAAAATTAAGATATCTTCTGGTACCCAAACAAATATTTAATGCTAGAATACTTATGTTTTTCTTACATTTTTAGGTTACGTTACAATGAGGATTTTCCTCAATACCAATGCCTCGCTTAGAATAATATTCCCAGTTAACAAACTTCTTGAAATATTTACAGAGAGGAAGTTTCTCAGTTTGTTGATACGGATGATGCATCCAACAAGCAGCAAGCACCTGTTCTGAAGCCCTTATCTATTAGAACAATACATATAAATAATAAGCTTATATTCACCGAAGAGGCCCAGAGTCACTTGAAGGATAAATAGCTATAGATAAAAATAATATGAAGAAGAAAAGAATGATGCCCTTTTTGGGTCGAAAGACTGTAATATTTTTTATTAGTTTCATCAAGTGGATGATCCTTGGTCAGTCACAGCTGCATGAAAGAATTTTCTTTCACCTTTTTAGTTCAATTCTTTTTGCTTATCTTTAGCTAATGACAGAAGAAAAGAAAATACTGATTTTACCAGTTCAAAACTCCTGAATGACTATATTTTTGTAAGCACTTTTTCTGCAAATAATTTAGCAGTCATAGTCTATGCAGGAAGGGTCCTTCAGGAGTATAAAAGAAAGACTGAGAAAGAAAGGAAATGGGAGGGCTAAAGATCCTCGGCTTCCATCATAAAATTCACTAATCACTGCATAAACACAGTGAGACAACTTCAGCATGTCCTGGAACCTGACAAGGGAGTTAACAAGGTACAATCTTCTTCCATCTCTAAAGAAAATGGTACCTTCACCTCTTCTATCTGAATATTCACTGTCTTTTTATTTTATATTAACAACTATCTTGTCTACTATATATTGCTTCTTTTATTATATATTCTTTTTATATCATATATGTTAAATCTATGTTATATTATTTATGCTATAAAATGTGAATATGCTTCTCATTGTTGCACATCTGCTAAAAGAGATGCATAAGGATCCTCACTGTTGATTCTCACAGGAAAACTAGGGCCTAATAGAAGTTTTAGCATTACAGAAGCTTGCTTGGGGTGATTAACAGTTGCCACTTCTAGGATGGCTGGTATGCATGGATTCTGCTCCTCCACGGTTCCCCAGGCAGCACAATCTGCCCTCCCCGCAGCTGCAATTAGGAGTAATGGAAGGTAGAGCCCAGTGGAGACACTGTGGCCAAACTCTATTATACTCCCTGTGCCATGCCACTGATAAGCTGCACAGTAGCTGTCTAACGGGAGATATACGATGTCCGGTGATGAGCCAGGAAGGGTGGAAAATCACCCATTTTGAATGAACTTTGCTTGAACTGTCCTCATTATAACCATATTATAATGCCAGAGCACACCTCCATCCCAAAAGTTACCCCCCTCCAAGGTACAACTTCTCCCTACTGAGCATGTGACTTTTGATTGACTATACCTTTAAATGAAAGCAAGACACATTTTCACTAATCAATAATAAAACTGAGTATGACTACTGTCACTTAAGCTCCACCTAAATGTAAAAAAAAAGAAAGAAAAATAAGGAAAAAAAGGTGAACTAAGCAGGATAGAAGTTGGAGGGAAGGTTTCATCATAACTTCTGGGATCGGTTGACAGGCTGATCCCCCTTTCCTCCTTTTGGGATGCCAAGGCTGAGGCATCCTTGAGACTGAGAACCCTCTCCCATCTTCTGCTGTAAGTGATGATTAGAAATTTGTACATGAGAGCTAGCTAAAAACCCCTCATTATAGTAATGAATCTCCCTTACAGACATCCAAAATCTGCTTTGTAAATGTTGCATTTGAATAAATCATACTATTCGTGAAACTTGATTCACTGTTTCGGAGGTGATCAGACCTATAGTCAACAGACTGATCATGAATCTGATATTGCCAGAGTCAGACCTATAGTAGCTACCACAGTATTTGCTATCCCTATTAAGAGAAGAGTCCAGTCACCCCCAGTCCCTCTAATCTGTGCGAATCAGTTGGAACACAAGGGAATTCATCTCTTACCAAATGATCTCTCCCCACCCCTGCTTTCAAAATAGAACACTCACATCCCCTAAGCAGCCTTTGAAAGAATGAACTTCTCCTTTCAGCTCCTCTAAGGGCTCTAAAAAAAACAGGAAGAGCAAGACACCTCCCTGAGGCTGAGAAACATGTTCAGAGGCAGAAATTGAATCTCTCTCATACTGGAAAGGTAGGCATAAATGGACTCAGATGTCTTAGTATGTGATATTAACAGCAGAGGTCCCTGCTGTGCCCCTTTTTGTGTCTGCGCCTGTGCCTCTCCTTCCCGGCCTCTGGCAGCTCATCTGACTTAGACAGATGGGTGAAAAACTGGCTGATGGCCAGGCCCAGAGAGTGTTGGCGAATGGAGTTAAACCCACCTGGCGATGGATTGCTAGCAGTGTTCCCCAGGGGTCAGTGCTGGGGCCAATCCTTTTTAATATCTTTATCAATGATCTGGATGAGGGGATTGAGCATGCCCTCAGCAATTTTGCAGATGACACCTAACTATCAAGCCAGGAGGAAGAGTTGATCTGCTTGCAGGTAGGAAAGCTCTACAGAGGGATCTGGATGGGCTGGATTCATGGCCTGATGCCAACCAGATGAGATTCAACAGGGCAAAGTGCCGGGTCCTGCACTTCAGCCACAACAACCCCATGCAGCGATATAGGCTTGGGGCAGAGTGGCAAGAGAGCTGTGTGGCAGCAAAGCATCTGGGGGTGCTGGTTGATAGATGGCTGAACATGAACCAGCAGTGTGCTCAATGTATCCTGGCTGGTATCAGGAACAGGGTAGCCAGAGAAGTGATGGTCCCCCTGTACTCGGTGCTGGTGAGGCTGAACCTCGGCTGCACCTCGAATACTGTGCTCGGTTTTGGGTCTCTCACTACAAGAAAGACATTGAGGTGCTGGAGCATGTCCAAAAAAGGGCAACAAAGCTGGTGAAGGGGCTGATCTTACAATGAGCTGCTGAGGGAGCTGGGGTTATTTAGTCTGGAGGAGACTCCAGACTGTAGTGATGTGGGGGTTGATCTCTTCTCCAGAAAAACTATCAATAGGACAAGACGAAGTTGCACTAGGAGAGGTTCAGGTAAAATATTAAGAAACATTTCTACACAGAAAGAGTGGGTAATACAATGGAACAGGCTGTCCAGGGAAGCGGTGAAGTCACCATTCCTGGCAGCATTCAAGAATCTTGTAGATGGCACCGGCTGGAATGGACCATGGCTGCTGCAAGGTACTTCCGGCCTACCCCCACACAGCATACTCTGCATCCCTCCCTATGGCAAAACCCCACCATTTGTGTGCAATACAGGGCAGCCAGAGCACCCTCATGGGACTGGCAAATACCACACTGGGCCTGTGGGAATCTGGTGCCGCCATCCTGCAGTGCTGGCTGGAGAAAGCGGGAAAACTCTTAGCTGCCTCTCAGCTGCACTAGCCAGAACTGTGCCTCTAGTTTAGTTCTAGTCAAACTGTGCCTCTAGTTTAGTTTAATTCTAGTCAAAACTAGTGCCTCTCAGATGCACTAGTCAAAACTGTAGGTATTAGATCACTTAGCAATGTCATAGGGGCCTATTTTAGCATGAAAATGAAAATGTCTTTCTAGGCTTCATTGACTAAACTATATTGGCCATATCTCTACTGACTTTAATGGAGGTTGAACAGAACTCTTATAACCACCTAAATCTGGGCATCTTAATTTCTCATTGAACCTCACATTTGATGTTTAAACTTCTTGCCCAAGATTTGAAGTATCACCTTAGCATGATTAAGTACTTTGCAATTTTCAACTCAAAAGCTGACCCGATTTTAGAAAAAAGCCGTACAACTGAGTCCACTCCCTCCTAAGCAATTTGGGCATCAAAAGTTCCACAGGAACTTAAGAAAGAATTTCTTGACAGTGAGGGTGACAGAGCCCTGGAACAGGCTGCCCAGAGAGGTGGTGGAGTCTCCTTCTCTGGAGATCTTTAAAACTCACTTGGACACCACTCTGTGGCATGTGCTCTAGGTGACCTGCGTGTGCAGGGGGGTTGAACTAGATGACCTCTAGAGGTCCCTTCCAACCTTAAGCATTCTATGATTCTATGATTCTAACTGCCAAAGGATAGAAAAAGTCTAAGTGCAACCAGCTTCATTTTCTGAATCTTCACTGAACTAAACTTAGCATCAGTGGTTCCTTGTTTTCTTCTACCTACATTTTACCAGACAGTAATAATCTGAAGTGATAAACACATCAGGATAGTTTTGAAAATCTTCTCAAGATAATACATAATCACTAGTCACTACCACAGAGAGCAACAACAGAAATAATCAATTTCTAGCAGACACTGCCCTGTCCTTGCATAAGTCAATCTCTCTCTGACCAAGATCAATTTAGTCAGATGAACAGTCTGAGTGATATGAATCAACAGGGATAATGCTGGCATTCAGGTTGGGTGACAGGAACAGACTTGGGATATTATTTGCACCTTACACGAAGATGATGTAATGTTGATTGTTTTTGTTATATTTGGAATCTTTATGTTAACTTTGCGTCACCTTGTCCGCAGTAATTTAACAAACATAAAAGGTAGATTTAGATCTTGTAATACTGAAAAGTGTGTGACTTGCCTACAGGTTGTCGTAAAAACCTGCAGGTCAATCTTGCTGGCTTGTTCATCTTTTAAGGATCAACAGTATCACAATGCTGGAAGATGCAGTTATATGAACAAGGATATTCTTCCTAATCCTCAGTCTGCTGTCTTTTTATTCCACCCTAAGCTAGCAAGAAAAATCTGCACTGACAAGAGGAAAATTGTTCATTTCTCACTTAGCTTGTTAAAGAGAGAACATTAGATCCTCAACATTTCATATCAGTTTCTCCAATATTAAACAAGTGCATGTTTTAGACTGAGAAAGAGAAAACAGTTGTCTTCTTCACAGAGAGACCTCATCACCATTAATAGAGATGCTCCCAGGACTTTGTATCCAGGGCAAGAGAGTACAGAGCTACCATGCAGAAGTATAGTGGCCATTTGTTTCCGTGACTGACTTTCTATGGAATATGTGTCTGTAAGTCTAGTGTCTATAAGTACCTCAAGGGAGGGAGCGAGGAGGATGGGGTCACCCTCTTCTCAGTGGTGGCTAGTGATAGGACTAGAAGAAACACCCACAAACTGAGGCATCAAAAGTTCCACAGGAACTTAAGAAAGAATTTCTTTCCTGTGAGGGTGACAGAGCCCTGGAACAGGCTGCCCAGAGAGGTGGTGGAGTCTCCTCCTCTGGAGATCTTTAAAACTCGCTTGGACACAATCCTGTGCCACATGCTCTAGATGACCCTGCATGCAGGAGGGTTGGACTAGATGACCTCTAGAGGCCCCTTCCAGCCCTAGGCATTCTATGATTCTATGATTCTGTGTTCTAGCAGCATGACTGACTGATATCTCTTGTGCCATTAGCTGGGGATCCATGATGTCCCAGTATGAGAAAACTTCTTTGACAGTGTCAGCTATTTCCTCATTAAGTTACGGCAGTAAGTGGAAACTCTGCTTCATTTTCAGAAAAAAAAATCTAGAGAAGGCAATTGTGTATGACCTTTATGAATCCTAGAAAATCAAGCTTCAAGACCCAGCACCTCTGTAAACAAATACTGCTTGGATGGGAATTTTTTGGATCTGCCCAACCAGCTATAAAACCTTTCAAAGTGATGCTATTGTAAATCTGAAATAATATGTCCAAAAAAATCTATAAATTGCCAGTGAGTTGGAATCTTTATAGTGGTATTATATGAGGCCCTGCATGTCTCTCCTTTTGAGCTAGGTCCTTATGTCATGAGACAATATTAACTACCACCGTCAGATGGCAGTCCATAGTCAAGTACAAAATACATTTCCACTGAGTAAGTGGAGGCATATGCATAGCAATTTGCACACATTCTTTCTCTAAAATTGCTCCCTGGTTATATACTTTTTGCAGTCCTTCTTGATCAGTGAAGCCATTTTTTGTTTTTGCTTTATCTTCCAGACTTCTACTGCAGACTCATTCCAACAATGTGGACATGTACAAGAGTGTGTGACTTTTGGCTTGAGAGTTACCAAACATCTTAATTGTCTTACCTGTAATTCTATTGATAATATAGTTAAACGTTAATAAATTATTTTGGTCTATTAAAATAGACCTATTCGAATAAAAGCAAAACAAATTAAAAAGGGCTGGAGTGTAAAAATCAGTTACATGCTTATAGAAGGATGATAATTTTATTCTATGCCTGCACAGCAAAACACCAATGTTGTCTGCTCATGAGTAATTTAAGTCATCATTTTTCTCATTCTTTGGAAACTTCTTTCAGAGATGAGGATAATTATTTTAAAGGTATTTGTTAACAAAAATTGTTAAACCATCAGAAGACTGGTATCTTCTCCGTATATAAGCTTTCTCCTAGATTTCTAGTCTAGCCTAGATTTTCCAGTTCTAGTCTTTCCCCAAGAATTCTTAACAGCAACAGTTCTTAGGAACAACTCTAAGGCTTCAGTTCAGCCCTCCATCATGACTATTCAGTATCTTTTAGGATAACTAATATTGACTTCTAGTGACAGACCTTAAAAAAAAATCTCTGAAAAAATAGTTTAAAGGACTCTTATTCTTGTTCCTTATCCCTGTTTGTGTATAAGAGTATTTGAGACTTCATTCCACTTTAAAATCAAGCATTGGGGTGAAGACTTTGTGCCATTTCTGCTGAATTTGCAAAACCTAGTGCAAGGGCTGAGCAGACTTTTCTTGTCAAACCACAAGTTCAAGGATTCAGCAGCTCACAGTATATCCCACTGATGCTGTTGGCCAGTGATAGATAGAACTTTAAAAGTCGAGAATAGAAAATGCTTTGTCTTCTGATTCAGGAAAGAGGCCATCTGACCATCTGAGTTCCATTCCAGCCTTTTTATTTATTTATTTATTTATTTATTTACATTTGTCTCACTAACATTTTATACATATTTATCTTTGAGTCTTCCTGATCCTCTCGATACAGGGAGATCAGGTAAAATTTATTAGCTTTGTGATTTTTTTTTTTTTTTTATTAGTTCAAGTATTCAAAGTTAGCCTCATCTTTAGTTTATCCTCCAAAGAACCTCCCTTTCCAGCCAAAATCCCATAACTTGATACAAAATATCTGTTGTGAGCCAAATGCAACCTTTTTTTTCTGTGTTATGGCTTGTTTTCTGGCTGGGAACCAAACTGAAAAGGATCATGATTCCCAGAAATACAGATTATCTAGATTATCTTAATGTACATTAGAAAGGACCCAGGCTGGCCAGCTCTCTGAATTGAGAAATTTACCAGCTGGTGCAAACAGATAGTAGGAATTTATTGATACCCAGCTACCTAACATACTGGCCTACTTGCTGTCTCTGAATGATGATGATGAATTGCGTCAGGATATATTCAACAATACTTTCTCCATATCACACCAGAACATTGCTTTGCAGCCTCACTTTATTAAAGCCTTTGCAGCCCCTTTATTGATGGGTCCTGCCATCATCTTTCTGTCAGCAAGAAAATTTCCCTGCCCCTAAAGCCGTACTACAGTATTTTTTTTTGACTGGAACAATAATCTGAAGACACGAAAACTTCTTTTAGCTTCAAAATTCAATTTTAGCCTCAAAAGTCTCCTTAGTTGTGGTTACATGAGAGAGGAAGGCTGTAGAGACACAAAGTTTGGTGCTGGATGTATTCACAGTCTTTCCTCAAAGCAAGTGTTAGATTTATTTTAGACTTATTGCAGTGCAGTGTACTTATACCACGCAGATCAATTTAAGAACTCTATTAATGAGGCCCAGAGAATTTCTACAAGGGTTTTATGTCCCATTTATTTCTTCAGCACTCATATAACAACCACATAAGATTAAATTCCCTTTTTTAAAAAAAAACACTATTACATTAGAAGATTGATTTCCTTTGGTAATGATGTGTGACAATCTTTGCTCGACTCCAAATTTTGATTGTCTTTACTTGTGACTAATCAAGATTGTGTATGTCTGTGTGTGAGGGAGATTTTCAAAATAATGAATAAGAAAAATAAATTATTTTCAAAAGAAAAATAAAGGAAAAAAAAAACCCTCTAACCATTAGCTGAACTTCCTCAGGGTATGTTGTTCATGTGTATTTAATCACCAGTTTATTTCATTGCTGCCATGGTATTCTGTACCATCTCATCTGGCTGCTGTAGTGATGAATGAGCCGAGTGACCTTTTTGACATTGCACTGCCCATAAGAACATCTGTGGACACATGTACTGCCCCAGTGAGCACACAGCAGACTGAGACACGGATTACAAAAGCATGAGATAAGCGAACCAAGAATACATTTTGCAGAAGAACAGCCTGAAGAACTCAAATTGTTGTACAGATGAACCTTTTCTCTTCATGATTGTTCACATATGAGTAAAGAGATTCCATTCAGCCATAAATGCTTTCATTAGTGAGTTTGATTTGACAACGACTGTGTAAGTAAAATAATGTAACTTGTAATTATGCCAAGTGAGGCTTTTATTTTGTTAATCTCACTAGCTAAATATGAACAAGTAGCTTGGCTTTTGAACAGGGCACTTCCACAAAGAAGTAATGAAAAAATGATAATATACTAATGCTGCTATTTGAACTTGACACATAAAATCATACCAAATTATAATCACATCGTTCAGACAGATGAGTCAAACTCTATTATTTTCAGTTTCCTGACAGTTTTTAAGATGGCTTGTAGCATCTTACCTTGTAAATCTTCTCCTATTAACTGATTTTGCCTTCTTGAAAGAATCATGGTTTTGGTGAATTAAGATGTCACGCATTTTTAAGATACTTGATCTTCATCAGTCTGATATCCATCCAGAAGCCAAGCAATATAGCCCAGCAATGTAGCTGGGTTATAATAATTTCTTAGAGGACAAGTAAATAATATATATATTTTTGGAGACATATTTAAAGAATCTGTATCCCTCATTCCTAAAAGCAATGACTCATTCCCAAAAGCAAATTAATAAACAGATTAAGTAATTAAGCATTCTTACATACTGTGACTTCATCTAGGGAAATTTTCTTTTTATTTATAGTGTTGTTGCCATGTCTCAAGATAGACATCCGTAGGTCGCTTCTGAAGCAATCATCTCTGTGGAGCTGTGTAGGACTTGTGTGTAGAAAATGAAAGTAAATCTTATCAGTTACTGGTTACTAGCTCTTGGGTGTATGCCATGAAAATCATAATCTATCATATCTATAAGAAAAGTTTGTAAGTTAGGAAAAAAAAAGAAAGAAAAAAACTCTTTTGAATTAGAATAGCTAACTATTAATAGGAAGAACCCACTTCTCCATATTGTTTGCATATCTTTTCTCAGTGCAGAATGTATGTAAATTTTGGCAGCCAGAAACATGTTCCAGAAATCCTATATTCTTGACAGTTCTGATATACTTTTAGAAACATGTAAATGATGAAAAAAAATGGGGCATGTGCTATGGATGCTGTCATAAGCAGGACAGATGAGGAGATGACATTCAAAGTACTGTTCCATGTATGGCTCTAAACCTGGCTCTTTTTGAATGCTTGAAGTCTACTGTCTGACGAAGTTGTCAGAGGGCACTAGGTCATCTGAACAGGTGGCCATGAGCACTGACACAGAAAGATGCTCCTCATGCACTAGCCAAGGGCACGATTTCCTGTTGCACCATCCCGAGCTCAGACACAGTCAGAGCGATGTGCACTCATTAATCCAGTGCTGAGCTGTATTAAGGTTAAAAATAGCTTTTATGACAGCACAGAGAGAGTTTCTGACCCATTTAAATATAATGGAACAGCACAGATGCAACAGAGATTTCTGGTAAGCCTTCAGTGTTCAGCAGAATGGATGACAGTAGTGCAGACTAATTTAGTCCAGGAATCACAAAGTCATTAGTGCTCCAGAATAGAAAGGAAAAAGACCAGCATGATTTGAGAGCATCACTGATACCCCAAAAAGCAGTGAATCTCCTTGTAATGAGTTTATATTTCTTATCAAGAGGCAGTCTGCTATTGACATAAAACAGCATCATGTAAAATCTATATCATAAAGTTTATATCATAAAGGGATAAAAAATATGCTATAAGCCAAGCAATGTGTTTTACAAAGAGACATTCACATTCATGAGGAAGTTTTTATGCGCTGCTAAGGGGAATAGTTCAGTATCCGTTGAGATATCAAAATATAAACTTCCAAGTAGATAAATTCATACATTGCCAGTCCGTGCTAGATTGTAATCTAGCCCTGAGCAGTAATGTAAAACAATGTGGTGTCGTTAAAGAAGAGACACACACAAGTTTACATCCTCAATAGCAGTAGGAACAGGATTCTCTGTATTGCAGTGGTTTAAAGCAATTTAGGTGCAGGTCCTTTCCTATATCCTTAGTTTCGAATGTTTCAGGAGAGAGTGAGAGGAATCTGTGAAGCTCATTTGAGATTCTGTTAGAACATGTAACGCATGCTCAGTTTTTTTGTTTGCTTGGGTTTTTTTGTGGGTTTTTTTTGTTTGTTTGTTTGTTTTTCTATACTCTGTAGACCAAATTATGCCGAGGGGAACCCATCACACACAAAGTGGAACAGTTCCAGGGAGACCAGTGTTTTAGTGACACAGCCTCACCAAACTATTAGCATTTTCAAAAATATTCATTTAGTTGCTTCAGTGTAAGGGCAACGGTACTGAAGAAGCCACATCCACTTTGAAAATACTTTTTCTCTTGAAACTATGTTTTTTAGACATGCTTTGTGCAGTTGTACCGCTGATCTAACCTTACACATTCTAAAACAGTATGTGGCATTTCACGGATGCTTCCCACCAAAGGCATCTTGACATTTCAGAACTTGCTATAATAATAGCAAGTGTCTGTTAGCTAATAACTTCTCCCTCAGCCCTTTTGAAAGACCTGTTCCTGGTTGAAGCTATTCTAAACTCAAACCGCTAGAAGGCAAACAAGCAACGTCTGTTTTTCCAGGATATGGGCTGAGATTGATGTACCAGAGGTCTGGGAATATTCAGTCCTGTTAGCATTGCTGCCATGTGTTGTCTGTTCTCTCTGCTAACACCGATGCACAGAAAAAAAATGAATGTTAAAAATGAAAGTGAATGTATCCACATGTAAATTGTTTCTATTTCATATAAGCCAATGCTTAAATTATATAGTATATAGTGTATTCAACAGAGAGAGCTCAACTCAGGTCGACTGCAAGTATCCTAACAAAGAAACTGTCAATGCAAACCTCACTTGCAATTAGGAACCTACATAGTTGCATGTTATCTTATGTAAGTAACTCTGGAAGTGAAAGTGGAAAATACACAAATAATAAGTTTATAAGGCATTTGTGGGATCAGACCTCCAACAGAAAACAGGATTTAGGAAAAACTCACATTTCAGTAACTGATTTCAATAGCTATAGTCAAATGTATAAATATTTTTATAAATAGGTCCAGTTCCAATTTAAAATGTGGGAAATGAGATTCTGCTCTAAAGTGTAAAAATATTTCCATTGCTTAATTGCCTTTTATCAAATCGTATCCTATTTTTAGACTGTACTTCTCTACATTCTGTTGGACTGTTACCCATTTGTGAGATAAATTGTTGATAGGTAAATACCTGTAAGATCATAGGTAGATCATGGGTTATGATCAAGTTGTACCTTTCTTCTGCTTATTCCAATAACTTAGGTGGAGCCTATCGAACCTTCTATTATGAACCTTCTAGAATGTTTTCTAGTTCTTTATCGGTTTATTGATTCTTCTCTATTTTTTGTTGTATTCTGGGAATATAGATATGGGAACAAGACATGGCTGGCCCTAGAGCTGGCCCTTGCACAAGATATAGCTGGTCCTAGGCATTCTGAGGGGGTCAGGGAGGGATAGACAGAGTGTATATTTTTTTTTCTGCATTCCTGATAAGCTGTCTTTAATTTGTGCAACTCTTCATCATACTGATCACAGGATCACTCTTCATCCTTCTGATCACATATTTTCAGTATGAACTGAGGCTCTGCTGATTTCTGCAGTGATCCTATCTTTTTTTTCCACAAAACCAAAGCTTTACCTATATTTGGTAGATTTTAACATTTATTTAAACTAAAATTTGACCATTTATATCAAATTCTCAACTCCATACCCTGGCAAATTTCCACCTCTGGGCAGAAATGATAAAGTCCACAGGGTTGGCCCGTGGAAGAAAGACAGTGGAAAAAAATGGAATTATCTGTGCTTATTAGTTGAAGACTAACATTGATCTGTGTTCTGTAAGGCATGATACCTTTTTGGCCTCAGGACACCTACTGTCTGACTACTGACAGTTTAATAGGAAATTCAATATCCACTTTAAACAAGCAGGTGTATGTTGTATTGATTTTGTACTTTTTTTTTTTTTAATGAGGTTAAAATGGAATATAATAACAAGTTTAGACCAAAGTCCTTCTATTACCCAAATTATCAAATTGCACATGCTTTACCACAATGCAAAATGCTCATTTTAAGAAGAAACCTGCCAAACCTGACTACAGGGGAAAAGTTCTCTACTAAGAGTTCTGGTAAACTAGTGTGGAATAGGCTCTGAAGGCACGTGCCTTCAGAGATGAGATTACATATTCTTGGGAAAAGGAATGAAAAGAATAGCATGTTTTAATATCGTTAAGATAAAGTCATCTTTTCATAAACTTACTTGTGAAAGGATACAGCTTTTGTTGCCTACAAAAATAGTTACTGATATATTTCTGAAAGGCCCTAATTCAAGTACCTGTGGTAGAACCCTGGATTTCTCTTTCTTTGCTATAGCCAAATGACTTCTGCAGACAAAACACATTGCAGGCAAATTCATTGCAAGGACTAGTTGTGTTTTGCCTTGCTGCAGCACTGAACAAGCTCAGCAAGCACTCAGCAAGATGAGATATCTTGATAACTAGCAGTGAGATAGATAGTGAATTTGTTCAGGATGTCATAATTATTTTAACCATTATGGGATTAATTAAATTGTCCCATGGATTGGTATATACCACTGGTTATTGTTTGAATTGGCATTAGAGAAAATTGTTGTGAGTAAATTAATTGTATCCTAATTTCAAGACAGGGAAAAGGATCTGTTTTGCTTTATGCACAGACTGGCCATCCCTGCTGAGATGGATCTGATGCTATGTAAGGAAAGTGTGAATCTGAGTTTCAATGTATTCACAAACTTGTTTGGCTGTTCAGAAATGCACTAATGCCTGGGATAAAGAACCTTAATCTCAGTCAGCTTTGGGAGACTCCGATGTGTATTTTTAATAACAGTAATGTTCTCTTGGCTGTGCTGGCTAAAGGAAATCTGCAGGACAATTTGTAGAAAGAAGCTATATCTTAGACTAACTGAGAGTTAGAAAAAGCAGACTGGTGTTTGGTGGGGAGAGTTCCCAAGCTGAAAGCCTGACAGTTTTTTCCACTGTATCAGTTGCTCTAATAAAACGTATAACAAGCCCTACAATATTCTAATTGGCAGCCAAGATCTAGCTGCTCAGAGGAAATATCTGAAGGGTAGTGGAAGGAGAATGTGAAAAGTCCTCAGAGCAAAGTAAGGAGAATTTTACAATGTAAGCTTGTTGCTTAAGCAGGGAGAAAGAGGAGTCAGAAATATCTAATACTCTGCAGCTGTTCTAAAGCTGAAACTGTGCAGGAGCAGGCCTATTAACTGATGAATTCAATCTACCACTAAATGCAATAATGACGCCAAAATGCATTAATTAGTCAAATACATAAAACAAAGTAATAAAACACAGCCACATTTTTGGGGATTTTCCTAGTCTCTTTTGAAGAGCTTACCTAAGAACAAAATTAAGTGTTACTCTGAATTTGGCATTTTATTCAGATGAAAACCGCTGTCCATGTTCAATGAGCATTATATCTGGGTTGAAGTGCAGGTCCATAGCCACAGTAAGTATAAGGTTACTGTCTGGTTTTACAGTTAGACTTTTTCAAAACCTAACTTTTGATTCCAGAAGGTGGAATCTGCAATTGTCAAATTGTCTATGGTGCTACTCATTTGTGTGTGTGTGCATAACAAGAGACAGTAGGGTATCGTATGTTTCAGTAACGGTCTAATTCTATAAGGGGTATTCAAACTGTTCTGAGATTATTGAAGACTTAGTCCTTTCTATTTCAAGCTCACGTCATACATTTAGTGAGAATTACAGCAGAATTACACACATGAAATATGTTTGTGATCTTCTCCATGCAGAATGTGCTTCAGAATGGGCTCTGCAGTAATTCAGCATTCTGACTGTGAAACCACTTACTACCCAGTAGGAAACACTGAACACAGAAAGCTTAAAACACACCTTGTGCTCTGAGTCTAAATAGGCCTTCATTCTTAAATCATTCAAATAGTCCTTCCTGAGTTAGTTAGTGAAGCTCTTACTTTCATATACTTAGTAGAACTTTTCGGCTATTTTTTTTTAATGTGGAGGTCAGAGGGAGGATTTTTATCATAGAGTTCATTTGGTAGAGCATTCCTATTGTTGTTGTGAGTGTTCTGTGTTCATTTCCCTCTTCTACCTAATGTAATTTGAACTCCTATCATCTCCAAAATGTTTAAGCTGTTTAAATCAGAATACATTCTGTACTTTATCTGTGTGTGTAGGTATACAAATAATCACAGTTCCCACTACTGAAATTGCTTTGTATTGCATGGAAAAAAAAATATTCCAAGGATAATATAGTGTGAGCAAAGATCAACCTGACATTGTAGTCTTTGTCTTGGGCACTCACCTACAACAAAAGATTTGAGTGCCAGTCCTTACCTGACTGAATATTAAGAATACAAAAACATGTGCATTTCATTTCCTACTGCATTTCCTACACGGATTACCTGTCCAACTGATAAAGGAACTAGAATTCAAATCTTTTCTCCTTTTGGTGAACATCTGGCCACTGAACATAGTCTGGATGTCATGCATTCTGTAACATGCCCAGAAGCAGAACACTTGCAAACATCTGAGGAATTTCACTGATAGGTAAACTCCTTCAAAATTCTAGGAGTATAAATCAGTTGAATAAGCTTGTTCAGAATGTATTTTTTTTGGACCTAAAAATCTAAAATAATGATTGAGTACAACAGTGTTGAATGTAGATCTAGTCCCTACCCTACAGCAGCTGCAGAATTTTACAGACTATGTTGCACTGAGCCTTCTTCCAAAAATGGATTTTTACTCCCTTTCAGCATCAACTAATATTTTTCACAGTTGTGAATGACAATAATTTATTCATTTCTCCTGTGCTCCTGAGTGCAAGGATTTTTGGTGCTACCCATCCCCCCCACAAACATACACTACTGCACGTGGTCACTTAGGAAGTGGTTATGTATCAAGACAAAAACACTCCACTTAACTACACAGCTGTTGCATTTATATGCAACAGGTCAACTAATTTCATATTGTTAAGAAACTTATATTTGCTTTTATTGTTCTGACCTTTTTTTTTTTTTTTTTTTTTGGTAATACCATGGCCAAGGAAAAACAGATAACAGAGGAAAAAAAATTAAATTGGGCAAAATAGAGGAGGGAAAAATAATTTAAATCATTAACAAAGTAAAGATGGAAATTCTCAAGGGGGACTCTCCACTCTAAAAAAAAGGTCCATATAGTCTAGTTTATATATAGCTATATACCTCTGGTTTAAGACATATAAATACATATGTACATTATATTTATGTATATACACATATGTCATAGAATCGTAGAATCACAGAATGGTTGAGGTTGGAAGGGCCTCTGGAGATTGTCTAGTCCAACCCCACTGCTCCAGCAGGAACACCTACAGCACATGGTACAGGGTGGCATCCAAGCGGGTTTGGAAGATCTCCACAGGAGACTCCACAACCTCTCTGGGCAGCCTGTTCCAGGGCTCTGTTACCCTCACAGGAAAGAAGTTCTTCCTCACATGGACATGGAACTTCCTGTGTTTCAACTTATGCCCGTTACCCATTGTCCTGTCACTGGCCACCACTGAGAAGAGTTTGGTCCCCTCCTCGCTACTTTCTTACCCCTCTGATATTTGTACATATTAGTCAGATCCTTTCTCAGTCTTCTCTTCTCTAGGCTAAACAGGCCCAGCTCGTTTAGCCTTACCTCATACGATAGATGCTCCAGTCCCTTTATCATCTTCGTTGCTCTACACTGGACCCTCTCTAGAAGCTCCACGTCCCTCTTGTACTGCGATATCCAGAACTGCACCCAATACTTCAGATGCAGCCTCGCCAGAGCTGAGTAGAGATACAGGATCTCCTCCCTCAACCTGCTGGCAACACTCTGCCTGATGCAGACTGGGATCCCATTGGCCTTCTTGACTTATCTAAGTCTAGATTATGGCTCTACACTTTTACATTATCCACCTTTCTCTTTGTTTTCTCCGCTACTGCTTCCAACAGTAGGTTAGCTTTCGCTTTTAACAATTATTTTCTCATCAACAAGCTGGTCTATTATCCTTCAATTCCTGTGCCTGGTCAGCTAAATTTCATCCTGATGGGAATAACTGGAGAGAAATTTTAAGTATTCTCCTTTGGGGTACCTGTCTATGGTGTCGTTGGCTATGCCATGTTCTTTCTCCCTAAGGAAAGCAAAACCTGGAAAGACTATTCACTTGGACTCCTACAGTTTCATCTGGATCTCTGCTTACCAATGAGTAGTTCAGGGACATGGATGTTTTACAGAAAAATTGTACGGAAAAAGAAAAAAAAAAAGGCACTATTAGAATCTGCACTCTTTTCAAGGTTGAGGCATTGGTATTATAAAATGCAGAAGACAAAGTAAAGAGTTTGGATGCAACACACTAAATTTTCCTGTGAGGAAGTGTTATCTAGGCAACAAATTGCGTGATCTCAGTAAAGGGTGGCATGGAGACTCTCCTGGATGCAGCTCGTAAGCATGAATGATAGCTGGGCCAAGGTATTTCCCCTGGCACCAGCAATAGTACAGGCCATGCAAGGCATTTAGCAAAGGCAACACACTTTCTTCTAGCGTCCATACTACCCTACCTACTCTGACTTTTGGACTTGCTGTCAACATCGCTTAGATTTCTTTGCCCATTTACCTGTCAAGAAATATAAAGAACAAAAGAGAGAGAAGGAAATATTCTGAAGAGTGTCAACATGGTAAAATGACAAGGCAAGAAAGGAAGTAGATGAGATATTTTGTTTTCTTTGGTGTCTGCAAGAGCTTCTATAAACCCTGTGAACTTCTTTTCTTCCCTGCCACCACATTTCAGAGATTTTGGCTTGTCTATTTTGCATCATACAAGGAAATACTGTCAACTTTTAACAGGATAATTCATGCTGTAAAAGTTTTGCCTGTACATATGTGTTATATATACATAAGAACTTATCAGAGGAGATATTAGCAACAATTATAGTGAAATAAAAGAGCTGAGTACTACATAGTCCTAAAGATGTAGGTGTGCAGGCAGAGGAATGCATCAAAGAACTAAACATATAAATTTTATGATTCTGTGGTACATTAACACTATTTTTGTGCAAACATTCTTATATGGAAAAGTTTTCTTCTTTAAAGCATGATTGATGAAGTTTGTCAGAAAATAATTACAAAGTTCTTCAAATTCTGAGGAAAAATAATAGTTGTGTATGCACTCAGCTGCTCTCTAGGAATAGCTCTGTTGAAGCCAATGGGACAGCAGCAATTTTTGGAGCAGTTTATGTCAGTACCTCAGTGAGACAAAATAAAATTATTCTGTGCTTCTTTTGGTTGCTTAAATTACGCTAAAACTCTGCTGTAACAAGGCAGAGTGTCAGGTGCAGTCCCTACTAAACTGGACAGCTAACATAAATGAGTCTTTTCCGGGGCATTTAATTTATCCTTTATTTTGTAGGTAGGGTATAAATTTTAAGCATCTTATTCATGGGTAACAACAGTTCATGATAGCTTTTAATGAATGAACGTAGAGCAGCAAGGATTTGTAGCCAGCTTCATTCATGCTGATTACATGAAGAGATTGAAAATGACTTAGCAATTTGAGTAAATGATGGAGAAGACACAACAGACAGGCTTCATAGCTGTAATAAAGCAAACAACATTAAAACCTTTCTATTGATCGTACATCCTGGTTTTGTTTGAGTTCAATGAACAAACAGTCCACACGTTGTGTTAATGATGCATCCATCCCAGCCTGCCGGTTTCCTCCTGTGCTAAACAGTGAGTTGGCAGGCACTGCGGGCTCCGCAGGAGAGGAACTGGCATTTTTCATTGAAAAAAAAGAAAAAGAAAAAGAAAAATCAAAAGAAAAAGAAAAAGAAAAAAAAAGAGTGATGTGGTATAAATCATCTGCTGTTTGCAACTGAAGAGGGAAAATATTAAGTAAGACAGTAGGGTTATCCTTGTGACTTTTAAAAAATAAAAATAAATAAAATAATTCATCAAAATACAGAGAGTAACATTGCACATTGCAACCAAAGAAGTACTGAATAATATCATCTCTCTCCTGGGCATTCTTTGCTTGCCAGCAGTAAGAAGGTACTGTCTCAAAAATTTTGTTGTAGACTTGTAGAGATTGGAACAATTGTGGAAATCCAGATTAATTTTTCACCTGTTTCTTTACACTTGGTTAAAACCCTCAGATTTAAGCCAGGCCTGTTAATAAAATCACGGGCTTACCATGAGAGTGTAGGCTTGCTGATTGCCTTGGTAGCTAAGCAAGTGAAATCTGAGGTGTTTGGCTGAAAAATAGTTTGTAAAGGTACACTCACTAAAGAATTTCCTGAGTGAATTTTAATGCCTGCATGGGAAAAATTATAACCTGGATTCAGCTGAAGAAGATCATTGGATCTTATCAGACTACTTTCAAAGTTAAAACACAAAATTTTTCGGAAATTGCATGCATTAAACTCATAAAAACATACCTTAAATTTTTGCTACAGAATGACATTGTGTGAGTCAACACTCTAAAAACATTTACAAGTAGGCTCTATGTTGAAAAGAATAGATAAAGGATAGATAAAACTTTAAATACTTACAAACTTACAACAAACTTATGTTAGTAACAAACTTTCTTACAATATGTTAAATTGTCAAGTATCTCTGATGTATACTCTCATTTTACACAGACCAAAATTATACCTGTGGCAGACCAAAAAAAAAATTTATTTATTTATTTATATTTATTGTAAAACTTTGGGTTTTTTTTAGGGTACATGCTTGGGATGTGTTTTGCACTTAATAGTCACTGCAACAAATAAAAGTACAACAATTTGTTTGTGGATATGTCATTACCAAAACAATGCATTGAACTTTTAAGGTGAATTATTCAGGAACATAAACTATTTTTTTATGTATGTGATTTATTTACAAATAAGTTATTCTTGCTCTGTAGAAGCAGTAGTATACAGTAGAAATATAAGCATATATAGTAGAAATAGTGCTCTGTTTAGCAGACACAAAAATGATGGTTCTTTATCTTCAGAAAGAACCTTCTTTTCCTTGATTTGTAATCACAGTAATCATACAAGAAGTTACGATTTTATGCATTTCACAGACGGATCAGAAAGACAGCAAAAGGATTCTTTGTTTTTAAGTATAAGCATTTAGCAACAATTACCAAGCTAGAAATTACATATAAGCAGGGAGGTGAGACACTCCAAGTGAGCGTGAAAAGAGAACTCATTCATTTGTAGCTCAGTGGCACTTTTTTTTTTATCCAACCTTTCACTTTATATAACACGCCTGACTCCACTTGATATAACCCTCACTGACAGAGAGGGAAAAATGGACAGATGAATCAGCTCTCAACAGCCTTTCCCACAAGAAGAACCAGAGGAATATCCCACCTTCTCTATAAAACTTTGTGTAGACAAACGTAGAATACTAGATGAAACAATATGTAGGTGCTACTGGGTTAAACCAACAAAAATATCCCTTGCTCTATGTTAAACAGATGTTGATTTTTACCTCCTGATTTTCTAATCAGTGAAAAGCACTGCTGTAAAAACCATATAGCTATAAGTGAGAGAGCAGTTAGAATCAATTAAGAGTTGTTTTTGAATTTTGTTTTTCTCACACTTACCATAAGGGGTTTTCTTGGGGAAAAAAAAAAAAAAAGAAAAAAAAATTTCAACCTGCTAGCCCAAAGACACCTTTTAGGAATTCCTATTTATTTAGCTAGATTTCCATTTGCATGTTTTCTTTAACCAACTGCTGCTACTATCAGTGATCTGGTGATTCTGACTCTCAGAACTACCAGAATTTTGGTGCTGTTTGGCATAAGTTCACCTCACATCATGATACAAATGTTTTGCTTTGCTGATCTGAAATTTTGCAATGTCCTCGTTTTCGGACCAGTTCATAATAAGTGCAGCAAGGCCAGGTAGGGACAGACCTGCCAAGGGATTCTTTCCTAGAGTCACCGATGGCACAGAAATAAAGTGGCTCAGAAGCATCCTCTCTCATTTATTAATTTATTCTTCCTCTCAAAAACAGAGCACATAAAGCATCAAAGCACAAAATACAGGAGTGGCACAGACACTCATCTGTGTTTGCTCATCTAGCCTTAATATTTCTACCTACAGCTATTGGACAGGGGGTGTGAGGGGATCCAGATTATTCTATCCATTGTAAATTGGTTCTTACTGTTTGTATCATGTCCAGTCTCTTAGGAAATCGTCCTAGTCCTTGTCTTTTCCAGTGACGTACTCTGCGCCTTAAGTCTGACTGGCATAAAGGTTCTCTGAGGTTTTAGGTGTGCTTTGAGTTCAGATTTAGCTTAACACAGTCTTTAGTTGTGTCGTGGTCATAAAGAGCCACAGAGGTGAATTTCACCACTGCTGAACCTCTATGTGCTTGTGTTTGTACTCCTGCTGTCCCTCTCAGCTCTTTCAAACACCATTAATTGCATTCAGCTGGTGGTGACACACAGTTGAACAAGCAAAACCATTCATAAATTCTGTTAATAGATAATACATTTTCCCAGTTGATCACCATCACTGTTAGTTTTTACTGATCCATGTTCATACGTATAAGGAAGGTGTTGCCACCTAGTACAGCTTACAAAAGCAAGCCCCTATAAATCACCCAAGCCCTGTGTTAAGACAGGAGTGAACACATCTAGTATACTTTCAATGCTGTTATTTCTATATTAACAACCTAAAGGAGGTTCCAGTTTATAGCATATTCATGGGTGGATTTTCGCTTTACACCAGTGCCTATCCCTTGAGACTTGATTTGAAATTAAACAGTTGTCAGGTGGAATTAATTTTCATTTGCAACGGATATGAACTGGATTTGGATAGAAATTTAATAGTAAAGCTTCTCCTTCTGATTATTAAGCTTCTGAGAATTTTTCATTTTGTTTCTTATTTTTCTTTTCATATGCATATATATTATATGTATAGTAACAAAAACTTCAAGCTTCTGTTTGAGATGAATACTAGCAATCTGTATTTCAGCATATAACATTGCCAGAGGTATTCAAATGAAGGTCTTTCTAACGGTGCTTGGTGACTCATCTCCCAGTGGTATTGTAGGAATTAATTAGCTAATGCCAGTACAGCATTATACAAATGCTAAGTACTGCTGTTGACAGACCTAGGTTGTCTGGAAGGAATTGACAGCAGTAGCTTTTTTACTGCCATGTGGCTAAGCAAAAGATGCCATCTCTTAGGAATGATGCAGTAAATCAATTTGCATGACTTTCTAGTCTTTGTGATAGAATTATTAAAGATGGCGCAATCATACTAATTTGTTTCTTTATTTTTTTTTCTTTCTTTTTTTTTGGTGACATCATCCAGAAGGAATTTACAATAAACTAAAAATCAATCAAGTTGAAGTTTCCTTTATTCATTATCAAATCACAGAGAGATATCCCACAGAGGAGCATTTGTCTGTTCTGAAGACACAGACTATGCAATCTAGGAACAATAAACCAGAAGCTTGGAGGGGAATGAGGGAAAACATACATTCCTGCGTGACCAGCCATTTAGAAACTGGTCAGTTTATAGTTCTAGCCCCCAGAGGAGTCAAAATAAGCAGCTGTAAGTGAATATTCAGCTCATATTCCAGATACATCCATGATCAATCTTAAATGATTTAGTTTTAGCCAGGACCGTTTAATTACTCCATTTTATATAGCTACTGTCCAATGTGTTTATATCTTAATATTCTAGAATATGGCAGAGCTGATTTTATTCAATTTATATTATTCTAGGAAATATACAGCCAGTATCTCACTCTTTTTCTGTTGCTGCATCCTATAGAATGTCTTAAAACATAATTATTTGAAAACTTCCTGACTTCCACTCAAGATAAATAGTGAGGCTGAGCAGCACACAGAATTCAAACAGGCAAATTGTAATTCGATTCCTTATAGGTTGCTCTCTCCCTCACCTCTTTTAAGGTGTCTGATGTATTTTCCATATCTCTCTCTATCTAATATTGCCTTTTTGTCAAGGACTGAGAAATCAGAGTGTGTGAGACACACTAGAATATCTTACAGCAAAATAGCTACCAGATTTTGCTTTTTCACCATGAGATATCCCTCAGGGAAAAAAAAATACATTAACAAAGTTTATACTAATCTTTTATTTTACAGAAATGTTCATAATCTTTTAATTTCTGCTAGTCCCCTATCTCAACAACAACAACAAAAAAGTGAAATTTTGTCATCCTAAGTGAAAGAAAACACTGTAGATCAGACTAATTTGTACATGTTGAATTAAAAGTATAGATTGGACCCACACCCTTAACTCAAACAAGTAAACTATATTACCAAATATACATATAATAAATGTTTTTGTACAGACTGATTGACAACATCACGTGAAATGATTGCAAAACTTCTGTTGATGAGAAGATAAGTTATTCATTTCACAAATCTTTGCATTTACTGAATTCAAATGCTAATGTGAGGATATCAGAATATATACATAACTTGATTTTTGCTTTTGAAATATTTTGCAGAAGACGACCATCTTCGTTGTTGGAAAAATAATCTATTATTTTAAATCTGGCATTAGATGGTTTTAGCTCTCATTTCTAGTTTCTTGTCTGCTCAACAATAAAAATTCTTCCAGTAACCATTGTTTTCTTCTTATGGCACTTATGCTCTCTAATTAAATACTTTGTCAGCTTGCTTTTAATAAACTAAATCTGAATAATAATAAAATAATAATAAATAATAAATAATAAATAATAATAAATAATAAATAATAATAAACTGAATCTTTACAGTCTTTCCTTTTTCTTCAATATTTGAATTATTTATAAGCCTCTTCTCCTTGTTTTGTATGACTGTCCTGCTCTCTTCCTCAATTACTTGCTCTCCTGCCCTCTTCCTCAGTTACCACTCTGCCTGTCTTTTCTTGTCTGCAGTTTTATCAGCAGAACAAAACATTACATAGTATTATGGCTTAGCACCAGTTCCTGCAAAATCCAGTAGAAGCATTTCCACTTGAGGGCAGTTCCCTTTTGTGATTGTTTCTGCATTTTTGTCAGTTAGAGAGTTCATAATACACATAATACGGAACACTTGCATAGAATTTTTTAAATCGGAAGTCTGGGTAGCACAAACTCAAACATCCAAAAAATGTTGGAGTGGACTACAAGTTTAGTAAATAAAGGAATTTGCATAGTAGTAATCTTCTCAAAGAATTAAAGCTGGTTTGTTTCTTAAGTTATATTTTCCATAAAATGACACGGAGTTGTACTGATTATATTATTTGTTTTAATCAGTATTGTAATCAGTGACAATAAATACTCATAGTATTTCAAGATGTAGTTCCCCAAGCCCCAAAAATGTACAAGCACCTTTAGTCCACAGATGAATTGTTAACTTTGCATAGGAATGAGTGACCAAACATAAAAATGCTATTGTTTCAACACAGACTGACTAATTTCTAAGTTTGAGCATTTTTTGAAGAATCTCATAGCAAATTATACTGTCACTAGGACATCCACTTTTGAAAAATTGTGTTTATTTCCTACCCTATTTTAATCCTTATGATCCCTTACAATGCAAAAGGGACTAGCTTCTGAGGACAGTAATTAAGTACTGTGCACTGTGATATAAATCAGCCCCTCATGACTACTACAGCATGGCGTGTGTATGCCATTGCTTTAGATCAAGATCAACTGAGACAATCTTTCACACCACCCTTTTCTATCAGATTTCCACCTAAAATCCAGATTTCCACCCTAAATCTTTTATTCTTGGATTGCTGCTTAGTCTAATAATCATGTATCATGAAACACAGGACACAGAATACAGTGTCTCCTACACCTCACAGCTGGTGTAACAGCATTGTTAAGGACAGGAGAGGTGGAAACACCAGAGACACCAGTATTGTCAGCTCTTCTGGCAATTGCCTTTTGTATGACTAGACACTTACTCTCAGCAAAGAGCTCAGCTTTCCAAAACCCACACATAAAAGGAACTTAAGTCCTTAGCAAAATAAACAGACACTTGTGTGGTATATTTTTACTGATTTACTCATGTTCTTCCTCTTCTGCATGACCTGTTTGTAGTACCTATCTAGGCTACTGGATTGCTGAGTGAGCAACGGTACATGATTTTAGTCTTCTAAAAGACCATACTGAGATCAGGAGCAAATATATGAAGAACAATAGTTAAAGTAGGACATCTGAATAGATTCATAGAATCATAGAATCCTTAAGGTTCAAAGGGACCTTTAGAGATCATCTAGTCCAAACCCCCTGCACATGCAAAGTCACCTAGAGGATGTAGTACAGGACTGTATCCAAGCGGGTTTTGAAGATCTGCAGAGAGGGAGACCCCACAACCTCTCTTGGCAATCTGTTCCAGTGCTCTGTCACCCTCACCATTGAGAAAATTTTCCTTAAGTTCCCGTGGAACTTTTGGTGCTTCGGTTTATGGCCCTTTCCTGTAGTCAGTGGACCCCACTGAAAAGAGGTCAACCTCATCCTCCTCACTTCCTCCCTTGAGGTACTTATAGACACTGAAGAGGTCCCCTCTCAGCCTTCTCTTCTTCAGACTGAACAGGACCAGCTCTCTCAGCCTTTACTCATAGGGCAGATGTTCCAGCCCCCGATCATTCTTGTGGCCCTGCGCTGGACTCTCTCCAGCAGCTCCACATCCCTCCTGCACTGGGGAGCCCAGAACTGCACACAGGACTCGAGGTGCGGCCTCACCAGGGCTGAGGAGAGGGGCAGAATCACCTCCCTCGACCTGCTGGAGACACTCTTCTTAATGCACCCCAGGATCCCATTGGCCTTCTTGGCCACGAGGGCACACTGCTGCCTCATGGTCAACTTGTCATCCACCATGACGCCCAGGTCCCTCTCTGCAGGATCGCTCTCCAGGGGGTCGGTCCCCAGCCTGTGCTGGTGTCTGGGGTTATTCCTCCCCAGGTGCAGGACCTTGCACTTGCCCTTACTGAATTTCATAAGGGTTCTCACAACCCATAGATTCCTTAGCATCTTCTATGCCTACCCACATGATAACTCCCAATACCTTCTGCTTTTTCTCCATCTCTCCATCATCTGTGTCTGTGCTGTCTCTGCCTACCACAGCCTATTTCTCTTTAATTCATATGACTTCATCTCATTGGTTCTCTTGGCTCTTTCAAGTCCTTAGGGCAGATTTTCTTTCATTTCCTGAAACCCCTTAATTTCTTTCTTTCTTCCTTGTCTCATGATTCACCTTAATTTATTCAAACAAAGCCTTTTTCTGCCACTCTTTCCTGCAATTTTTCTGGCATGCTGAGCACTCTAGAATTAATTTAATTTTATGCACTATTTTGTTGAAAGCTGGAGTGAGTGTCTCTATATGGAAGCTTGTTTTATTGTTACTTGCAATGTGATGGATGCCCACTACCTTTTGCTCTGAGACAAGAAGAACTGTGTGGGCCTCCATAATACATTTCTAGGGGATGCAGGGTGAATGTTTTTTAAAATTAGAGGAGATATACAATTTGTGGAATACTTATGTATCATTCATAGTGTGTAGGCTGCTGCCAAATGCTGGTTATTGTCTTTCTTACTGAAGCAGTACTGCTTGAACACTGCAGCATGATGCTATTTTCAGCTTCTTGACGAGATGATTATAATGTAAAGTCATGCTGCGTGACCAACATGCCAGGTGTTTGCTGTTCTAACTCCACTTTTATTACTTCAGGAATGAGAGAATGATGAAGGGAGGGATTGAAGTTACTTAGGAGATTTTCAAACAGCAGGTCATCTTAGATGGCTGGATTATTTTTGCTTAAAGCATTGTTTTATTGTATACATCCTTTTCTTTTTTTCCTGTCTTCTGTTTTAAAAGTTATGTCAACTGTAGCAATAAAATTAGGTGAAATAAAAGCAATCTGTTGTGTTTTTTCACAGCAGAGTTTGCAGTTCTCAAAGATTCAAATGGTGGTAACCAGGCAGATTGTTTCTGTACAGGGCAAACTCTCCTTACAGACTACATAGCATATCTGTTTACTGACCAAAGAGAGGTGGATGCAAGAGACATATAGTACAGCTTTTGTTTTCATTGAGGTCTTACTTTTCCTGCCAATTTATAAAAAGAGAGAAAATTAGAGGCAATTCATGAGATTTTGTTTTTATATGCTTTGAGTAGAAATTCAAAAACATGAGGTAGACTAACACAAAGTCAAGAGTGAAAGAAAACCCCAGGAACAAGCAGTTATAAAAACTGGTAACTCAGCTTTATTTTCTGAATGTGGGATTCAATCTATAAACAAAAAATATAATTCTCCTTCTGATCTCATAGCAGCAAAATTTTCCAAAGCTTATCTTATAACTGTTTGATAAATACAAATGTATTTCTAAGGTGCCTGATTTTAAGTCCAGGAAGATGCAAGTCTGACTCTGTTGCTGGACTCAGATATAATCAAGCCATGAAGCATATATCAGCAATTTCTCTTTGCGATCAAAACATATGCCAAGGTTCAGTTAGAGTTTTGACTCTGTGTGGCAACATGTAGATTGAAAATCTTCTGCTGATTTTCTCTTTTTTTTACAGGGTTAGGAAGTTGAGTGCACATAGGTATTCCCAAAGGAAAGGAAGCTCTCATGAAAGACATCAGATACTCTTTCATAAACTAATTGATCTGAGGTTGAGCTGACTGATAAATAAATAAATAAATAAATAAATAAATAAATAAGAAGATTCTACAGATAATAAGAACACATGTAGAAAAAAAAATTCACTCCTAAAGCCTTTTGTCATACAGTAACATAATATAAATCTTTTATTAAATTTGAGTCACAAATTTTAATAATCTCTAAGCTTAAAAAGTTATAGATTACAAAATTAACATTTGGTTTAGGAAGAAGTCTCATGTTGTGGCATAGAGATCAGAGTAGAAATAAACTTTTTGGTTTGATCATAACCTTAAACTGCTGCCCAGCAGAAACATCAGGTGACTCCCGCCTCCCTTTGAACGTCACAAAAAATCTTCTTTAAAACAATGACATTCTTTGAGAAGGTTTATGACAGTGACCAAACAAGCTCAGCAACCTGAAACACCTTTATGTAGCCTTAGGCTCAACTCAGTCCTGATTCATGGTTTTCTAATTTTCCTTAACCATATATGGCAAAAAAGCTGGAGCTTGCTGTCTCTGCAAGGATTGTGAGAGTTAAGCAGAAATTCATCAAGTGCAATAGAATTTGAGTCATTCACCTGTATATTCAAGAGAATCATTCAGTCAGCTGCCAGATTTATGCTGCAGTGGGTTATGGTAAATAAAAGGAAAAATGATCTGAGTTCCATATTAGCTAGTACCACTACTGCTTCCACTTCCTGCACCTCACTCGTCTAATCACATGCATGAATTGACCTCCTCAAGTCAGAAAAAGTCTACAGGCTCAGCAAACAGCTTTATTAAATACCTCCGACTGTAATCATCTGTTGTCCCATTTATTCCAAATTCCAGCCACCATTTCATATCTTGACATGTTGCTTCTCTTCGTGGAAGAAACTGTTGATTTTGGCCAGATGTTTCTCTGTTGAGCTCCTGTGTATTTGCAAAGAATGTGCACAACGTCATGTTTCCCTGAGCATAGCTGGAAAAAAACCAGAAGGTTATTTCCATGCTCAGAAAACCAATTCTGCTTTTTCAGTTGGTACTGTGTTTAACAGAAGCTTTTTCTCTTAGCTTACTTCCTGGGCCACCCACATTGCCTATTTGTTTTTTTTCCAGCTTTCTGATTACTTTTACACACGTAGCTCCTATCAGTTGATCTCTCAGCCAATGAATATATAATAATTTCCCAGGAAAGTTCTTTATGCTCCACAAATTAGTTCTTGCCTCAGCTTTCCTTTGTAGGATAGCTGCCTGGGTGGTGGCTTATACCGCCTTAGTAATTTTACTTCATACAGGAGCTTAGTTGCTTCTTCTTGTTTAGGCTGAATGGAAGGTGCCCACCATAACCAGGGGATTAACGAGCCTTGGAATTTTGTGAAGATCAAAGACAAACTTTATGGCAGCCATTAACATCTTCCTGCACAGCAATAGCATTCCTAAGCAAAGTCAAAGAAAAGCTGATAACAATCAAGCTGCAGCATCACCCAATCACCCATTTCTCCTGGTTATATTATTTCCCTCAGGGTATCACAAAGTATGCAAAGTTACATTTACGATAGATAATCAGGAGTTAAGGTGGAGCAGAAGTCATTTTAGAAGGAGCTGGAAAACAGAACTAAATGATATATATCTTTTTAGATCTAATGATCTAAAAAAAAAAAAAAAAAAACTTAGGGAGAGCAATAACAGGATTACAAATTTTAACAGATAAAATTAGCCATCTAAGGGCTCTGATTCATAGATGATAGGAAATCAAATATGCTCTACTGAAGGAAGTATTGCCATGTAGGCTCCTTCTCAACACGGCTCTGAAAGTCCTTCCTTATCTCTTCTTGAATTACTGTAGTTCTCAGACCAGGATATTACAATCAACTGAAATTGGCACTAATGTGCCTTTTTATTCCAGGGTGAAATATTTCAACAGTCTTCCCCTAAGTCTTCCCCTTTTCAAGGAAAACAACCTTGGTCACACAGATGGAGACAACATCCAAATCATTATTCCATTTTGATCCACGGCTGTAACTATCAGAATATTAAGACAGAGAGAGTAATTCCAGGTAAAAGAACTATGAACAGAACAACCATAGGACTATGAATATCACCCATAGGAAAGAAATTCTCTTTGCCATCCCTACTCTCTCTGAGTACTGGAAAGAAATAATTCACTCATCTTCCACCCTCCCTTCCCCGAAGAAAACATAGAGAAACACAGAAAGAAACACTTTAAGAAAGTGACGTGATGAAAAGGCAGAATGAAAAAGAAATAATCCTAATTTTAGGATCTTATTTTTATTTTGACATAGTTTATTTTGTGTAGAATAAACTGTGAAGTTGCTTTACAGGAAAACAAAGACGGATCTATGCATTCTGATTTATGAAATCCACGATTGTACTGACACCGTTAATTTACTGTTAGCTTGAGCAGAGCACTGTGGGGAGCTAGGCTGTGTCTGACATCTAACTTTGCTTTTGTATCTCTGTATGATGTCATGTAGATGATATTCAGTAGTTCTGTCTTTCAGAAATTCCTTCAGGTATTGGCATTTTGACAGTCCATAGGGCCTCAGATCCCAAACTACAACTGCTCTGGGCTTAGAACTCACTGCAATCACTGTCTCTCTTTCTCCAAAGATAGAGCTCTCTTTCACAAAACTCTATTCCTTTATATTTAGTGTTTGTATATTTGCATTTCTTGCCGTTCTGCTTTTGGAAATTCTTCCATTTTCCAATCCACTATGGTATACATTGTTTTGCATTTCTAATATTCACTAGCAAATGAAAAGTCTTACGTTGATAAGTCTCCCTTGTCCTCCCTTGAAGATGTATCTCCACTTTGTACATAAGAAACAAACCACAGAAACTAGCTTAAATGAACTGAGACTCACAGGTAAATCTTAATTTTATGAAATTAAACTACCCTAACTGGAACTAGCAACTATGTGTGAAAATATTTTGTAAATAATTTCAACTTACAAGAACACATAGGGAAGATCTGAAGCCCATTAACGAGTATCAGAAGAAAAAGGGTGTTCAGATAAAAGATCTTAGTCAGCCCTGGAAAAAAACTTGTAAAACCATTACAAAGGTGCAGAATATCTTGCTAGGACACAGCTGTAGGTCCTATGTTCACAAGCACTGATTTTCCCATAAGTTTATGTGCATACCTATGATTAACATTTTCTATTAATTGGACTAAGTCACTACTAATTGTTCCTCTTAAACCTTATCTTGCCACTTCTACCTACTCTAATAATGCTGTTTTGTTTTCATTTCACTTAGACAAGCCATTTTTCAGTTGATAAGATGCCTATTTGTATCTGCAAAAAAGTAAATAAATAACTTCCAATAATGTAATGGAAACAATTTAGAAAACAAAACAAAAACAGCATGCTGCTTGTCCTTTCACTTTCAAATTATAAGACTTGTAACCATTAGACAGTTTCATGGGTTAAATTTTTATCATTACAGGATCATTTTAAAGTACTTGCCTAATGATCATAATTTGGGTTCAGTTCTTTTAAAAAACTGAAACTAGGCATTAATCCAATTTCCAAATATTAATAAATAAATTAATAAAATTAAATAATAAAAATGTATCTTTACTAGAGCCTTTTTTTTCTTTTTTGTATCTTGGAAATAGTATGAAAAATGCATTCAGTAAAAGAATAATTAACATTTTGTTATGAATAATAAAGATCTATGACTAGCATTTTAGAAGTTCTGTAACGAATTTCAAAAGCAAGTTAGTCTGGTTTGAATTCTGCTAACTGAAAAAAAAAATAGACATTTTTCATTATTTAATCTTTTTATCAGCTCAGTTCTGAAGCTGACCAGTTTGCATTTCCCGTTGTTACCATTTGGTTGGATCTCCCAGCTGACTGTGATCCAGGAAGCATGAACTAGCTGGGAAAGGCAAGAATGAACACATCCAAGCTTCCCACCAGGTGATTCTTCAAGTGTAGTCAATCCTTCAAAGTATCCAGGGCAGTGAGGGATCTTGGCTGCCTGACCTGTCAATACATTGATGGTAGGTCTAAGTGGTAGATAGCTGTAAGCATGCTGGATATACAAAACTGAGGAAGTAATATGGTGGCCAACTATATTAGTTAGATTCATTCACTGATTTAGTCACTAATTCCATTTTACAATCTCTTGTTGATGATGAGATGAGAAGAAGTGAGAGAAATTGTACTTAGGCCCTTGGATAAAGGAAAAGCCTGGCAAAACAAGCCCAGATTACTCTCTCTCTTAGGCAATAGAAGAGCAATGCCATGGTCCAAGGTTTGTTGATAGGACTACCATTCTCGAAGTAAACATGCCGTACCTGTTGAAGGTACCAGAGAGGAAAGGCAGCACAGAGAATTGATATCCTGAGGATTAGGTCTGCATGGCAATGACTGAAAGGAAGGAAATTTCATTTCAGAAAAGAGCCAAGAAAACACGAAGACATCTGGGTCAGAGTAGTTAGAGAAATGGAGTGTTTCTGAAAAGCTAGAGAGAACTGGTGGCAATTCTCCTTTACTTGACATACTTCTAGGTAGCCTTTCAGAAAAAGAGAAAAGGGAACAGCATTTAGATTTGCTGCCTTATGGTAGACTAGGGGAACAGAGAGAACTCAAATCTCTTCTAGCATCCCTGAGAAGGGCTATAGTCAACTCTCTAAATACATTTAATGGCAGATGAACATCATCACAGATGTTCCACTTTGTCTGGAAACTTTACATTTTCAACTTAGAAAAAAAGATGTGAATGAAATGTACTTTACAGCCCAGTGTTTATTATACTTACAGGAGGTGAGCACTTTTTTACATAGAATGTCACATGCCCAGTTAAACAGTAAAACTCAGTTCCTGCATCCAGGAAGTCAATAAAATATATCACATGCCTCGAGCTAATGGATTTTGTCTACACATCTGACTCGCTGTTGGATAGCTTGGATCATAACCTTGACAGTTTAATGATTAGGGCATTTTCACTCCCTGGCATGCAGCACTGTGCAGAGCCTGGCTACATCTGCTCAATACATTTTGAAAGGCTTCTGTTTGATCCCTTGGAGTCTCCTCCAGCTGCTTTGCACAATGGTTTTTCATAGTAAAATCTGTTTTTCAAACTCTTGTCAAGATGACAGTCTTTGGACAGATACCCGTTGATCTGTATGTCCTCCAAAGTTGTTGAACTTCAGTACTTCACCATTTTTAACTACAGTTTGCACAGTAGACTCCCCTGCTGAGGAAGTAATGTGGTTCAAGGCTGTGCACAGTCATGGGGAAAGGAGATAGAGGTCCTGTTTGCCCAATGTACACACTCAATACTTAGGTTTAGGTCCATAGGCAGCCTTTTTTACTTTTTTCTTTATTTTTTTTTAATTAATTTTAATTGTCATTATAACCTGCAAATAAGACCCTAGGGTTGCCTGCTGTCTGAACTGTCTTTCACAGTGCTGTTCATAAGACTTCGTCTACAATCTGAGAAGGTGGCTTAGGAATTGGGCACAACAACTGTATTTCTCGAATTTCTGCATGAGGTAGGTCTCCAAAACAGTGGTTCAGTATGTGTCTTTATCTTCTGTCCATATGGAAGATTTGGATGAATGTGGTCCATATAGGTCATATACATACATGTATATGTATGTATATTGTCTTTTTTTTTTACCAACTATATTATATATGTGAGTGGAATATGAGAGGTCTATAAGTATGCTGTTCAGCACATCCCTTTGAAAAGCACAGATGTGACAGATATATGTGGCTTATTTAAAATCCATGCAATTGAAATAAATTGATAGGAAGTGCCCTATGTAAGAAATTAGAGCAAAGAAGTCTGGAGGGATTAGTATTATCATTTTATATTTCTACTATCTATTTGTAGGCAAAGCAGTTCTTGAGCAGACAAACATTTATCGGAGATTATGAAACTTATGAAGAGACCATTCTATGGCCAATGTACATAAGCCTCTCTGAAGATGAGGCCTATTAAAATTACCTGATCCACATAATCTGAATTTTGATTATTTAAAATGATTTTTGCACAAAGAGTGTTAAATATCACTTGTTCTCATTTCCTGCACTGGTGTTTTATGGAGTTGGCACTAGGTACCACAAAGACACATGTCTGCTCTGGCTGCACTGTTACCTTTTCCCCTAGTTCTTTGTGCGACATAGGTCGTGTGGCACTGTGCAAGCAGAGCAGGGAATACCCTGTGCAGTACTACTCTGTACTGCATCTCAGGGAAGTGTTCAGATTCAGCATGAATCAGCATGAAGCAGCAGCTATGAGAGTGACCTGACAGTAGTTTTCATTGAATACTTCACTTCGTGCCACTAACCCTCGAACTATTCAAAATGAATTGTCATTTTCAATATTGCTGAAGGGCCTAAGTATCACTTTCCACATTCAGTGTACCCATTTTTACTATCTCACTCAGGTATGAAATTAATTGTTATAAGCATACAGATCCCAGGGATTCAACTAGCAGGTGAGTAAAGATCCCCAGCATATAATTTTTGAATGCACCATTTGTTGATTGCTGCAGGTAAGTGTTCTCAGGCACAAATGTGCAGAAGAAGTGGTTAAATTAGTTAATCTGTAGAAAAGTGGTTTTCCTATCTGTGTGTACTCAATATATTCTCTTTCATGTAGTCTTCTATCAAACAGGATCCAAAAGTCATGTGATTGTTGAATATTTAATGATATGTTATATTAAGACTAACCTGACACTTAAAAGTAACATCAAGCATGTCATGCACTTGAAAATTTTTTCAGAAATTCTTTTTTTTTTTTCCTGAAAGCTTCAGGTATGAGGAAGAAGTAGGCAAGTTTACCTGCTGAGTTTAGAGGATATAGACTGCCTTGCTCCTGAGTATGTTCCCGTGGCCCCTCAGCAAAATTTCATTCTCAAAGGAGTCTGAAAATCTTGTCAGAACCAGCATTAATTGGATAACGTAGCTGTCTGAAGACAATTAGGTAACAAAAGAGAATAAGTGCTTGCCGTCCCTTGGCTTGAAATCCCTCCTTATGCATATTTAGACAGTACAGTAATTTCACGCACCTCCTAGAGGCAAATTAAATTTTGGATGCATTTGTAAGGAATCTCCTGAAAGGCTGAAATCTACGTTTTACCGACTGAAAACTTGGGGGAAGGAATCTGTTTCTGAAAGAATTAAGCCTAAGCAAGTAGTTTATGATTGTTGATGACTTATCTTCTCTCATCATGGTTTCATGTGAGCTGCTTGAGGAACTGAAAGCTGTATTTCCTACTGTATGGCAGTGAACAGGGTGTTGGCACTCAATAACTAGTAACTAATAATAATGATAGATAACTTAGTCTTAAAAAAGGCACACCTGCTAGCCAGTAAACATTTAACTGCCAGGTAAGTGACTGATAGCATTGAATGTAGCAAGTGAAGATATTTGTCTTATGTAGCCATTAGGTGGTTTTTCTCCATTTGTTTTTTAGCTGTTGGCTTTGTTGTAAGGAGCCAGACACGGTGGGGCAGAGTGCAGGCTTGCCATTTGCATCCATGGGTAATGAATACAGCCAACAGGGACGTTTAGTGAGTCAGAGAACCTGTTGCAGCTGAAATCGATACCACTATGAGGTTAAAAATGCCTGGAATGAGAAAGTTATCCTTTGACAAAATATTTTCATGTCATTCCTTGTTTAAAGCTACTGCAAAAATAATTTAATCAATGTCTTAAAAATATCCAGGGGGAGAGAAGGTTACAACTCTCAGTGTGATCTTTTGAGCAATATGATGTTTCCTAACAATGGAGGAAAAAATCAATTGCAAAGCTATTTGCAATATTTTGGTCACGTACTTCTATCCTTTCTCTCTGGCTAGAGCACATACAGCTGACTTGGGAACAGAGAGGCGAAGTACATAAAGCAGCTGAGAGTGGTCAGCTGAAAAATCTGACATATATCAGTGTTTCACATATAGGCAATGTAAAATCAAGGGGAGCTCAATAACACGAGTTGCTCCTCCTTTTTCTTTGCACTATTTTAAATGCTTATTTACACATGACCTACCCAACTTTGCTAGCTGGATATAGAGAAACTGTTTCAAGAGGGAGGGAAGTCTGCCGTTATACCACACAATAGGGCTGTGTGTCCTGTGGTGCCCCATGGTGTTTCCAGTACTCCCCTGATATCCATGTCCATTTGATGTTTTGTGTAAGAAAAGTGCAGGATTTAATGTACATGGGTGTATTTCCAACCCACATTCTACTCCCTTTGTGCATCAGACAAGTACTCAGGAATGATGAGAGCCAGAACATGCCACTGTCACTGTTAAAGCTATTTGTGCATGGAAGCAGCAGCTGTTTCATATGATAATGCTGCCAAGGGGTCCCATCAGAGGCTGAGGGCTTTTTGGACTAGGCACCATACAAACCTGTGAGGAGAAGCATCCCCTGTGTTCAAGAGCTATACATCTAACATGCCAGCAGCCTAATTCAAAACCTGTTTTCCCTCCCAACAAAAAGATACATTCAAAATTCTTGAGTCGATGGGCACCAGAGCCTCTGGTCCACTTATGTTATTTCACTGATTTATTTCTCCAGCTATTCATAAAAGTTTCATAGTGCTCCCTTCTGACCTATGGCAAATCTAAAGCGACTTACTGAGATCATCATTGTTGATGCTTTCCTCATATTTAAGAATATCACTGTCCATTTCTTTTTGTTAAGGATATTTCAGTAAGCCTAGAACATCCTGACAGTTGTAACAACTCATGAACAAAAAATAAAACTCAGAAGGGTAGACTCGAAAAAGCTTTCTGGAAAAAGGGAAGGGAAGTTAAAAAATGTAAGACATTCTAGAGAACATCTAGTAGAGGAAATAAGGTTCTGCCCGTGTCAGACTTTCTTCCATAAGTCTGTAGAAAGTGTATAAAATTGGAGAAAGGAAAGAATGCATGTTCAAGAAATAAGCAGAACTTTCCTATAAAGCCAAAAGGGGAAAAAAATGGAATTAGACAAATTAGACATATGTGAACATCGCAAGCTTCTCAGTAACAGTATCACATCACAAAAAAAAGTGATATTCATTCCAGTGGCTGCTGTTGTGCATTACTGAGTCAATTTGGTACGTCTGCAATGTGTAACATTGTCCAGGAGAAATGATTTCCAGGGAACTTTAATCTCTAAATCTAAACTCAGATTTCCTCACTGAGCAACCCAGCTCAATCCATAACACAACCCCCGCTAGTATGCCTTTCAGCAGTGATGCAACCAGCAGATGGTGGCATTTTCACTGGATAAGGTACTATTACCTCATTCCGAGTTGGTATGTAATTAACATGATTCATACCACTGGTAATATGTGTGTAACTTTCTCTCCAGAATGCAGTGCTGCTTTTAAAAGCTTTAAAAATATCAAACAAATGGCAACAGTTTTCAGGACAGGCTAAAAATACTCACCCACGCTACATTAACTGGCAATACTGGTTACTCGGGAATTAAAGGAAACAGTCGCTGAGAGCTTGCAGTGGGCAACAGGGAGGAGTGTTATTTCTTCTGGGTTGCCAGGTGGCTACTAGTTTATTTTCTTATCTCACATTTTCTTCATTGGCAATTGAAGTTTACATGCAACTGAGGAAGAATTGTCCCTTGGAATGCATGGACAAAAGCTACAGCAGCATCAAGGAAGAATATATGCCTAATATTTCTTATGCCTGTGAAATCCATCACTGGGTGTGGTGCACAGTTAGGCCTGATATGAACAGAACTCTGCCGCCTTTTGCAGATTGTCAAAGTTTGCCCCCTAAAAATTAAACTCTTACCTTTATTTCAAGCTGATCTTCTGCATTTGTTTGGACATCTTCAAGGTCTCAACAGTTGTAGTCAGGTATATGGAATGGCATTGTCCACCTAGATGTTTTTTGAGTGGTGGTTTCTTCCCATTTGGTATCTGGGAAAAGACTTTTTTGTCCTCCCAATTTTATGCCATCCTCTATTACAACTTCTTAAATATTTGTTTGGAACATAAGGCTGAAAGGAACCTCCTAGCTCGCCAAATGCATTGGTGACCATTCTCCTACTGTCAATCCCTGAACTAGTTACATTTCTTGACCTTACTATTCCTCTATAGGAAAGCCACTACAAAATGTTATTCCTCTAGTGTTTAGGAACATTATTTTATTTTTCAGGTTAAATGTATGCATGTCCAATTCATGTTCATTTGGTTTGATGCTTAAGTTAATTTTTCAGTCAAAATTTTCACTTCTCCTTCCCTACCTTTCCCTCATAGATTATTCCATGTGTGCAAGCACATGTCAATACAAAAGATAAATTTGTGATTGTCTACATGAAGTGAATCTCAGGTCTCTATAAACTTTTAGAGGATATATTTTCTCAATCTCACTCAATGTTCCACTTTCAGCCTCTTTTTCTTACACTTACCTTTACTCATTAATCTACACTGTATATCCAGTCATATGGAGATGTATTTTATAGGTAGCACCTCATACCTCTGGCCCCAACACAGCTGCATCATCAGAATTCACTAATTCAGATGGGGTTATGCCAGAAAGAAAAATCTGTTCTTTACTGCTACTGCTATTCTATTTGTTTCACTTGTGAGGGGTGACTTTCTGCAGTTCTGCTATTGTAGCCTGTGATTGCACAAGGAGTCTTTTGCCAGCACAGTATGCCAGTATCAGTAAAGAACTCCTTGTGCAAATAAAACCTTGTTCAACATCCTGGCAACCCTGGTGCAGAATGAATAGAGCAAACAACCTGCTTCCTCACCCCTGTAAATAGATGTGAGTGCAGTACATTAGCTGGTACTGCTGGGCAGCTTGGACAGGTATTTCTCATGTCATACTTCCTCAGCTGTTAAGTAGGTGATTTCAAGCTTCAGGACTGTAAACCGGAACCTGGAAAGAGCACACAGTGGCTGATTAATATTTTGATGGAATTTAACTGAAAACCCATCAGCATTATTTCTTCTTAGTTGCATTTTTAAGATATTGTTGCTCTTGTGCTTTTTCTGTAATATCTGTTTCTCTTTTTACACTTGCACAGTAGGAGACAGTGTGAACAAGTGGATGGAGCTGAACCTGAAATTTGCATACCTGGCACTGAAATGGTGCGGGCAAGGAAAGCGACATTCAAAACTTTCATTAAAAATATTTTTAATAAGTAGGTCTGTAAAAAGAAAGAATAGGAGCAAACAGTCTCCGAAGTCTGTTTTTTAGGATACGTTGGAAATCTGGGTAGAGAAAAAATACCTCTCATAAGACTGGAGATCTAAAAGCAGGTATTACTTATCTTGTTTAGCAAAAATATTCCATTTCTTTGAGAGCTTTTTCTGACTCACAGGAAATGACTTTGTAAAGTGTAGTTGCAGAAATGAGTAGGAGCTTTTGTGTGGAGCGAGCCAGTCTGCTCTCTGCTTTCATCTCAAGTGAACTGTCTGAGGATGCAGGAAGAATATGTACCCATAGAGACTAAGCAGCTAACAGCAAATTTTGCCATAGATTTTGTTTTGTATTTTATACTGGAATCAATAAGAGCACATGCTTCAGAATCTGAAGAATGCTCTTGAATAAGCATATATAAGAACCAAAGCTCAGGTGATAGTGAAAAGATCACTCCAAACACATTATGATGCAGTCTGACAGCAGAGATTATCAAACATTTAGAAAAAAACCCAAACTCTTTCCCTGTCTTTCAGCTAATATAGACAAGAAAAATGCTCTTAGGAAACTCAAGAAAATTCCTTTCTAGAGTTAGTATTCAAAGCCTGTTTTATTTTGTTGCAGCCCATATTTTACTTCACAACTTGCAAAATATCACTATGGCATGGTAGGTCATTACTCTCAGGTGCTATTCCAGCTGCATCAGGCTTAAGTCTGCACTTCCGATCATCTTTGCACTTTCCTCTCTCCGGTCTCACAGACACATGATATACCTTCCCTACCTTGAATGCTAAAGCTCTTCAAAGCTTGGTATCACGTGTTGAAGCCATCTGTCCAGTCTTATATTTTGCCACTTGACCCAGCAAACCAGCCTACATGAAAAAAGGGCTCTTTTACATCACTTAGTCCACTGAACTGATGGAATGATATGTTAGCAGTATTCAGCGCATCAGGAGTTTGCCTATTAATGGACCAGAATTTCTCTTTAGCAGGTTTGGCTTAGACATTTATCTTTTCATCTTCATTTTATTGTATTGAGATAGAAATAACATGTCCATTAGTTCCTGATGCTTGCACAAATTATAAGAAGAATATTCTCCTTCATTTTTCTTGTAGTCTGAAGATGTAAAGTAGTTGGGAAAAGAAGTTCTCCAAAATATTTGTGAATTTTTCAAGTTTTGTCTGTAAATTCAGGTTGGTCTTTATAACTTTCAGAAGAATAAAATCTGTACTTCTCTTTAACTATTGCCTTTAAACACATTAAACAATAAAAACACCCTCAGGATTTAAAAGGCCATCAGCTTGTGATTGTTTGTGTGTCCATCTACATAAAACCCATTAAATACAGAAATTATAAAATCATTAATATGAAAGCAACAATGTTATAGAATATCATTTGCATAGGTACATTTACTGAGAAAAGCTGAGTTATCTCTGTAAGATTGCCTTTTCAGGTGAATATGCACTGAGTACTGAATTAGCTGGAGGTGAGAAAAAAAAATAGTCCTCTTTTCTGATGGAAGTTAAAATAGAAAATCCTAGGTAATTAAGCTATTTAAAACTGCAGAGGTTGGCCAGGTCAAGAAAAGACAGTGTTAGTCAGTAAGCAGGTGGAGAGAACAGAGGAGCCTATTTTTATAGCAGCAGTGAGAATTGTGGTCAGTTTGGCTATCAGAAAAGTACAAACAGGCTAATAGGGAGAAGAAGGAGAGATGCTTGGTGACTTAGTGGAAAGATAAGGAACTTGGACAAAGAAACCCCAAATCCATACAAAATTCAGCGAAAACAGTTAAAAATACATTTAGTATTTGCAATGTTTGTTTGTTTGATTTTCCTCTGCTTGATCTGTATAACTTTCATGTTAGTTAAAAAAAAAAAAGGTATTTTTTATTCTCATGTAAAATATGCACGTTTGTGTCCATATGTGCATATGTGCCTGCCCTTTAAAAGCGACACCTCAGATGCTAAGCACCCACTGAGCTCTGGGCAAGATAAACCTAATCTCTAGGGCAAATGTCACCAGGGACTACAAAGCCATGGGCCTTTCCTGCCATTAGGGAGTATCACCTGGATAGGGGTTACGGGAAGGAACAACCTTGCTGTCTTCTTAAGGGAGGGAAAGCTTAAGACCACACAGGTCTATCGGAGTGACCCCTGCGGTGCAGAGACACCTTTGTGGCAACCTGGCAAGGATGCAGCTGAGGACAGCTCTGAGAAGATGAAACCCTTACTTAAGGTGATTAAGCAGAGTCCCATTTACTTCACCAGAGCTATGGCATTTTACACCAAGGGAGTATGTGACCCCATTTTCTCCCTTTGTTCAGTGCTCTTATGCATGGTCCACATGAAGGCTGAGATTGTGATCGCATTCTTACACTCTGTTTGAGACAAGCAGACCTGTACAGCTGCTGTTACTCACTGTACACCCTCCTTTCTAGTTCACTGGGTTTTTAATTGTGTGCTTTTCTTTTTATGTATACACAGAGACAAACATGCCTCTTTACCTATTAGCATTGTCCTCTAATCCTTCCCTTAAAATAGCACAACAAAGGCAGCAAGTAAAATGAGCCTTGCTTGAATAAATTCAAAAAATATTTTTTTAAGGGAAAAATACCAGGCTTTCATTAGTGGAGCAGTGAGTCACCCTATCAACTGTACCCAGAATAAATAAGAATTGCATCCATTGAAATTAAAACTGTGTGCTTTCCTTAATGGGCAAATGTCTCTGAGGAGAGCCTGGTAGGAGAAAATAATCTGGCTCTTAGGGATCTTTTTTTTCTCCTCAATTGCACCACCTTCTGAAATAAATTCTCTATCTTCCTAGAAAGAGAGGCACATAGGATTCAAAGCAACACTTTTTTTTTCTTAGCTCCTGGCAGACAAGATCTCTGTCACAAAGATTTTCATACCAAGGTATTCTTGAAGTCAATTCAGATAACACATTATTATTAGCCTTGTCATTGACTTTATTCTCTCAGTGAAGCATTGGACTACAAAACACAATGTATGAACACACACGAAGACAATACCTGCCCCCAAGAATATACAGTCCAAGGACAGGAAAACGATGAAAAGAGTAAAGAAAAACAGCATACAAGCAAAGGGCCAAAGCCTCACACATTTGATTACCTTAGTGAAAACTGTCTTGTTCTTACAGTAGTCCCATTGACCTTGTAGGTATTTGAAGACTTAAGCATATCAGAATTTGGCCTAAATCAATCTCTGGATTAAAACAAGATGTTGAAAGAATGGCATGTATTGACTAATCCCAGTGTGCTATCAGAGATCAAGGTTACCAAGAAGTCTTTCCCCCCACCTACCCCACCATTTTCCAGAACTATTTCTTTGCTATCTTTTGCAGAAGTTTTAGACGTTACATAACAGTGTGTCATGATGATTTGTAATGTGAATTAATTTAAGGAACTAAGGAAATTATAACTATGTGTCATTATGTACCAGCCCTTTAGGCAGCTATTTCCTTGCTTTGTAAAGCAAAATATAGTTAGCATTCACTTACAAATTCCACTTAATACATTGTGTAAAAAAAAAGTCAAAAAACCCCTAATACTTTGTGTAAAAAACCAGTCCAAAAAATCCTTCTAGCCTATTATCAAAACACTTTTTTTTCAGTTCACTGTACCTATTGCAAAATTAAATAGAAGTTTAACTTGAGTTTTAAACATTTTGTGTGTGTGTGTGTACATATATTCTGGCATACAATATGGTTAAATTATTTCATCTTCAGTAGCTGAAATTCCATAGCCTGCTCAGAAAAAATGCAAAAAGCTCCTCTTCTGATATAAGCAAGTATTATAGATTTTCTTTAGCATTTCTGACCTCAAGCTCTACTCGACTCTACCACTGTAACAATAGCATTTTATGTATTTTATCTTTATAAGGCCGATAATATTTGCACTTGCAAATGCTTGGACTTTGTTTGCTGGCCAGTTAGAATAATTTACCTAAGATCCTGTAGGGTTATTTAAAATTTGCTTCTAGGAAGTCTGTCAGCTTCTGACTTTTGCTATTTGTGTATGCACTTGCTGTTATGCCTTTTATAAGAAACCTTGATGGCTGCCAGCTGCTGTATCAATTCCTTGAAACAGCAGACAGACAGGACAAGTTAGAGCAGTCAGGAGGTTGCTCTAATTCATGATGGGACACTTATTTGGCAAAAGACTCTCTTACTCAGCACTAAGACTCTCTTACTCAGCGCTAACTATTCTTTGCTCACTCAGAGTTTGCCACTGCAAAGGAACTGCACAGTAGGTGTTAGAAGTGGAGAGTCACATTAGCCATTTCTTTCAGTGCAGAATTAATTTCAACTGTATTTTTCCAGTGTTTCAATCATCAGGCAGATACACTTTGAGTAATGGGACTAGCACTAATTTCTGCATGAAAGTATTCTGTCAACTGATATGCTGCCTTTATTAGCAAGCAAAAAATTTTTGCTCGTTATGGCTTTGTACAATTTAATCCTCCTCTGTAACATGATTGCTAAGCAGGATTCCATGGGGCCTCTATGCTTTCCCTTTAGCACTGAAATTTCTTTCCTTTATAGATAACTATGCTTCCTTTGCGTATAATCCAGGTCAGGAGTACTTGCTACTCAGTGATTTTTAATGTGTTCATAAATTGATGTCTGTACTGAGAAATCATAGACTTAATTTTCAGAACTCCAAATCATCAAAACTACAACTGAAAAGGTAAATGCCAGCCCTTCTGTAAGCCAGACCTTTGCAGCACTTTAGGCTGGATGGTCTTAAACTGAAGCAACAAATATGCCTGTGTGTATGGTACTGTTGTCAATGGAGACTTTCATGCATTATACTAGCCTCAGAATTGCTCCTCAGTCATGTCTTCCTCCATCATTCGTGATGTTCTCCTCGAGTCTTGCAAGGGTTCGTGGCATAGATGACTTGAAATAGAGTGCAAGAGTTAAATCTCAGAAGCAGCCAAGGAATAATCCTGTTAGGTCAAATGTCCAAATGTTCCCACAGGTATGTGGAAATCCCTCTAATACCCCTGTGAGCTTACAGCAAATACTTCAAGTGCTAGGAGGAGAGAAGCATACATTTTTTGTGCCTTGGAGGATCATCATGGTCATAATTTGTGCCCTGGAAATTGCAGGGTATGTTCTATTTCAGAATAATTTTTTCAGATATTCCCTCATAATCTAAATTTCATCATTAAAAGTGGCCTATGGCGAAAAAAATTGACAATGAAGTTAACTTTGGATTCTCTATGAATTATTTCTAGTTCACAGTCACTTAACATATTTATTAGTGACATTTTGCAGCATCTTACCTCACTTGTGACTGCAAGCCAAGATGTGATGTGACTAACAGAAAAAGGAAATCATGCATAATGAGATACAGCTAAGTATAAATACCCACCTTACTTTGAACAAGAAAGAAGAGTGAAAGGGAGGGGAATGAGATTCTCTGTGACATATATTTTTAGACAGCTTCATGAAAAAGCCATTTTTGGAAGGGTTTTGATTACTCATTTTAGTCTTTCAGAGCTTCAAGTACATTGTTACAAGCTGTCTCCATCTGTCAAATCAGTTATGGTCCTTCTTAAGTGATGCAGAGATCTTTGAAGAGAGAAGAAACAAACACCAGATTTCCTTACAAAGCTATAGGCAGAATGCTGACTATTTTAAAAATGAAGGTTGTTTTTCTGTGTTTTACTTTTTTTTTTCAGTCACTGATAGTACACTACATTTTCCTCTATCCAGACTGCAAACAAAAGAAATGGTCTAAAGAAGTTTTAAACCTGTCATCATAACATTTCTGTATTTGCGCTTGCATCTCCCCCATCAAGTAGCTCATGTGAGCTAACAGCCAATGCTGCTAAAGGAAAAATTACTTTAAAGATGGGTCATTCTGGGCTTGAGAGGAGAGGCTTTGCTGAGCAACAAAGATGATCAAGGGACTGGAGCACCTGCCATATGAGGAGAGGCTAAACAAGCTGGGCCTGTTTAGCCTTGAGAATAGAAGGATGAGAGGGGATCTAATCAACATGTACAAATTCCTGAGGTATGATTGTAAGGAGGAGGGGCTAAACTGTTCTCTGTAGTGGCCAGTGAAAGGACAAGCGTCAACGGTTTTAAACTGAAACACAGGAAGTTCCATCTCCATGTGAGAAAGAACTTTTTTACTGTGAGAGTGATGAGCCATGGCATAGGCTGCCTGGAGAGGTTGTGGAGTCGCCTTTTCTAGGGATCTTCCAAACCCGCCAGGATGCAACCCTGTGCCAAGTTCTCTAGGTGTCCCTTCTGGCACAGGGGAGTGATCTCCTGGGGTGCATTAAGAAGAGCATCTCCAGCAGGTCGAGGGAGGTGATTCTGCCCCTCTACTCAGCCCTGGTGAGGCCGCACCTCGAGTACTGTGCGCAGTTCTGGGCTCCCCAGTGCAGGAGGGATGTGGAGCTGCTGGAGAGAGTCCAGTGCAGGGCCACAAAGATGATTAGGGGCCTGGAACATCTGCCCTATGAGCAAAGGCTGAGAGAGCTGGGCCTCTTCAGCCTGGAGAAGAGAAGACTGAGAGGGGACCTGATCAGTGTCTCTAAGTACCTCAAGGGAGGGAGTGAGGAGGAGGGGGCTGGTCTCTTCTCACTGGTAGCCAGCAATAGGACTAGAGGAAACGGCCAAAAATTGAGGCATCAAAAGTTCCACAGGAACTTAAGAAAATTTCTTGCCAGTGAGGGTGACAGAGCACTGGAACAGGCTGCCCAGAGAGGTGGTGGAGTCTCCTTCTCTGGAGATCTTTAAAACCTGCTTGGACATCACCCTGTGCCACATGCTGTAGGTGTACCCTGCATGTGGAGAGGGTTGGTCTAGATGATCTCTGGAGGTTCCTTCCAACCTTAAGCATTCTATGATCCTTTCTAACCCTAGAGATTCTGTGATTCTGTAACAGTATTAAGTGTTCATGGTTCATATGTCTTTAAGGTTTCTTTTGCTTGTTTTTATAATAACAGTAAAATAGAAATTTAAAAATAGAAATATTTTTCTCAGCACTATTGAATTTTCTGCTTTTAAGCCTTCTATCCTGACACTGCTTTCTGGCAGCATGTATATATTAGAGGTATGTGCTCATTCCTGCATCGGCTGGCTGGCAAAGAGAAAGGAATGCTAGAAACTGTGGGAACCCAGCCTCCTACCTCTGTTCCTAGGCATAATCTGGTGAGTGTATTTGCTGTTATGTCTTTTAGTATAACAAGTTATACTCAAAAAATAAAAATAAAAACAAGCAACCACCACCCTCAGCAAGTCTTTGCTAAGAAATGTTTTTTTCATTTTTTCCTTTTTTTGATTAGCATCAATAATAGTAGAAAAACAGTCTCTAAAAATAGGTGGATGAAATCACGCTAAAGAGGTGTCTAACTTCAATCTGTAAATGTGAAACGTTATGTACCATGTGCTGATATCCTTCTCTTACCATACAACAATCCAAGGTTATCACAGTTACCTGCTGTTGGGTAGCTGCTTCCTTTTTTTTTTTTTTTAATTCATTTATATTCCCTGCCTGCCTGCATGACAACTGCAAGAAAGCCATACAGTTGCTCTCGATACCTGTGACACCTCTGGGATGACTTCTGTGCCTCAGCGCTGTAAATAATTTTTCTAACCCCATGCAAGTCTGGAGATTTGTTAATGAGAGCATCTACTCATTCAAAGAAGGTAGTATGAATATCAACAGAAAAACGGTGTGACTATCAATGGGTGAAGTGTAGATAAATTCTAAGAAAGAAAGACAAATTCATTCTACTCAGACCTGGTCCTCTAAGCAATTTGGTTCCCCTCAGCTTCCATTGAAATATGATATTCAGTAAATTATAAGAAAAGGTTCTAAATGATGAATTACATGGAAATTAACAGACAGGAAGTCCAATCCTGAAAGATAAGTGATTTCTATCCATTTGCTATAAAGGTTTCCTTTGCATGGAAGTCTCTTTCATATGCAAAGATTTATATCAATTTGATGTGACTTCCTCTCTCTCAATAAATAGCTTTGAAACTACTGCAATTCCCTGTCTGTGCTTGATAAGGAGCCTTTTGTCAAATACCAGTGTGCAATTCATATGGTTGAAATTTATCCTAACACAAATCAGAAGTGAAGGGATCAGATAAACCTCTGGTATAATTATAGTGCTTCCTAGGGAGTTACAATCAGACCAGTTTGACTCGAGGCTGTATATTTAGCCTGGAAACAGCCAGCGTGGGCATTTCAAATAGGACGGAACAAACACACGTGCAAATACTCCAGCTGCCGCCACGATGCAGATGCTAATAATCCTGTGGCTTTGTACCCTGTGATTATGCACACACAGTGTAGTGGTTTGGATTAAAGGGTTAAACTAAATGCTTCTCCCGCCCCTCTTGGCGGAAAGAAAATTCAGGCGCATCCGATATTTGCAGACAGTTGGGCAGCAGCTGAGGTTTCATTAAGAATCCCACGTATGGCCAGAAGCAACATACACCTCGGTGCTTCCGGGAGCCGCAGGCAGCCAGAGCAGATGGTAGAAATCATCATCCCCAGACAATCATCAGGGGAACCTCAGGCCACATGCTTGCATTTTTCTCAATGAACCGCATACAAGGAAGGCATTCGATCCATGTGACGGCAGCTGCTGGCTCCTCAGGGAAGAGGGAGGCCGGGGATTGGAGGAAGCCACTCGCAGGTTATTAACAGGTCATGCTGTGACATTAGCAGTCCGGAAACATCGCATCTCCCAGAGGGCTAAAACAAAAGCAAGAGAGAGGTTTCTCATAATTCAAACAGAGTTCAGTGCTTGCAGATTAGAGCACATAGTCTGCTTGGCAACAGCACGGCTCACAGGGACGCTCTGCTCTCTGATTTTTTTCTTTCTTCTCCAGGTTTCCAATAGAAATGTCAAAAAGAATTCTTTATGTGGTGAACATCCTGCGTAAATCTCAAGGGAAGAAGACAGCAGCTTCCCTACGATTTTCCGAGTCAGACCTGGAGGCCAGCATTGATGTGATGGCTGAGCTCCTGCATTCATCCGGCCCTAACCTTTTTGTTCTCCTTGCAGCGCGTTAGACGCTGCTCTGCTCATTCATCATTGCATTCTGTGTGAATCACCAAGCCCCTCCTGTGCGCAGGGGGACTCGCTGCAACTGCCTGCCTCATTAGGCAGAAACTTTCTTTAGTGATATTTTGGAGAACACAAGGTATTTGGAGGAAGAGTATTAAAATATTGCATTTGCATTTTATTATTATTATTTTATTTAATATAGTATAATACAATATTTTATATTGCACATGCAACATTGCAAGTGTTTACATTGCAATATTAATTATTGCATGGAAGGGTTTAAAGCCACCTATAACTGCCCTCTGCTCTGCTCTCATCCCTGCCTTTCGGGTGTAACCTGCCATGCCCTCCAGCCTGCAGATGGAAAGTGTCCAAATCCCAAGCCTGATTTAAACATTCTCCATCCCGTGTTGACAGGTTAGGGCGATGGTACTCACCCAGGCAATTGTGATTTCCATCCTGCAAAGCACTGTAATGTAAATATAAATATACGTGCGGATTTATGTGTATAGAAATATGTGGGTGAGGATGTGGGCATGTATTTGTAAATACAAATAAAATGATTTCATACCTGGAAGCTACTTCCTTCTTTATTGCTTGTACATTCAGAGGCTTAAATGGGGATTATCAGAATTTGAAGTAGGCAGGTTTTGCAATTAAATATGCCTTAATATTTTTCATGTGTGAGGTGAAAACTTTCACAAATTACCATTTCCTGTAAGGAAACTTGTTCTCTTTTTCCTTTACAGGAGTTTTGATTTTCCTCTCTTTCACAGTAGACCTAACCTCACTCAAACCCAGAGTCTTTTTAGCTCTTCTCCACTGCACCAGACCCTGCATTTCCCACTCTTTTGCATCTCAGAAAAATCCTGGATAGGAATACCTCAGCTAATACAACCTTCTACAACACTATCTGCTGCTTGCCAGACAGTCCAAAAGGCCATTGTATCTCACTCTGCTCACTTCTGAATCCCTCCCAAAACCTCAGTTCTTGGTGTTGTATGATTGTAAAGTGACTGTGAACTATGACTTTTAAGTGGCTGTGATGTGCAGTACCTGATAAATTGGAAATTTCCAGGATCCATTGCTTATGAACTTCACAAATGACCTGGCCAAACAACAGAAACCTGGAACATTGTGCAAATGCTGGCTATTTTTTCCAAGAATTCCAGAAACCTGGAAGACTGGCTAGAGAGGAGAAATCAAGATGTAGTTCTGGAAGAATGATTAAAGCATTACAGAACCAATTGCTACAAAGGAAAAAAAAATCAGTCCTAGCTTTTTTGATAAGTTGCTTGTAATATAATTTGCCTACTAATCCCCTTTGGAAGCATTCACTCACATCTTCATCATGGGAGGAGAAACTGGCACCTGAAATCTCTTTGCCACTCTGTTAAAGATTAACTAGCAAAAATAAGTAAGGCTGGGTCTTGTTGGTGCCATCAGTTCTGCAGTGACAGTAAGCACAGTCAGTTCAGCAGCTTTGTGAGTCCAACAGGTTTTTGAGGAGTTCCCTCCCTGCTATTCTCCTGGATCCCTGGGATCTCCTACATCATGCCAGTGCCCAGTAATATTTTCTGAAATTTACTGAAAGGTATTTTGAAAAGGGGCATATGGGGCACCAAAGGTGGGCATATGGGTGCTCTCACACTGACCCACTGCCTAATGAGTCACCCAAGGGAGGCGTCTGCACCAGCAGCGCTGGCTGCAAGGGACCTTCCTTGACCACCACTGAAGAGGAAAGCTTTGAGGTAATGAGGTAATGTCTTTTGTCAGAATGACTGACAGAACTGAGAAAAATTAATAAAGTTCCAAGTTCACAGGACCCTCTTCAGGCCTGAAACAAAAGCAGGAACTTTATGTATGGGAACAATTAGCTGTTAGCAGCAGCTCTTAATTTTCACCATCAGTAAGATTTCTGAGATTGGAAATGATGCATTGCATCCTAGTGTCAAAGTCTCACACTCAACATCCTTTCAAATCCTCTTATTGTCTGTTTGCATGTTAAAAGACCTCAGCTCTTACAGAATGGAACTTGTGCTGACTTGTCATAGCATTGTTTTCTCTTTGACAGTTATTTAGAAAAATATGTGGTAGTAACAATAAGGATTCTTGTTGCTGCAGCTGATTAATAGGGATCTAAATGAGAGGGAACAATTTTTATCTGAGCATGCAAGGAGAAATGAGCAAAGCTCAACCATCATGAAATATGACTACGAGAAACAATTGCTTTTTATAAAAAAAAAAAAGTTTTATTAAAAATATTTTTTTAAACATAGAAATTATTTCTATCCTATCAAGAATTATCTATGGTACTAAGTCTAGACACCTTCATTAGAGAATATTTTCATATGAACCACTTTCAAAAAGAGACTTTTATGTTCCACCAACTGATGAGAGCTTTAATGTCAGTGCAAGAGTATGATTTTAAAAGAAAGAAGTTAACGATGTGGGATGGAATTATCATTCATCAGATAAGTCAGCCTAGCAGTGAGCACCATACTCATCCAGAGGCAGATGCAGGTCTTTGGCTACTAAGGGTCTGACAGGACCCACCCTTCTCCTGCCCCCTGAGCACCATGTGGTGCTTCATGTGTTCTCTAGCCAAGCCTCTCATGGTTGCCTCACTCTGCATTTCTGCATTTCACACCCATCCAACATTGCAGCTGCATCTGACGTGGCCCAGGTATGGCCAAGATTGTACATGCGCTCCCACCAGCACAGCCATTACTTGATCACGTAAGATACCAGCACATAAAAACTGGAAAGGCACGGGCTCTGAATGCGTCAGACGTGAGTTCAAAATCAACAAATATACAATAGCAAGCATTTAGACATGTCTGTAATATTTCTAAAGTAGGGAGAATTGTTTTCATTTATCTATAAATTTAATTGACTGTGTTCCTTGAAGGGTTTAGGGTTTTTCTTTTTTCTAAAATGGGTTAGGTAACATTGTGCTGGCCAATTTTAGCATACTATTGTTTAAAATCTCCAGTGGAAAGATATGAATTATTTTTTCCTGTATTTTTGTACCAGCACTAAGTTTGTTATCTTCTAATGTTACTGTTCTCCTCATATAGAGAGTAGGGGAATCAATGACCCTCAATTTTTATTCCATCATCATAATCCATCACCGTGTTAAAATAATACCATTTTTATATAAAAATGTTTTTACAGAATCTTCCTTATGTCAAAAGATTTATAGAGACTTTAATATTTTTTGTTGTTCCTCTTTGGACATTCATTTTGTTTTGGAAGTGAGGTAAGCAGAAATTAACATAGTTTTCAAGGGAAGATCACACCACATACATGTTCAGAGTGTGAAAGTGTGCACTTAAAACACTTCTATTTTTATTCTCCAATTCAAGCTGACAGCTCAGTAAAGGCCCATTCACTTCCTGCAGGTGATAGTGGCAGTATCTGCGCACGACATACCAGTGGGAATTAGACTAGGGCGTCCGCTCATTTTACTATATGGCACTCAGCCTATAAGATGTGATAGCACAACCTCACGTCTTCCCTACTAATCTCAGTTGTATTTTTATCCTGAGAAGGGTTCATACAAAATCAATAAATGAGTGTGGAAAAAAGCTCAGTTTTGTAAATAAGACTCTTGTGAATATATTCCTGATCCTGTGTGAGGTAGTGAGCCTCATAGAATGCTAAGGAAAATAATAATAGTAAGGCTGAGGTGCTGCGTCAAAGGACACCATAGCCTTTCAAAATTAAAGGGATAGTCTGTGCTAGTCCTGTGGCTTTAGCCTGGTGGCAACATCCGGAAGCAGAATCGTGCTTAGCATTCACTTTGGTCCATCATAGAGAAGAAAAAGGATTATGCTTCAACAAATATGTATGGGCTCATTTTCATATAAAGCAGGGAGTATATTAAAGCTTCTGGCAAGGCAATGAGCTATAAAAGGCCAAGAGAGAGCAAACAAGATCACAATAGGGAAAGAGACTATCTTAGGGCAAGCTTATACCATATTCTGACTCCAACACTAGAGTACAACAAATCCTTAGGGTGTCAGAAAGCAGCAGGCAGCTAGAGGTGACAGGAGGATACCAGAGACGTAGCATTAATTCAGTGTGATCGGTGACTCAGTCACTGAGTTACTGATTGCTAAACATAACCCTGTACCTTCAGAGAATATGAGCACGCAGAAAGCTTCACGAAAAGCAAAGGTACATTGAAAGCATGCATGAGAAATGCAAACACTGAGAAAATAGGAAGGACAGAGAATGGCAAATACAGAAAAGGAAGCAGCAGAGGTAAAGGCAAATATGCACAGAACTAGTAATGGACAGAGCAAAAGGTAAATACATAAGCAAAAAGCAGAGATTAAAAGCAAGGTTATCCCATAAATCTTTCTAGAATATTTTTTGAAACTTTGAAAAAGAAATTTAGTTATAGCAATGATTTTACCTGATGACAAAGCAGAATTTAAAACTTACAGCTTTTAGAAGTATAGTGACACAAAATTTGCAAGTGTAAATTGTTGACTTCTCTTTTTACATAGCTTGGTTTCTGAGTTGTAGAAAAAAATGTGAAGATCTGAATGACAAAGGGTCAAAATCTGTAATGCAAATGAACAAAATAGGAAAATATAAAGTATATTTTTTAAATTAAATCCTATTTTTAATGTAACTTTTTTTATGAATCTTGGAGCAACAGTCAGAGTACTATAATCTTGCTTTTTATGGTCTTTCCATGGGTCCAAATGCTTATACATTACTAAGTAATCAATTTGAAGTAAGAGAAATAAGAACACTCTCATTCTTTTGAAGTATTCTCTCAACTCAGGAAGACTGGTTTATGGTCAAGACTTAATACAGCATGATTTTGAAGCTTGCACTAGCACTGCTAGTAGCACTGTAACAAATTCCAGACAGTATAACCCAACAAACACGAAAAATGAATTTGTGTTTTTTTTTCCTAAGAGAGTGTCAACCAGAAATATTAGCAGTGCCTAAATAAAAACAAAAAAAAATTTCTTTTTAAGATTCTCCCACCCAGAGATGAAGATATTTTTTGTTATTGAAAACTGGCCACCTGAATTGGCCCAGCAAACTTGGAAGTCAGACCCTAAATCAATGTCAGAAAAAAGTATTCTTGACAATAGCAAATGCACCTAGTTGTTTTGTTGCTCCTTTGTAAAGCATAACAAACCATCAGGTGACTAGCTCCCCCGTTGAACAGCTAGGTTTGACTTGAGATTATTCTCTAGGGTCAGTGTTAAGTAGTTAAAGATCTCTTTCAAAACTCCCCTGGGATTATTTCTATTGACTTACAGAGCTATAAATGGTGCTCTTGATTCTCCACCTCCTCACTCCATGGCTCACAGAAGGCTGCAACGTCCATAGGAAGGGACTTCCCCCAAAACAAATAAGGACATATTCTGGTGATTAAAGTGCTATATTAGATAAATCTTTGTAGACAAAAATCGAGAGACTTCATCAGTTTTACTAAACAAAAAAGTTCCCAAGGTATTATGTAATTTTTTTCTAAGAAATAATTTAGGGACCTCCAACAAATTATAGCAACGTCTCAATATAAAAGCAAGCAAGCTCCTCTTCTGCTTTCTAAAGTCAAAGATTTTGAGATAAAGAACTAAAATCAAATTCAGCTCATGTGTTATATACTTTAATGAAGTCAAGATACAGTCACTTCCTAGCACACAACACTTTGCATCACTTGTTCTCCTGTCGAAACCACGGTCCTATGGTTTCATCACAGCTGAAAGGGCTCTGGTACAAAGTGTAATGTCTCAGAAAACATGGGTAACAGAGAAAATTTCCTTCAAACTTAAAAAGACTTGCTCAGGGGAGCAAAAACTGCTCTAAATTGAAACTAAAGTATTCCTTTAATCACAAAGAACAGTATTCCAGCAGCCTAACACAAAACAAGGTGTTGAACATCATGTCAGTAAGGTAGAAGTGAAAAAGGTGAAAAATACCTACTTGATAGCGATTAATCTTCAATAGTCATGATTAAGAAAAATTACAAACCACATGCTAACTCCACTCCTCCACAAAGTGCCATTGGCAGCCAGCTGATGGTAAAATGTCCTTCTTTCCTTCCATGCACAGGCGATATAGAACAGTTTATTTCAAAAAACCTAATTAGCATATGCTGTACAGCAGGTGCTTTAGAGAAATCATAAGCATCTGAATAAAAGCTTAAAGGCCTTGGATTATCTTTTAACACCAAAATAGGAGACTTTAATCAGGTCTGCTATGTCTGGCACATACTGAGAGTTAATTAGGTTTAGCAGCAGTAATAATAGAAATGCTTGGTTGGTGGTGCGTTTTTTCCTTTTTTTTTTTTTTTTTTTTT